>OY720026.1:21140830-21491840 GCA_963082485.1 Eudonia mercurella | reverse complement strand
CCGCGAGGCGTCTAAGACCCGGGTCTCCACCAAAGCGGAGACGGGTAGAGAAGCGAAAATGTGTGGCGTAATTAACTAATAAGCGGAGAAGGAATAAGTGAATTGAACCTTATTGGTTGTTCATTTCACATCTCTACTCCTCTCCGCCTATCTCAGCTTTGATGGAATCCGGGTCTAAGAGAACGAGGGGACGCTGTCATATATTTTAAGCGTTATTACTGACGCCGCTCCCCGCGCCGCTATCAGCGAGAAGATCTCGAAAAATTTATGAATACCCGCCGCACTCTAGCCTTGCCACTACCGCCTTGTTCACGGCCCTATACGTAGGGAAATGATACATTTCAAACGGATATTATAGTAGATAGTAGGTAATTACATCAGAGCAGATTTGTTTAGAGAAATGTTAAAATAGTGTGTTGTTATCTAAACATTTTTTGTGTCTTGATTAGCTACTTGTGAGTGTTGATCTTCTTACATTATATGATAAAATTTACAATTTCAAAATTTTTCATTTACTTAAGACGTCTTATTTCTTACACGAGATCTTAAGTCGGGATCATACCATCAAGCAATTGAAACAGGTTTAACAATTCAGAAGTCCGCAGAATCGAAATGCATAAAACAGGCCCCCGTGGTAGAGAACGACCAAGGGGCGGATTCTAAGCGAGAATTCCACTCGTAATGTGAAAGTTTAATAACCGCTGCATTCGTTGGAGCTGCGCGGCTGCAAAGAATCCCGCAAAGAATTTATTTTTACAAGTTTCCGTCGTTGTAAAATACACATATGTTATTACAATACTGGTGTTTACATACATTTGTGACTATTAATAAAGTTTTTTAAGCGGAACCACGGTACTACTAGATCGATAGATCTACCTGTACCTGAAAACATCGTTGAAACTAATCAAAAATAATAAGAATAAAAAATATATTGACGACTACATTAGAGAGCTATATACAATTAGGAAAAATTATAAAAGATAATAATAATAAAACAACTATAAATAAATATGAAACTGTGTAAAGGCCAACTAGGGCCTTGCCTCAAAGGGTTTTTTTTCTCATTTGTCAACATTTTTATCATACTAGTTGTAAGTCGATGTAGATATCAATCAAATGATTTTTACAGAAATTAAGCTACAGGTGGAGAATTAAGACAAATTGAAATGGTTGGGTGAATAGAGACAGAACTAAAAATTGGATTCGCATCAATTTAAGACGTCTGGTCTGAGATTTGCCATTCGATTAACCTAACAGTTCTGAGCATAAAGCTCTTATTTTACTTTCATTTCAAGGTTTTATTCAGAGATGAAGATTTTTAAACGCCTTTGTTCTTTTACGACACAGCACCTAGCTGTATTACTAACTCGCTAGAACGCTATGATAGCATGCTGTTATTTTACATACATACATACATAGATACATACATACATACATACATACATAGTATATACATACATACATTTTTGTCACTATTTGTCACTATATTTATTAGATAGATACATACATACATACATAGTATATACATACATACATACATACATACATACATACATACATACATACACACATACATACATACATACATACATACATACATACATACATACAAACATACATACATACATACATACATACATACATACATACATACATACATACATACATACATACATACATACATACATACATACATACATACATACATACATACATACAGCCACGCCTGTCTCCCAAGAGGTAGGCAGGTATCACTTCTTGCCTCACATGTATGTATACTTATAAATATACATATTTCTTATACATGTATTACAAAGTCGCTTATTCTTACTTTCTTTGTTAGCGCTGCTCTTCATCTCCGTTGCTTTCGGAGATGTAGACGGCATCGGGATTTCTGTACAAATAAGCACATTTAAAGTTAGGTATCTAACACATAAATTATGTTTGTTGTTGTAGCTAAAGTTAACTCCTTATTCAGTTAGAGCCATCACCCTGGATTAAACATCATGAACATAGTTTACCATTTTTTCGTTTTGTATAAAGATACAGCAGAGCAGCGCAAGCTTCTGTTCTTTAGAAGGCACGTAAAGCCATTGGTCCCGGCTGCACTCGCAATCGTTAACAACCACCATCCCGCACTGGGCCGGCGCCGCGCGGTGGTTTATGGTCCGTTCTCCCTATCCATACATAGGGAGGGCTCGAGCCCCACTAGTGAGGACATATTATATATAATGAGCCGGTGATGATGGTGATGAATATGACCTATAAGTTAATTACTTATAATGTTCTCCAGTCTAAACCACAATCTTTTGTTAGTTGGAACGAAAGTTTGGGTGCTTGTATAATAAAAGCAACACTATTATTTCCTTTCTGTTTTTTTGGAACGGCCTAGAAGTTGAGTTGACTTTTACAGTTTTAATGAACGCTTTCCGTAAAAAAGAAAGTGCCATTAAAAAGTCAAAAAAACGCCTTAGAAAACAGATACCCTTTGAAGCAAAATTAAGTTAAGACTCTGAAAGCAAGAACTTAATCCATTTTGTCCGACTACTCTAACTGAGATGTTTTGATAGTAGCCGATTTATTTGTAAGGGCTATTTGATAATGGTAATGTTATTAATAATTTACTTGCTATTAGAATAAATTGCTTTTATATAATTTGCTTATAGGTACTTAGGCCATTCAGATACGAGAGCTCATTTGTAAATCTATGGTTATTTTAAATACATATGTTTTAGTGTAATGCATATTTGTTTACTATTGATGTAGAATGTAGGATCGATTGTAATTTTTTTAAATGATTTTAATATTTGCTAGCGTTTACTTACAACTTTTGATCTACCACTAAATTCTTTATCGCGTGCTTTCGGGAACAATTAAACTAAAAGTAAAACTAAATGAAAGGTACCTGTATGTTATGGTGGCACATTAATAACAATAATATGAAATAGATATTATATTAATATCATGCATAATTATTGTTGGCAGGCCTCTAACAAGGTGGACCGACGATCTGGTCGCGGGAAGCCGCTGGATGCGAGCAGCACAAAACCGGTCGTTGTGGAGTTCCTTGGGGGAGGCCTTTGTCCAGCAGTGGATGTATTTTGGCTTAGCTGCTGTTTTATTTACTTAATAAAATTGGGTATCACAGCATGTCTTACCATACAGTCTGATGGATCCCTCGGTCTCCCCGAGCGAGTTCTTGGAGATGCACCGGTAGTTGCCGAAGTCGCCTGTCTGCAGGTTGCGCACTGTCAGCTTCATGTGTGCTCTACGACAATCAAAAACAATACAAATCACACACTGTTCAAGACTAGTGAGACAACTTTGCGTGTCCCCGTGCCCTACCAGATTGTCCAAGGGGTTCGGATCGGATCGGCCAACTTTTGATGCATGCTTGTACACCAAAGTACGGTGTGGTAGCGGTTCGTGTGTCGTCGATTTTTAGTAAACAAGCAAGTTGGTCGCGATTCGTGCGTCGTTTGTATTTTACACCATCAAAGTACATAAATTAAAATTATTGGGCGCACGAAACGCGACTATTTCATGACGGCACTTTTATTACATCTAACAAAACGCACGAATCGCGACCAACTTGCTTGTTTACTAAAAATCGACGACGCACGAACCAAAAGTACTAGATTTTAGCAATTTTTTTAACCATATCCATTTTATAAAAATGCTGCGCCTGTTTCTGGCGCTGTTTTCTGCTTCTTTTGTCAACATGTGATATTGTGTAATAACAAAATGTCTGTTGGTGGTCAAATAAATAAAAACAGTGCAAAACTCCAAAAACTATCCTATCCAAGTCAACATTTGCCCGCAACGACAGAAGGATTCTCGCACAGAACCTACCAGGACGGCTCTCACCTAATTCTGCATGACGATAATTATTGCACCAGAAGGCCAGTAACTAAGACCTACATGGTAGCATTGTGCAAATTATTTCCACAGGTTTTTCAAGCAGATGGAGCCGTTCCACTCATCACATCGGTGATTCCCTGGTGCTTAACTTCACGGATTACTTCCCGGTTATTTTTCATTTCTTCTAGTTGATCGCTGCTTCTGCAAATTGATAACACTTTTGTTTACAGCAGCCTAAGCACACTGAAATGTAGACGTGCAAGCGCGTGACATTCCCATCACAACGGAATGGCGGAGGCCAGTGATGCATCTTATGTGCCGACTTAATACTGATGATACATTTACCGATGGTTACATTTAGCGACGGTGTTCACATTAGAAGCAGCAGCCCGCAGGTGACCTACTTATTGAAGTGTTGCTTCACAACACTACTTAGACACGTAACTCGCTAACAGTACCGTTTGAGGCTTCTAACTTACTAACACCTCGGCCAGACTTCGTCGAGCGGACCAGTTAATGTCCTTAACAACATGGTAACATAAAACGTACTTAAAGGTGGATACTGACTAAAGCATTTTGCCGTAACGTAACGGTGCGAGCTTCCTAAGCTCACCGCGAGCTCCGCCTTCTTATCGGTCAGTTAGCAATGACGTATCAAGCTCGCGAATGGAACGTTACGGTAACGTTACAATCGCTCCAGACAGACGCAGCCATAACGTTAGGCGCGTAACATTTTTCTATGCCAGGACATAAACACTAAAGGACTGAAGGCGAAAGTCTACATACATAATTGTGTAACAATTAATTAAAAGCACCGGTCGGCACTTCGACGTCTAAAAATAACTGTTTTACTAATTAATTCGTTAGGCTTCGCTGGCAACCATCATTCGTCTTTATCCACCGCGCTTTTGGAAACCCTTTGAGTTTTGAAGTTCTAATAACATTACCGTTTCCACTTTCACACTTTAATTATCTTGTTTTGAACATAAACAATTTCTCTTTTGCCGTCTACAAAAAGGTGCAGATCAGTTGTAAAACTGAATGTACAGATTTAGGCTTTGTAAGCTACTTATTTTGTAGTTTTTAACGGGGTTTTAACCATGTTTACGGACTTAACATAAATGATGAAGGCGCATACAACTGTGCCGATGTCGGATACTCAGAAAACAAACAAAAAAACACGATAATAATACCGTTTATTACTGTGAAGTAAGTAAATACGGAACCTATGTATTTTATTTATATGTTGAATTATCTTATAAGACTACGAAAGTGACAATCCCCTAATAATCATTCTAACGTTACTCATAATAGTTTATAAAATTTATATTTACCCATATTATAACTATGTATTTTAATTCATAAGTCGAATTCTCTAATAATAATATAATAATCTACTCCCAGCCGTCAATTGCCACGGCTCACCGCTGACAATAAATTGACCAAATCAGCAGGGTGCAGATACACGGCTTGTGGGGGATTTACAAGCACAAGACACGGCTCGTTATTAACCTTATGACATGCGAGCGATCTCTGAAGACTGTTAGGTAGATTTGTTGATTATATTACGGTTGTAATAACTTATTTATTTATTTCGTAACTAAGCACTTGGTGAGGACTAAGTGCTTATTTACGCAGTAAGTGTAAGTGATGATATAGCTGAAGATGGGAGCGCCCTTTACCCGCAATACTTAACTAAGTATACTTACGAACTTGCTATCGTTTATCTAATTGTCGGAACACAATGTTACTAACTTTGTTGTTAAGGCGATATCTATACTAATATTATAAAGAGGAAACATTTGTAATTTTGTATGTATACATATATGTATGTTTGCTACGAATAAACTCAAAAACTACTGGACCAATTAAAAGAATTCTTTTACCATTAGAATGCTACATTAACACCAAGTAACATAGGCTATATTAAAAAAAATTAAATAAAATACTAAAAACGACAATTTAATTTTCCAATAAAAAATGATTCGTTTGTTTTGTTGTCATGGAAATCATTGATATATATTTAAATTAATGATGGAAACTGTCTGTTAGACTTAAACAAGCTGGGACAACCAACCGCAACTGGGAATCGACCCCCGGACCTCAGGGTCTGAGACCGACTTTTACATAAAAAGTTTTTACCTAAGTAAAATGATGTTACATATTTATTTATGTGGGTACGATTCAAATCAGAATTTTACATCAATTAACTCTTCCAACAAATGTAAACGCTTTTATTTATCACGTTAACGTTGGGGAATTCGAATTTGGGTTTCGCTCCCAGGAGGGATCGGATGTTTAATTTCTAATTAAAAATTCATTTTCTACAACTTTTTAACTACCTAATTAAATTACATTGTGCTAATTCAACGAACCTGGATTGCCAATAAAGAGTTTTAAATTTTTTATTGTTCTAAAATAACTTTAAGACATTATGAACTTATTTTCATTTAAGTTTATTTTTAAGGTAGCGTTTTTTTGAGTACTCACTTTTCATCTCCCATTTCTGTATAATAAGGATGACGGGCAAAGTGCACTTCCATCTTTGTATCATATTACCATCAACATTAGGTGAAGGCCAAACGCTTCCTCATTGTTGTCGTTAACAGAACTTTTTGTTTTTATGTGGTTGTTGTTTTAAACTGTTCATTGTTTTTAAATTCGTCTGTGTATCTTTTGTGTGTATTTTTTATTGTTATTTTAGCCGCGGATCGTGCTCGGTGGCGTTCACTTGGAGAGGCCATGTCCAGCAGTAGACTAATATAGGCTGATGATGATGATGATGATGATGATGATGATGATGATGATGATGATGATGATGATGATGATGATGATGATGATGATGATGATGATGATGATGATGATGATGATGATGATGATGATGATGATGATGATGATGATGATGATGATGATGATGATGATGATGATGATGATGATGATGATGATGATGATGATGATGATGATGATGATGATAATGATGATGTGCAGAGTGCCTAGTGTGAGTTTTATTTGACATTCGATCACGTTACCGAAAACGAAAATTAGTACGGCGTTGTAGCAGTGCCTCCTGGCGACATACGAGAAGAGTTAAATTTTTGCCATACAAAGTTTCGTTTTAATTCACGTGATCGAATGGCGAATGAAATTCTAACTAGGCACCCAGGCCATAAATGTTTCTTAATCAACTTAAAAAAAATTGCATCATACGACAATCCTGAGCTATGCATCGAAAAATCTGGAATACACTGCCCGACCTGGTGATTGAGAACAGGACCTCCAGATGACAGGCCGAGCGCTTTACCACTCGGCAATAGAGGCGTCAGTGGAATAAATAAAATACAAAAATAAAAGAAATAATAAAAACATATTAAGATCTTATGTTGATGATGTAGTTGTAGACATTGACTATGGATCCTTTGGCGTACAAAGTAAAAGTAGATAAATTTCGGCGTATTGGACAGAGCCACGATAGCATAGTTGGTAGTGCACCTGACATCAGTGGGTTAATGTCATAGGGTGCGGGTTCGAATCCAGCTCGTGGAAATTTTTTCAACACTCTTCAAAAATAACAAGCTAGCAAAAAAAAGCTTACCTATAAGAGTTCTCGTCGGTATTGATGGCGTACTTCTTGGTGGGCAGCACCATCACGTTGTCGTATACCCAGTAGGAGATGGCACGCGGGTGCGCCTCCGTGTGGCAGTCCACCGTCACGTCGGTGCCGGCGGGCGCGCCCACCAGCTGGTTAGGCACCCAGATCATCGGGGAGACTGTGGGGAGCAAGGAGGGTTGTTACTACCGCTACGTTGAGACCAAGTTCGACCCTCTGTCTCTCCTCCCCTCTGTCTGGCTTTACCTGCTCATGAATATAAATATCTACCCACTGTGAATTCAGTGCATCTGAAATTATGGCTCATGCAAGTGTGCCAAAATTTCGGATACACACAAACAACAAAAAATATTAGTAATAAAACAGTTGCTTAGACACCTACCTACCCTGGGAGACTGTGGAGGGGAGTGAAGAGGTTAGTTACTGTCGCTGCTGAGTCGAGTGCAAGTTCAAGTGAAGTTGGAGTGAATAGTGAAAAATAAATTAGGAGACATATTTGGATACGAGTGTCGAGCACAAAAAAGCGAAGAGTTTTGTTCGGAGAGACTGTGGAGGCTTGGCGTGGTTACCATTGCAGTGTCTTAGGAATAGCGTATAGTAATAGCATAGGGAACAGTGTTAGATGTATCAAGCGAAAAAACTGGATGGGGTATATATCGCTTGCCTGATCATTTAATGTCTCCTCACTGATGTAACTTCAGTACATCCGTGACATCAATCTCAAGGAGGTTCTAAAAATGTGGGTAATCTGGACAGTCAGATAATTTAGAAAGATAGGTTGAGATAAGCTTATAGGACACACAATACTAGACCCGGTAATAATAATTATGACCGAGCACAACCTTCGCTTGATGAAACCAGAATCATTGCATCTGACATTGGTGTTTAACCAAAAAACCACAGAGTCGATAAAAAGAGAACTTAATATATAGAACCCAACCGTTATTTTTGTTTCAGCTAAAAAGTAAGGACAGGAAACCAACAAAACAAAAGCAATGTTTGTCCCCGTTTAACCGCGCAAAAGTGTTTAGTTACCTTCCGCTTGTTGGAAACGCTCAACTCACGAACATGAATTAGCCAGGGAGCCGAAGTTGGCCCGGGCCCGGGATAGGTGGGAATGAAACTTGCACTAAAAATACAACGGCGAGGGCGCGGCGGCTCAACCCTGGAACGAGTATCCGCTGCCTTCTTAGCGGGAGTTTTGCCGGTCTTAAATGTTTTGTTATCTTTTATTTTTAACTGCCAAAGGTTACTTTGATAAATTTCTGATGACTGCAAGGTAAAAATTGGAAGGACTTCAAGATGTTGTTATGTTTTACTAATAAAAGGTTTGGTATATTTTGGAAAAAAAATATAGTTATAGCAAAATCAATGAAAGTAAACCATTTATCTTCCAATTTTTTATCGTTATTTTATTCATTTAGAAAAAAATATAACACCATAACAGTTCATTGGTGGATACCAAGTCGATGTTAAAAAATGAAGCAATTAAACAATGTTAAAGTATACAAAGATAGAATAAAATAAAATTAGGTAGTTTACACCTAGTTATAAAAAAGCAGGCGATTTGGCAGAAAATTTAAGAATGAATACATTATTACAATATATTTAATTAATTTGTAGCCGTAATAACAATCTTAGCCAAAACCTTATCTAAGATTCATCTGTTGACTCTCGACTAGACTTACACTAGACTATGGAGTTAAAATTATTATTTAAACAGTAAGATCCAGATAGTTAAGAGCTCCAGATAGCTACATTGTTTAATAGGACAATAACGAGCTTCCGAAGCCAGTAAAAAGCCTGCTCAAACTAAAGAAAGACACGATCTCTGTTTCAGCTTGCTCCGTACCAACTTGAATAAAAATGAACCTACTATTTGCATAAAATGTTAAATACGAATAATTTATACATTCAAGTAACCAACGGAGTAGTTAATGTTTTTTATCTTCCTAGTGACATGGAAATAATGTTTTATTTTTCGCGTTAAGCAACAAGTAACGCAGATAGTAGGTTAACAATGTCATAAAAATAACTACGGCACATAAACTCAGGTCTCAAAGACAGGGTTGAATTGCTGCATGTAAAGTTTTAGACCGCGACTGAACAGGGATCGTGTTGCGTAAGTTCCATGTAGGTTTACGGGCGTTTTTGGTGCACGCTGGAGTAGTTCAGCTAAGCAAACTTGCTGCATCAGGAGTAGTTCCTCTAAGCAAACTTGCTGCATCAGTAATGCGAGATAACACTTTATCATATGATTTATTAACAACCTCCAAATGTCTCACTGCTGGGCCCAAGCCTTTCACTTTAGCAAAAATCTAATAAGGCTATGGCCTTATTAGATTTTTGCTTTGTTGTTTTTTTTTGTTGGCTATGGCCAACCACGTGGATCTAATCGGCGATGGTAGGTATTAATGACTGTTTTAAGACAACATCTGAGACCAATGGGTTAATATGCCTCCAAATCAAGTATAACATCTGAGACCAAAGGGTTAATATGCCTCCAAATCAAGTATAACATCTGAGACCAAAGGGTTAATATGCCTCCAAATCAAGTATAACATCTGAGACCAAAGGGTTAATATGCCTCCAAATCAAGTATAACATCTGAGACCAAAGGGTTAATATGCCCCCAAATCAAGTATAACCAAATTAAGATTACAAATTAAAACAAATAATGTAGCTTACGATAAAGTCGTTTTAAATTCACGAAAACATGATTTATCATTTCAATTCAATTCAAATGAATTATTTATTGCTCTCCATAAGTATACATGAGTTGTTACAATATTGGTTAGGTAGAACACATTATAGTTATAATATTTTCCTGAGCTTTTGTGTGTTACGGGCCACGACACTTTTATAATGTTTGACTCTTACTCGTAGAAGGTAAAGTAACGACTAGGTAACTAAAAGATAAAGCCATAATTATATTTTACTTAACAGGTGAGAGCAAAACTTTGTAAAATCCTAGTTATCTCACAGCACTTTTACTGTAGCATATCAATCAACAACTGTATGAAATAGGACAGAAGAACGCTGTACAGGAAACTTGGGGGGAAGCAATTTATAAAGTTTCAATCATGACGGATAGTGCGGCCGCCGCGCCGCTCTCCAGCGATTTCTCACACGGGCCTTGATGATAATAAAATCCACAATAAGGGTGTAATTCACATTCCAACAGTTTATGGTGGCAATTTTCTCGGGCTATATTACTTTTGCCGCGTGATGCTATTTAATATTCTACGACGTTTTAAAATATTTATAAAGTTTCATGTGCTGAGATGAATTTTGAGGAAGGGCTTTTATAGGCGCACTTTCGTATTTTTAATGGTATGAATTCTTGATCACACACCTTTGGAGTGATAAAATTTAAAGGAGTTACTTTTATTCTGATCTATTCATTTTACTGAGATTGAACGTACTTAAAAAATCATAAGAAGATATTTAAACAGAGATCGTTCTTGGATCGCTTACATAAGTAAGCTATTTACAATGTTTATTAATTATACCTTTATTTTACTGGGATAATATGAAACCATTTTTAACCTAAGACGTATGCCAAAGTTTTTTTGCATGTAAGGATTTAAAAATTTGTAATATAAAATTTACTAGATTTTCGCTTTTTTTTGGAGTATTTTTACTCAAAATTGGTTTCATTAGTCGTCGGCGAATCCGCTTCCACAAAATGGCATAGTACAATATTATCGAATACCGAAACTCAGCGACTACGCAGAGCTTATCAACGTATAATCTGTTCAGTGTGAACTTCAAGTTCAGTTTCAATAGAAAACTGCATAGATTATCGAACTGAGTATGCTCAAATTCGGTGGTTGATTAAACGTTTGGTGTGAACGCAGCTTTACCGCACAAGTCCATCTCGAACTGTCTTTTGTTTCGCATTAACCTTTTTATCTGAAAGATCGAATGGCCTGCACTGCAATCTCCCGGGCTGTGCAGCGTGAAAAAATATTATCTTTCAATTATCACGTCGCCATCTTGCCGTCTATTTAGTCAGCTGTGCGGCGTAATAAGAATGAAAATAAAGGGGACGTTGGAGCTCTTGTTAAATGGGAAACCGTTTCGTTGCCCGTAGGAAATATCTTTTAAGGAAATATCGAAATCGGTGATTATGTTTGGATAATGGTTGATGAGAATTTCATCGATTGCTGCTGTTGTATTGTTAAGTCTAATTTTAGCATTTGAATGTTTTTATTAAACGGGAAGTAATTCAATGCATTCTGAAGGAACATGTTATTTCTAATATAAGAAGCATAGATTACTCTTATACCACAGCCGATGAAGCGGCTTTCGTCTCATCTAATTGTGAATGACGAAAAAGCGGAAAGTAGAAGGAGAGAATCCGGAGTTTTTAATCGTTAAGGAACTGTCTATCTTGCTTTAACTGACTAAGAAATTGAATAAGATTTATCCTAAGTAGAAGCCTCGAGAAATACCAGAGAAAATGGCACGTGAACTGTAAACTGTCTGAGAATGTTCGACCACAACTAGCTTGAGGAATCTTTAGTTTAAAATCTAGTTATACTTTATAGGAAATAGACAAACAACAGCAATACCTTTCCAAAAAAACTACTCGTTTTCTACCATGTCGCGGAACTCCTAAGGTAGTACTAGTAATACATCTCTCTGATAGTAGTGTTGAGGTGCTTACACTCGACGTCGACGATGATCCTCTTGGAGACGGAAGGCGGCACGGCGTTGGTGGCGATGCACAGGTACGCGCCCATCTCCGTGCGGCTGATGCGCTGCAGGCTCAGCGTGTCGCCCTCGTACACGGTCACTGCAACAACGAGGTACGTTTAGGATTCTCCTAAGTAAGTTCTAGTAAAAAATATGTTATGGTCAATAATTGGTCCCGCAGACTTTCTTTTCCAACAGTTAGGGTTGGCTGGAAGAGATCTCTTTTAGAGATAAGATCACCCTAGTATAATAATATGGTTTTTATAATGTGCAATTTAGACTGTAATTTCAATGGACAATAAAGGATTTATATAAAGCAAAGCTTACGAGTACATATATAGTCGTAGCATAATTATGCTGCTGGGCAAAGATGATTGAGGTATTATTTGGAATGCTCATACCGATAAGATCGGACTTTTCTTAATATAATGTTAAGATTATTATAGACGAGTTATTATTAGATGAACAACTATTACTAAAATCAAATATTCAGGTAAAACGCCGTTAGCCCTCAGCACTGGCACTTCAAGGCTAATCAAAACGCCTGCTCTCCTTAAAACAACGATACATCATAGCATTCCACTTAGTCCATCCCTCCATCAAATATTCAAGATAAAAGGCGTAATGTCTGCCGGCGCCACGCCTCCTCAACTCGTAAAAATTAAAAATTCGCGTCGCGTCGCACCGCTCCGCGCGCCCATCAAGTGGCCAAATGAGTTTGCCTGTATTTACAATTACATGCCGTTTTCTGGCCGCGGAAGCGCAATGAATGTAATGAGCGACCGCCTGCTTGAATATATTAAGCAATTACCGGTGCTCCCGGTGCTGAGGACACTTGCCTCGGACCTTTGGTTAACCTGTGCGACACTGAACTATCGGATGTGCTTGCGACAAAACACATTACTTTTCGTTGTCCTAAGAGGTATGGGTATTAAGAGAACAGGATGTGGGTGTTGGGCCTTGACATTAACTTATTACTAGAAAAAAAACCAGCTAGTCTCCAACACCCTTTTTAACATTTTCAATCAGAATAAATGCCACTTCCAAAGTGAATTTCCAAATGTTTCTTAATTGACATATTATTTCAAAATTGGATTCCAAAAAACCCTCTCCTTCAAAAGGTGTTACATGCAATCAATCTTCCTTTTACCTGGTGTCACTAATCGAAATTATTCATCCCAAAATCGATTAACACCGTGAATGACTGACGGGACCTACACCTCTTTACTCGTTCTATTAAAAAATGAAGTCCAGTCATCGCAAAATCACTTACAGCGCTAAAATTGAAGCCTTTAGCACGAACCGTTCATCCGTTGGGCCCATTCGGCCAAATAAAGGAGGATCGCCCCATCGTATTAATACAAACAAAAGCTCAAAGCCGGAATCGGAAAGAGAGTTTTCCGATGCGATGAGTAATTAAAACGGTTTTCGCCCCTCCAACAATAATCGTGCAGGTGGGAGTGACGTGACGCTGGGGTCACATACAATTAGCGGCGAGGGCCACTCAACATCACGCGTTTATTTACTTCCTCCACAAGAAAATCGCTTTTGAATTCAAACTCATTTTTGACGGCTTTGTCGGGCGCCCTAACCCATAATGGGTGCTTCAGACTGCTTAATTTGGCGGTCCTACTCAGCTCGCCAGCGCCGTAATTATCACGCGACCAGATTTTTCTCGAAGAGGGTTTATCCTGACAACGTCCGTATCCTCCGAAGTGGGATTAGCACGGTTTAAAGTCGTGATTTTATTATGATATCAGCTACAGAGTCAGACGCTCCGTGTAGGTACTCGGCACGGAAGCGTCGCTGTTACAATTTCCATTTTGCTCGAGAACAAGTGGTGCAATGAGCGCGCTGGGAATATCTCCACGCTAATGCAACAGAATATTTTTATCGTAAAGACTTCAATTTTATACGGCGGCGTGCATTTTACTGCTCATTACTAATAAATTACTGATCGATTTTATCAGCTTTAAACCTTGATTTTTCTGAAACCCTGACCGTATTATGACTACTTCTATATAAAGACCTAGCGTTAGTTGGTGCTACCAGGGGTGAGATATTTGAATCACAATCTTAAAATCTTGAAATCAAATATGACATGAAACGTAAATATCTCTATTAAATTATTGTGTCCGAAAAGGACGACTACGTATTAGGTCCTTACCTTGTCCTTACCTATGACGTTTTGTATGAAGATTTTTTATAAAATTATAGCTTTCATACTAACATTTTTTTTAATTTTATTAGTATCTATTTATGTTAACACTATAAAAATATAAGGGTAGTGGGCTTGTTTCACTAGCTAAATATAGCAGACATTATAAAGAAAAAAAATTAAGTCTCTTCAAAGCTGCAATGAAACAAAAATCATTTCCGCGAAATAAAAAAGAAATCAATTTAAAAAAATTAGGCAATAAACACACAAAATTAATAATCATTGTTATTACTGAAGCCTAAGTATCATAGTCCTAATTAAATATGTATTATAATATTAACAACCGGTATTGACTTTTAGAAGTAATACACCTATTAATAAGTGAGAAAAAGATGCCAATATCATGGGTAAGAACCCAATATTCGAGTTCCATTTGTTATCTTAATGCTTTTTATGTAAGCTCGGTTAGCAAATATTTTGACTGATATAAATTGAGGTTTATCTCAATAAAATAACTTCAAAGGAGTTTACAACGGCCGGCCACGTTGGTCCGCTACAGACTTCGCGGGACAGGCTCATAGGGCCTTCCAAAACACACAGGAGTTTGTTAATTATATTTGATCACACATATTATGAGAACGTTACATGCATCCATTAAGCCGGCTACATCGTTAACGGCACCATTTAAGATTTTACACAAACATCGTATAGAAAGGTGACGTGACCTGAAATTGCGACAAACTAATTTAAAAAGAATCTTTACCATTTGGTGTACCAATACATATACCAGTAGCACATAACGGCCATAACCCACTACGCTGGACCAATGTGGTGTGTGGGTTTTAAACCTAGGCTTATCTTACGGTAACAAGATCACCCCTGCAGGATAAGGATAAATAACAAATGAAATGAAATACCAAATACTAGTATTTAAATGTCAGTTAATAATAACCATTTTACGAAGTTGTGAAAAGTTTCGATAGAATAGTGAGTTACCTAATGGCACGAGTATTATTATGCAAAACTGAACGTTGCTAGACACCGGTGAAGTTTGTGATTGTGTTAAGCTTTTCTGAAATAGTAGTTACTTAGTTCTCCAAAGGTAAGATACCCGTCTCGTATTCTCAGTATTTACGTATCTTCCTGCTATACCTTAATTGGAGTACAAAAGGTGCAATAAAGATCCCAATGGGGCGAAATGTTACTGAGAGAGGGAACTTCGACAGTCCCCACTAAGATAAGATAAAGTATGTGAGACTGAGGAGCTCGATGACGCAGTGGTTAACGCGCCCTCTGCGAGTTTTGAGATTAAGCAACTTTCGTAAGGGCCTGTCACGGGATGGGTGACCAAAAATTTATCATCTCGAGATATCATCTAAAGCCGTTGGTCCCGGCTGCATAAGCAGTCGTTAACAACCACCAATCCGTATCAGGCCCGCGTGGTGGTTTATGGCCCTTTCTCCCTATTTATCCTTAGGGAAGGCTCGTGCCCCAGCAGTAGGGACATAAAAATGAGCTGATGGTGATGATGTGAGACTGATCATCTTGAACTTGACCGTATGATCTTCATCAGCCTATAAATGTTCTGCTGCTAGATTAAGGTCTTTACACATTTACGATATACCTATATTTTGTTACATTGGGAGATCAGAAAATAGTGTACCACGCTAGCCAAATTTGAAATAGATGGTGTTAACGACTGTCTTCTCACGCCCACCCAGATCAAAGATGTAACGTGGCTACTGAAGAATGGAGAAGCTCGAGACATTAACAGTTAGTAACCCCCTTTTTTATTCCTATTTGTCGCCCTAAGGGACATAGCACGGAGACAGATGGGCATAGCTCACGCAGCTACGAAGCACGATGCTTGTTTTTTAGCAAGATCGCCACCGAACACTGGAGGGGATCTTGGGGGTGGTGGACATGGGCATTCCACAAGAATTATGTTCTGAATATGCTTGTGTAGTTCATACCTTTTCTCCTTTTGTCCACAGAGATGGGCTGGCCATCCTCCCGCCGCCACATGATCTTCGGGGCGGGGAATCCGTCGGCCTTACATACAAGGCTGATGTTCTGGTTCTCGCGGACTGCCACCGCTGACTGTGTGCTCTCGTCATCCAGAATATTGGGTGGCACTGCAAATTTAGACAGGTTTTAGTGAAGGCGTGTGATATTTCAGTCCCACATAACGCGCGGAACTGCGGAAATAAGTCAGTAAGTAATAATTAGGTTAGGCAGAACTAATCACGAACCAACCATTTAATTGATATGACATTTTAATATATGTCCATTTTATTTATGGAATCAGGCGTTTTTTGCGGAAATCCATGGTACAAAAAAAAATGTTATTGAAATAATATGTAGTGTTAATTCCGCTAACTCACTCGTTTATCCAGCTTGGATGCAGCACACATGCACCGCTGTCAAAAAGTATTCACATGCGGAAGAAACAATGGATGCAAGCGAACATGCACACCAACACTGATACCCGAAACGCGTTTCGCCCCTCCACGGGGCATCCTCAGGAGATGTTGACTGGTTGAGAGCTGCGCACTGACAGTTACTCGTACGGCCACGCAGCTCCCGGCCCCTTATAAAGCGCCATCGTTTGACATTTTGACGTACTACCCGCGAAAATACGTAATAATAGGGATGAAACTAAATTTGTTTGGTCATTCAACAGCGCATGACTGTCGTTATTATGTTTCATTATTTATTATTACATTAAATCACATTTCGCAAAACATTTAATTGATACCGGCTATTCCTTGTGCGGCAATAACAGTTATAATATTTTGCATGTTTGTAATAAAAGCTTCCGGTTGTGTGTGTTGGAGCAATGAAACATATTATTGGCAGTCATGCGCTGTTATTTGTAAAAAATAAACGCCTGTGAAAGTCACCCACTTAATTTTACAGATTACTTTCCGGCTGATTGCATTAAAACATACATTAAATAAAAGCTAATGTTCTAAACTAGAACTACTACGTTACCGTTTAGTTACAAAGTTATTAAATGTAATATTAGTAGCAAAACATATTATGAAAATGTTAGACACTTTACCCGGAATCTTTATCTAATATAGCTAAGAATGAATGTTACTAACGCATGATAATAAGGTTATTTCTGAGGATTTCTTCTTAAGATTAATACACAGCGTAAAAATAAACGTGATATTCTTTGCTACATTTCATGTTTCATGTCGGTTAATAAAGCTTTTAAATTAAGAGTACTTAAAACAAAGTAGATAAAAGCAACAAGGACCGAAAAGGCAACGTTTTATTCCCACTTAAACTTGTGACTTGCGGTGCGGTGGCGCACGCTTCACTGCAGAAGGTTCGAAATAGATGGGCTGCTCGTCATTGTTCACCGCAAGAGATACGACTTCGGCCGAGACGTCCCGTCTGGTGCGGCTTAACTTTGGTGATTGTGTGTTGAATAATAGAATCTTTAAAGTCACAAAGACAGCTTGTTAACGACCTTACAAATGTTCTAATACTAGACTAGACTGAATCGGTCCTTTCAAGACAATGACTTTATTTTATTTAGGTTTTTGAAGTATGAAGACTCTTGCAAAATATGGACGGCATTGGTGTTGTTTTAAAACACCTGCCCTGCCTCATCATGTAAGTACGTTCACGACTCGTGAGCAAATTGTTGTGAAACATGAAAACTTTTGACTAGTTATTACTCTTATTTCATTGTATTATGGGTAACATTAAATAAATCTATACTAATACTATAAAGCTGAAGAGTTTATTTGTTTGTTTGTTTGGTTGAACGCGCTAATCTCAGGAACTACTAACTCGAATTTAAGAATATTTTTTGTGTTGAATAGTCCATTTATTGAGGAAGGCTATAGGCTATATTACATGACGCTATGACTAATGAGAGTGGAGCAGCAATGAAAAATGTTGCAAAAACGGGATATAACGCAAATGAAACCGCGGGGCACAGCTGGTAATAAATAAAATGAACATCACATACATTGTTCTGATCCTAAGTAAGTAGCTAAAGCACTCGTATTATAGAAATCAGAATCAACGACGGTACCACAACCACCCAGACCCGACACAATATCGGAAAGTTCGTTTCCGACACTGACCCGACCGGGAATCGATCCCAAGACCTCAGAGTTAGCGCCGCCCAAAGTCCGGCGTGCAAGCCACTTAGCAATGGAGGTCGTTAAAACACATTGTTTACATGTTGGTCACTGTACATGTTCGGTATTACCATGGTAGTGGTCACCATTGTTCTGATAAATGGTGGACTTGAATTTATTACCAACTCGTAATATTTTTAATTAAAATAGGTGTGACAAAATTTAACTCACTTTTTAGGTGTGACGAGATTCTAACTATGACTAATGTGGAACAACCCATTGGAACTACTACTACATGCATTCTGAACATCTTACGACTATTTATTATACCGTCGACATCACTTTTTGTTTAATCAAATACGGGATGTGCTTGCTATCTGTGCAATTTCTGAATGTCAGTTTAAAAGCCTAACAGATGGATTGCATATTATTCACCAAGAAAATAAGTGTTTTGCAAACGTCCATTGTCTGATCTACTGGACCTTCTGCTCGTAGGTGTTTCGTGTGATCGGTGAGTGAGTGTTTTCCTCCCAATCGGTCTCTGGTCACGCCTCCGCCATTCCGGGTACTACATTCATTTTGCTTGACAGAACGAATTCACTGCGAATTCATTGTTATGTAGAAGAACAAATTAAAATCCATAAACACGAGTACCAATAATTGTTTTTCTTAACAAATTGAAATTGTAGTTAGTAATAAATTTATTTTGTAGATTTTTACTTGTAGTGTATATAAATGACTAACTTATACCTGTGCCTGTTTTTTCAAAGAATTTATTTTTTTTATGTTATAATTCAAGTTGTTTTTTGTTGTTATATTTGGGTAATATAATTATGGTTGTATTATACAGTCATAATAATATGCTTACTTTAAAATGTGTAAAGTGTGGACTGCAATGCGTAACGACGTAATCTGGGTATATAAGATGAAATAATCGTTTTTCTTCAAGAGGGGGACGACATTTTATGGCTCTCCCGGGAATGAAGTGTCACTAAATAAATCTTTTAAAGTGAAACCGCGTACCACGCATTTTCCATATTTTTATCCTAGATTATAAAAGTAAAGGTACCTATAGATATTTGTACAGTACCATCAGGAGACCTTAAAATACCCATGAACTTTCTTACGATATAATATGTTTTTTTAAAGAATGCTGGATACTAACAGTTTCTTTAGTTTCTGAATTGCTAGTTTCTTATTGTTTTATATCGCTTTAATACTTTTAAGAGATGAAAAAGCCGCAAAGTAAAGTTTGAACTTTCGAATTCCTAGTGAATAAAGTAAGGTCATTAAAACATTGCAAACATAGGCTTCGAAAGTTAATGTTTAGTCTATTTACTGAAGGAGCGTCAGGTGGGCGTTCAAGGAATATTGTTCTCGCTAATATTATCCCAACTATTTGTCTGTACTACTTGTAATATCTTTATGGAGTTAGTAAGTCTGTCCCCCACGCTGTTCCTTCTGCATATTAATGATATGCTTCCACTTGGAAATATTCATTGCTATGCAGATGATAGCACAGTGCATGGGGGATATAACGGTCACCCAGCGGCCGGGCGGGTCGAAACCGAAGTTAACCGAGTGAATCTTGTCATTGAGCTCAATCGGGTATTGGACCTCATATCTAAATGGGGCTCCAATAATCTTGTTGAGTTCAATGCCAAGAAAACACAGGTGTGTGCGTTCACGGCAAAAAAGTCACCATTCCTTCCCCTTCCAACTCTTCAGGGTACATCTCTAAGCCTGCAGAGCAGTATCAACATGCTCGGTATGACGATTCGCTGCGATCTAAACCAAAGAGACTACATCGAAGCCGTGATCAAAACAGCCTCACGAAAACTCGGTATTCTGAACAGGGTGCGGCGATTCTTTACGCCTGACCAGTTGTGCCTTTTGTACAAGACACAGGTACGGTCTTGCGTGGAGTATTGCTCGCACATCTGGGACGGTTCCGCAAAGTACCTTCTCGATGCTTTGGACAGATTGCAGCGTCGCGCTGTACGCATTATCGGCAACGCAGAAGTCACAAATACTCTCGAAACTCTGCAATTGCGTAGAGATATTGCGTCACTCAGCGTGTTTTACCGCTTATACCATGGCGAGTGCTCTGAAGAACTCTTTGACCTCATCCCTCCTTCTCCCTTCCTCCATAGGAGTACGCGTGCTGCTCTCCGGAGTCACCGCTTCACTGTCTCAAATATTCCATCACGCACTAAGAAATTTGGTGACTCATTTTTTTGTCGCACTTCCAAAACATGGAATAGTTTGCCTGCACACGTTTTCCCTCCTTCCTATGATATGGGGTCCTTCAAACGAGGCGTGAAGAGGCACCTTGTGGGCCGGCAGAGTGAGGGCAACTGATGCTGCGTTATTTTCACGCTGCACCAGTTGTCATCGCATTTGGATTCCATATTTACTTAACATCAGGTGAAATGGAGTCATTTGCCGTGCTATGTATAAAAAAAAAAAAAAAAAAAGTAAATGAACGGACTTATTGTAGTTCGCCTCGCGCCGAGTCAACACCTCGGTGACCAAGTGAGAAAGCGCTCGGTCCGATTTCCGAACCCCGGGTTCAATTCCCAGGTCGGCCAAAGTGTGTTTCGGATTTTTCGATGCATAGCCTGGGTTTGTAATCACCATCCTGCATTTGGCTAGCGTGATGATTAAACCATTACCCATCAATTGTAGTGATGACTTGATTTCAATGATGGAGGCCTTTGCCCAGCAGTGGGACAGTTATAGGCTATTTACTTTACTTATTTACATTGAAGTTTGTATTATGTTATGTTATGTTATATTATGTTAATTTTGCTGCTTCTAATTAAAGACTGCTAAAATATTTTATTTTGCAAAGAATTTAGCTTATGACGCTCTTTATGAATATGTAAAGTAAAACGTAATAGCTTGTACAAAAATGAAGTTTGAAACGTATAAGTATTCACGAGTAGATCTGAATAAAGTGTTTCCTTTTAATGTGAATTGTTTGCATATAATTAATTATTAAAACGTTAGAGATGACGTTATTGACGATAGAGATGACATTTTTAGTTTCAAATAAATTTATAAACAATAAACGACAACCAAAAGAGAAAGATACGATAATGATACGACAGTGAAAGATGACTATTTAGTGTAACAAGTGAAGAACTGTTCTACCCAAACAATATTAGTGAAATAGAGTAAATTGGACGCCATCTACCTGTCTCACGGCCGGCACAATAAAACTTTCATTTGGAAAACAGAAAGTTTACGAGCACAGCTATTTACATTGAAGTTTGTAATGAACACTACTATGAAATCGCTTGTTGCCAATTATATACTGGTCGTTGTTGTAACCTTTGACGGGGCCTATTTTTATCAGTAAACATTTTGAATGTGTGCTATTAATATTGAGCAAAATCAGAAAATACACAAATTGGCAGAGGCAACATTGAAATTTATATCGGCATGTTAGGCACCAGATTCCGCCCCACGGGGATGACTAACAAATACTGTGAACACCCACGTGTTTTATATCTCACAATAAAACAAGACGACCGATTTCATTATTTATTCTGTGAACGAGTTTTACGCTGGCAAGGTACAGAGGTATGACCTACTACATAGAACTATGGTACATACACACATAAAATATATTATGCCTTCGAGCTATAAATAATAATACTGAAAAAGGTATCTTTGCACGGGCGGAATTCTAGCTCGCATTTCTTCTGAACCTTGCCAGAATCTTATGACATTCCAGGTCATACCGGGTCGCACTAGCATTAGGTTATAGGACTCACTTTGATGACGTAAATTAAGTGGCTAGTAAATATCACGGTATAGCATACAATGTTCAATTCAATTCAATTCAATTCAATCATTTATTGCTCTCCATAAGTATACATGAGTTGTTATAATATTAGTTGACCTGTTGGTGTTTGGTCATTTCTGAAGGTACTGTCCACCAAACAATATTTTTAGATATCAGAAGGAGTGAAATAAAACCAGGAGATTGGGTGACGAGCGGCCAGGACCGGCGCGCAATGGTAACTGTCATTTATTCCTTTTTTTACATAGGTATACATATCGAATATAGATCGGATGCAAGGTTAGCTTTAGTATATACCTACTATATAGTTATCTATGTGGTGCAGCGGTTCTGAGAATTTACAATGTGTGCCTACATCAGCCCCCCCTTACGGAAAAGAAAAGAAAAACATTGATTGGAAAGAAAGAAACAGAAATCAATTTACAATTTTACCAGGTGTTGATTTTATCAATTTGAATACAATATAAACTTATTAATATTACCGCTGCCCGAATCCCGAACATTACTTGCGAAGTGAAACATGATACGCTGATAACAGATTGTGACTCGAATAACATAATGTGAACTGAACAACGTGGATATAAGCTTATGACATAATTTTACATCACGAATTTGGTTGCCTTTACACTTGTTTTATATACCTACTTACTTTTAATATTAATAACAATTGTTTTTTTTTTGTGTTATTTATTTATATTCAAAATAGAAACAATACCAAAATTTTGACTTTAATTTTACAATTTTTTTAAATTTAATTATTTATTTAGAAAACCAAAATGTTATAAACATTTTCTTTAATACAATTACAAAGCATTCACCATTGTTTTTTTTTTGTTTTTATATATATACCTTATTACTAGTACATTACATAGAATATGCGTTTTGCGTTCCCTGCGGAGCGGAAGTTGTTGTTTGTACCACCGGCACCGTATGTACCTTGACCACAGGAGGCGTTGAACAAATGGCAGCTGACGCTTCTTTGCGGAGCCAGCTTCGCATTCTCTTCTTAAACTGACTTTTTACCACAAATAATATCAGCATTCCAAATACTACTGCAAATACTATGAGAACAATTCCCATAAAATTCACTTTTTCTCCAATATTATCGTTGGATACACTTTGTGCAAGTGCCACATTGTTTTGTTGTGGTTTACTTTGAGAATAACCCATTTTGCAATTCGTTATGAGAGTACAACACAACCACTATAGTTTAAATTCCACAAGTGAAATAAAATTTTATTATTAAAGTGTCAGTTTAAGTAGTATGAAAAACCAAGCGATTTTCACATAATAATATACATTTTTAGTGCACTCAGCAATTCATACATGAACTTATATAACCTTTTATGAACTACTTAATTTTCAAACCATTGCAAAATTTTGTCAAAGCATTTACTTTAAACCTTGCTAAACAATTTATAGAAAAATTATAAGTTTAATAAAAGTACATAGCTACATTATTACGTAACAGTACGAATACAATAATATTACATTATACCTTTTTTTTATCCAGCCCTACGACATACCTATGTCTTGGATCGGTGTTACTTAGTGTAATACAGCATACCACTGGACGAAAAATAAACCTAACATACATGATAGGTTAATAATATGGTATAAACCCTAACAAACATAATACATGTTCTAGATACGTAAAAACTATCTTAGTTACTTACAAAATCTAACCGGTCTGTTGACCTGTCGGCCACTACGAGTGGTAAAGGTGTGTGCAGACGTTAAATTATCATTGTTACTCATCGCGGTTTTATTTTTATCCGCGCTACTAGTTACTTTACTACCTTGAGTACTCGTCGGTAAACAATCATTTCGTCGCTGGTTCGGTGAAATGGGTTCATTGCTAATTACGTAAGCGGGTTTTAACCTATCGATAGACACTTTTACACTTTTACCGAGCATTTGTAAAACAAAACATTTATCTGACCTTTCTATAACACGATAAGGACCCTCGTACGGAGGTTGCAATGATTTTTTAACTAGGTCAACGCGAACGAAAACATGTGAACAGGTACTTAAATCTGAATGAACGAAAATAGTACGCGAGTCTCTTTGATTTACAGGTTTTGGTTTAAGCCTTTTTATGATATCCCGAACGTTCTCTGCGTATTCATATGAATCGCTATATTTACTATTACAATTCCTAGAACTGTCGTAAAAATCCCCGGGCATCCTTAACGTCTTACCAAAAACTAGCTCAGCAGCACTCACTCCAGTGTCACTACGTGGTGCTGCTCGTAACCCAAATAACACGGTAGGTAGCTCCTCGACCCATTTACCTTGGTCACCTCGGGCCATTAGCGCTGCTTTCATCGAACGATGAAATCTCTCCACTGCCCCATTACTTTGCGGATGGTAGGCGGTGGTACGTAACCTATTAATACCTAGGCATTTCATCAGTTCGTTGAATAAGCTGCTCTCGAATTGCCTACCCTGGTCGGTTGTAATCCTAACAGGGCAGCCATATCGTGAAATCCAACCCTCATACAGAGTTTTGGCTACCGTTTTAGCATAAATATCTTTTAGCGGAAAAACTTCCGGCCAACCCGTAGTCCTATCGATAATCGTTAAGCAATATCTAAATCCATCTTCCGAAATAGATAAAGGCCCTACTAGGTCGATGTTTATGTGGTCAAAACGGCCACAAGGTTCAAATTGTCCTAACCCTGACACCGTGTGCCTAACCACTTTTGATTTCTGACATTGAATACAGGTTTTAGACCAATTTCTTACGTCTGTATTCATGCCTGGCCAAAAATATTTTGATGTTACCAATTTTGTAGTCGTCCTAATTCCGGGATGAGATAGATCATGAACTGCGTGAAATGCCTTTTTCCTAAATTCCACTGGTAAGTACGGTCTGATGATATTGGACGAGACCTCACATAAAAGTTCATTCCGAGAATCAGTCAAAACAATTCGCTTGAACATTATTCGCCCACTCGCTTGCTCTAACAACTTCGTCAGCTCAGTGTCTGCTTGCTGCGCTGCTGCTAATTCCGCGTAATTAATCACCGTGGGACAAGCTATAGTGTCGACACGCGAAAGTGCATCCGCGACAATATTCTCACTACCACTAATATGTTTGATATCCGTGGTAAATTCGCTTATAAACATAAGCTGCCTAATTCGTCTAGGTGTTTCTTTATCACTAGGTTTCTTTGAAAACGCAAATACTAGGGGTTTATGGTCGGTAAAAATGGTAAAAGGTCTACCTTCCACTAAGTATCTAAAATAAAGTACTGCTAAATAAATCGCCAATAACTCGCGATCGTACGCACTATACTTAAGTTGAACGTCATTGAGTTTTCTAGAAAAATATCCTATTGGCTTCCAGTGTGCCCCTATCCTTACTTGTAGTACACTACCTACGCATTCGTTCGACGCATCGGCCATAATAGCCAGCTCCGCGTTCTTAACTGGATAAGTTAGCTCTGCGGCGCTTTGTAAACTGGTCCTACATTTGTCGAATGCGGCGACAGCTTCAGGTGTCCACTGAATAACAGATTTGTCTTTCTTTTTAGCTCCTTTTAAATATTTATTTAATTCTGCCTGATATTCGGCTGCCCTAGGTAAACTTGTCCTATAAAAGTTTGTCATGCCCAAAAAACGTCGTAACTGTTCTATCGTTTTCGGTTTAGGAAAATCGATTATAGCTTGCACTTTATTTTTTAAAGGGCTGATCCCGGATGCCGTAACCTCGTATCCTAAAAAATCGAGTTTCTCCTGCCCGAACAAACATTTTGACAAATTAATTGTGATCCCAAACTGATTTAACCTTTCAAAAATAGCTTTTAAATGTGCTCTATGCAGTTCTTCGGTTTCGCTTGCGACGATGACGTCATCAATGTAACAAAAATAGAAAAAGTCCGAATGATTATTATTATATTTATATTGTTCGACGTTCGATTCTGTAAACGAATTTTCTAACCCTTGAAAAACGGTGTTATTCATAAATCTTTGGAATGTTTGCGCTGCGTTTCGCAAACCGAAGGTCATTCGCGTAAACTCGTATAATCCAAAAGGTGTTGTTATTGCCGTTTTTTCAATATCCTCAGGCGCTACTAAAATATTATGGTAAGCTCTATTAACATCCAACCTCGAAAAAATTTTTTTATTACCTAACACGTAAGTAAAATCGTGTAAACGTGGTATAGGGTACCTATCTGGCTTAGTAATAGCGTTTAGGGCCCTGTAATCCCCACAAGGACGTAATTGTCCATCCTTTTTCGGCACGACATGCAGGGGACTCGCCCACGCGCTTTTCGAAGGTCGACAAATACCAAGCTGTTGCATACGTCTGAATTCCTCCTTTACCGCGCTATACCTTTCGGGTGCTAAAGGCCTAGCCCGCGCGAAAACCGGGGGACCGACGGTTTCGATATGATGATATACCGAGTGTGGTGGATTTTCCCTAAAAGACACGGGTTTCGTGATTTCTGGATATTGAGACAGCAAATCCGAATAAACATTATTACTATTTACTGTAGTCAACGACGAACCATTCCACGAAATAATTGAACCAATAACACTCAAGTTAGTAATTTTATCTAAAAGTTTTCTACCACTTAAGTCAACAAGTAATTTATGATACAGTAAAAAATCAGCGCCGATTATGGGCTGATTAACATCTGCTATAATGAATGTCCAAGTATAAGGTCGCCGCAACCCTAAATTTAACGTTAAAGTTTTTATTCCAAAAGTCTTTATTACTGAACCATTAGCGGCGTACAATTTATAATCAAATTTATCAACATTATACTTATGAAAACAATTCTTATTTGCCGGTAAAACAGATACATTAGCTCCGGTGTCAATTAGAAAACGCATACCTGATATTTTATCGCCCACTATAAGGCGGTTATTTATAGTGCAGGGGCCCGCCATCGGCTGCACTACGTTTAGTTTTCCGGCTGCTTGTTAATCTTCTCGCCTTTCCAATTACATGGCTCGACGCACTTGACAGCTTTCTCCCGATAACGGAAATGGTAAAAACACAGCCAGTTCCCGCTTTTCCGACTGCTGCCGCTTCGCGATTGCGATCTGCCCTTCCGTGATGATGATCTGGAGTTAAACTTATATCCGCTTAGGTTGTTCTGCCTTGATCTGCCTCTTTCGAGGTTACTCAGGCGCAGATTTATCTTGGCCAGCTGTCCTAGGAGAACGTCCGTGCCTGTGGCTGTTTTTCCCGGATTTTCCGTGGTCTCCGCTACTTGCACTGGTCCCACACTGGTATTTTCCATGACCTTGTCTGCTATTTTTGCCAGCACGTCAAGGTCTTTTGCGTCCGCCACCGCCAGAACTGCTTTAATCGCCGTCGGTAGGTGTGATTGCCATAATACCGTCAAGGTTTCATCAGGCACCCTCTCTTGGGCTAGATTGCGCATTCTGCGCAGGAGCTGTGATGGACGCTGATCTCCCAGCTCCATCTCTCCAATTAGCTTCTGGACTTGCCTGCTAGCGGACTCCTCAAAAACGGTCAGGAGCCGT
Source organism: Eudonia mercurella (assembly GCA_963082485.1). NCBI lineage: Eukaryota > Metazoa > Arthropoda > Insecta > Lepidoptera > Crambidae > Eudonia > Eudonia mercurella. The sequence continues at coordinate 21,464,094 of OY720026.1, read as the reverse complement.
TCCTTGATCGTCTCATACTTATTAGTGTCAGGTGGTTTGACGAGTATGTCAGTCACTTGGCCTATAATTTCCTTGTTTAGCTTCGTAATCACGAGATCATATCTGGCTAAATCTGACAATCGTTGCTGGTTGATTGTAGCTTCCAATCTGACAAACCAGACACGCGGTTGATCGGGCCAGAATTCTGGAATCCGTGATGCAATAGTTATCTGCTCTAAAGCTGCTCCAGGTTGTGGTGGTGCCGCAGCAGGATGTGAAAGCGCCCCCATACTTGGTTGCACCACCGGAGTAGTCATGTTTTTTTTTTTATTATCAATCACGTAAAACCGTAACGTTCGATTACGTAAAACCTTTGAGTCCGGGCCCCGCGACTAAAGGGAGTTATCACTGCGCGTCAGTGATTACGTAACACGGGCCAACTAATTTTAACCACACAATAAAATCCTTAAAATTTATTTTCACTGGTCACAAGTGTTCACTTTAGGGGTCACCAATGTTGGGGTTTGGTCATTTCTGAAGGTACTGTCCACCAAACAATATTTTTAGATATCAGAAGGAGTGAAATAAAACCAGGAGATTGGGTGACGAGCGGCCAGGACCGGCGCGCAATGGTAACTGTCATTTATTCCTTTTTTTACATAGGTATACATATCGAATATAGATCGGATGCAAGGTTAGCTTTAGTATATACCTACTATATAGTTATCTATGTGGTGCAGCGGTTCTGAGAATTTACAATGTGTGCCTACAGACCCAATGCAGGTTGTTATTTTTTAGAAACCAGCCTACCAAAGTACGTAGTAGCTACTAATTATATTTATATTCATAGTTAATGTTTTTAATTTAGTATAATTTTATTTTCCTTTATTTAAATTTTCTTTAATTTTAATTATGTATTAATCACAATTTTTAATTCATGGTGAAATTGGTAATCAAATAATGTTTTTTTTAAATGTTTGCAATTTATATTAATCTAATAAATTGAATTATGTTATATTATTTGCATGTTATTGATACGTTTGTAATTGTTTTTTTTTTTTGTGGAAACTTTGCTGATTTGTGTCCTACGTATAATTTAAATATTGTATGTTCTATGTAATTGTTTGTTTCCCAAATAATAAATAAATATAAAATAAAAAAAATAAAAATGTTTCAACCACGATAATTGTTGAGAGAGATAGAGTGAGAGCTTAAAAAATTATGCTTTACAAGAAGGACTGGAAGAACTGACGTAGAGCAGCGAAGTCCTCGCGTTGTAGTTTACTTACCGACCACTTGTAGCAGGAGCGTCTGTTTAAAAGGAGATAAATCCACATTCCATTTTTTTATTTATTTTTTTATTATTGCGTTCTATGTTCTAATACACAACTTAGTCCTTAAAATTTGCTTCAAAAGGCGTTATTTCCAATAGAAAAACGACGTTCAAACTCAGTTTCAATCAAAGAGAGACATTTCCGAATAATATTTACAGAAAAATAACATAATTAAATTGTTCAAACAAATAGAGTTATATTTCATACAAAATGACCACCATGCCAAAATGATCTGTACAAAAGGAAATATTTTATTTCTGTTTCGATTATTATCTTTTTAATCGATTTGTGATGTCAAACAAAGCTCAAAAGACTTGTTTCCAGTGCCAACAACAACGTGGAAAAAAATACTTAAAGAAACGCTGTTTCTTTTTAGGGTTCCGTAACCAAAGGATAAAACGGGACCCTATTACTAAGACTCCGCCATCCGTCCGTCTGTCTGTCTGTCTGTCCGTCTGTCACCAGGCTGTATCTCATGGAACCATGATAGTTAGACAGTTGAAATTTTCACAGATGATGTATTTCTATTGCCGCTATAACAACACATACTAAAAAACAGAATAAAATAAATATTTAAGGGGCTCCCATACAACAAACGTGATTTTTTTTGCTCGTTTTTGCTCGATATTGATAACGACAACAGGTAGACGCTTGAAATATTCACAGCATATTGAGTTATATTATTCACTTAAAAATAAATAATTAAATTAAAATAAAATTTAAATTTAAGGTCGGCTCCCATACAACAAACGTGATTTTTTTCCTATTTTTTTCTCGGTCTTAATAACGATAACAGGTAGAAACTTGAAATATTTTTTTTAGATAATGGTACGGGACCCTTCGTGCGTGAGTCCGACTCGCATTTGGCCGGTTTTTTTTAGTTATGAATCTGAGCTTTTTTTCTTTAATCTGTCAAAGATGTCAAATTTTAATACAGGAAAATGCGTAATCCTTTTTTGTTTCCAAAAAATATATATTTCGTCAAAAACATATTCTAAAATGAATACAGTAGGCCAGTCAAAGAAAAGATCAGTCTGTCTACAAAAAGGAGACGTAAGTACCTAACTTCTTTCCTATTTATCATTGTACAAAGGATTTTAGTATGGCGGTGGTGGTAACTTTAATAATTTTTGGCTTTAGATACGTGGAAAAGGATCCTCTTTGTATTCATTTTAAGAGGCCATGTCAACATAATAAATAATATTAGATAATAGAATAGATTTAGTTAATGCATTATATCAAAAAGATTAATCTGGTTCAAAAAAAGGTATTTACAAAGCTTCTTGAACAAAAAGAGTTATAATCTAAAATTCTAATCAGAAGGCGATATTTCCAAACTTCAAAATTAAAAAAAAAACCATGATCACTAAAAAATATTTTTTTTTACTTTCTTCTGAACTATTGTGGTAATACCTACCATATCACCTTTAAAAAGAAAAAACTATAAGCTAAACTCAGCATGATATCAGTTTTGTGTGTTTTATAGAAATTCCTTTATGGTAGAGTTATCTCCTTTTGAACAGACTCCTCAGTATCCTTCTTGGCTCTGGTTGGTTGATCTGGCACATGTAGTAGCTGCGGTCTCCTTTCTGTATCTAGTTAACATGCAGTAGCTATGTCATAGACTTGTCCTTCACTTACCGACCACTTGGAGATATCCCACTTGGCTGATCATGGGGTTGGTGTTGACCTGGCACATGTAGTAGCCGCGGTCCTCCTGCTGCACTTGGCTGACGTGCAGCAACCAGGTCATCGCGTTGTCGTGGGAGACGCTGAAGCGCGCGAGCCGCGTGATCACGTGCCGATGGATCGTGAGAATCATCTGACGATCAATGTGGATCCATGCCACCTTGTGGGAAAAGAAAAATGAAATTAATATTGATGCAACAGAAGCAGCAGAAGGCTCGACAAGATACCTAACGAGTACGTGCGAGGAAGCTTGGGCGTCCGCGATATCGCCGACAAGCTGCAAGAAAGTAGGCTGCGATGGTATGGACATGTGAAGAGGAGGCGATCTGATTTTGATTCGCAAGGTCAAATTCCTTTTTTCTTCTTCATCATCCTTACCATACCCTCAGCGGTGGGAGTGTTCTATTTTCTCATTTACCAAACATATTCTACGCTTGGAATACATTTGGTGTGCAGTGAAGTGATGCTCATGTTCCACGGGCTAGAGCCAGCGTTCGCTATTCTCTTTGTCTTGACAGTGTGTAAAAACCAAAAGTTTAAATTGATTTAGTTCAAAAGTACTTCATTGCCAAAGAGATACTGATGCCAAAATAAGGGGAACTGAAATATTATACATTCAAGCCTTTTAGACTATTAAATTGATTATAGTGTTGTTCAATGTTGTAAGCTATTTTCTATTTCACTTGGAGTGTAGATGAAACTTTTGTGAATATTAATAAGTGGTTAATAATAAGTTTAATATTATTACTAGTTTGTTTGTATGTCTCGCAGTTTTTAATGAGGCATGTGTACATAGCAGATTATGTTAATTTTGCTGCTTCTAATTAAAGACTGCTAAAATATTTTATTTTGCAAAGAATTTAGCTTATGACGCTCTTTATGAATATGTAAAGTAAAACGTAATAGCTTGTACAAAAATGAAGTTTGAAACGTATAAGTATTCACGAGTAGATCTGAATAAAGTGTTTCCTTTTAATGTGAATTGTTTGCATATAATTAATTATTAAAACGTTAGAGATGACGTTATTGACGATAGAGATGACATTTTTAGTTTCAAATAAATTTATAAACAATAAACGACAACCAAAAGAGAAAGATACGATAATGATACGACAGTGAAAGATGACTATTTAGTGTAACAAGTGAAGAACTGTTCTACCCAAACAATATTAGTGAAATAGAGTAAATTGGACGCCATCTACCTGTCTCACGGCCGGCACAATAAAACTTTCATTTGGAAAACAGAAAGTTTACGAGCACAGCTATTTTACTACCGCGCTCACTTGATATTTATGTCCCGAACTCAAGTTAGAGAAATAAGCCAAACTTCAGTATAAATTTAACTGTTACGTAGGTACACTATCGGGGAAATTGAATTCGAACCGCATACAGAACACACCATTATACGACAGGTTAATGCTATTAGTGCTGGATTTACGGTTGGCGGTGCCGGCGCAAGGAAACTTTAATTTTGGAACTGAAAATTGTAGGCTATTTAAATTTTTTTGGATTAATTTTATAATTTTATTAACTATACAATGGTAAGATTCTTTATTACTTTAATACTTTATGTTTGTTTAAATTTAATTTTTAATAATTTTTTTGTGATAAGCTTGTGATTTTTTACATAATTATTTTAATCTGTGATGTTTTGAACCTTTTGTGAGATCCGTCCCTGTAACCATGATGTTTAAATTTAAGTCTTTTTGGAACTTCTGCCGCGTTTATACGCGTTAGTTCTGTAAAAATGGTTTAATTTTAATTGTTTATTATATATATATTAACATTCTTGGTTTATCATTTTGTATACACTAAAATCTGTGAACACATCAAAAGTGTAAATGTGTCGAAACTTACGGCGGATTCCAACCACCGCGATCCCGGATAAGTAGCATCGCAAACGTCGCCAAAGTCGAAGCGCAAACAAATCTCCAACTACGGAACTAGCTAAATCTTTGGCCTCACGCATCGCTGTTTACTTTGACAAAGTAACAACCGCGTTAAATTTACCCGGGGAGACCGCAGGATGGAACCGTGCCGCGGTGCCGCACTGCGCAACAGTCGATACGTTGCATATTTTACGAGACTCCTGAACTTCGCTCCGTCTGCGTTGCTTTGTTGATAACGCCACGGGATAAGGGGACTTAAATCAATGTGTGTAATGTATCCGCAGATTTATTTCTAATTGTGTTCACATTGGGACTTCGTTTTCCGATGAGTTTGGTCGCACTGTAATGAGGTTGGCCGTTACAGTTCATATAGCTGAGGAGCTCGATGGTTAAGCGACTTTCGCAAAGGCCGATCATCCAATGGGTAACCAAAAAAGTTTTCATCTCGAGCTCCTCCGTGCATCGGATGTCACGTATAGTCGTTGGTTTCTGGCTAATGCAGCTGACTAACCACCCCTATGGCCCGTTCTCCAAATCCATAGGGAAGGCTCGTGCCCCAGCAGTGGGGACATAAAATAAGCTGGTATGATGTGATGTAGCTTTTAAATAAGTGTTAAACTGACTTTTAATTTTGCGACTTTTTGTAATAGAATTCAGATTGTAACTCTAACGCTCGTACTAATGAAAAGAGTTTAAAAAACCTGTGTAAAGTTATTTCGTGTTTTGTCTCTTTCACTCTAATCTGAAATAAAGTTCGCATGACGGGAACAAAACATCTCTAACATGGAATATCTATTCCAAACTTACTTACTGTTATTATTATTATTAGTAAGGCCCTAAGAGTTTTGAGACTGCTATGAAAGACAAAGTTATAAGATAACTATGAATAATAATTATCTTTAGTAGTCCTCTCAAGGTAAAATCATAAATCTTTGTTAATTTAGTTTCCATTGCGATGTTGAAAGGTTACCTGAAAAACAATAAACAATATTAGAGAAAGGTTTATTTGTTAGAAAGGCCATTACTTATCACACTTGTATTATATCCCAAAACAGCCGTTATCCCTATAAATTTACGCAAATAGCTACCTACGTGGAAATATGCTGGGAAAATAATCTTGAATCGTTGACTTCTGAACTATCTCGGAAGCAAATAATTGTATTTAGAGAACTTTTAGAAAGAACTTTAACAAACTATGTGGAAGGGAAATAGTACCGTTGAACAAATAATTACTTACTTCCCTATTTACGAAACGTCTCAGGGATGAAAATCTAACATCTCTTGGTTGCTTTTTTTAATGGTTTATTGCGGTTTTATTTTGTCATCTTAGTACGAGTAAGTTTCGTTCGGAGGAAACGAAAAGCATTTTGATATTAAATATTTCATTCTAATATTTTCAAAAAGCTTCGTTCAGTTAGGTCACAATATTTGTCCTATGATAAAACGGTGAAGTTATAGACAGTTGTTAAAGAGACCGCTGCAAAATGTGTATGACTTCAAATTATTTTATTTATTTTCTAAAATAGAATATCATCGAGAAATAATAAATTGATCCACAAAAAAAAAGTAGGCTAGCACCTAAATTGATAAGTTAGCATCTAAATAGTAGTTTATGTGCTAACTTAGTATTTTTGTGGGTTAGGTTAGGTTAGTTTGGTGATCGATTAAATACAACCCAATATCATCTAGCGTATAATGTTTTATTCATTAGATACGGTTTGAATGATTTACTAATTTATATTGAAACTAGCGTGCCGCTCGCGATATCGTCTGCTAAACCCTAGAACGATTGCAGCGCCACCTACCGGATCCAATAGTAAATCTAAATACTCAAATACACAAAAATAGAGAAGAATTGGTTATATCAAGATGAAGATGAAACCATTCCTCGTCTGAAGCACGGGTTTATAGGTTTGTTGAAAGCCCTGGCTGCTGGGCTTATTCGTCTTAGGATAGATTCTGGTTTGGACAGATTCTGGTTACGACAGATTCTTGTTACGGCAGATTCTTGTTATGGCAGAATTAGTACTGTTGCGCATAAAAAAATATTTTTAGAAATTCTGGATTGCCAAAGTATTTAATGAAAGTGTGAAATTAATGGCCTTAACAGCCTACCGGACTTTTGTGGACGGCGAGTACTAAGGTTCCTTAAGCCCCTTGGTGATCGAATATCAGCTAGGACCACGGATCGGTTTGATGGTGATGATGATTGGATAGTTAACCTTGACATAACCTTGACATGATAGATAACATTGACGCTCTTATTTGCTGTCGCTTCAAGAAGCGACAAAGTCTGGCTATTGCTTTTGTCATCAAAATTCAAAATCATTTAAATAAGTACCTTTTACTGAGAAGAACCGGCAAGAAGCGCAGCAAGAGCATTTCTTTCCTTCTTTTCACTTACAGCGGCAATATCGTATTAATATCAGTTTTGTACTTTTCTTAATAAAATGTATATTTATGTAAATAGATATTATGATTATTAAATTCTAAATACATTACTCCACGTTTTCATAATAAGTTTTGAGGCAAACGATCGTCAACTTAATCTAACATAGCTGAACTCTAGCTCATAAACTAGAGAGCCATTAGTACGAATGGCGAGTTTGTGATTAAGTGTCGTTATAACTTATCTGGCCCAGTTACCTATGCAGCTGTAAGGTGTAGTACACTGGCGGGGGACTGGATTATGGAAGCGTTTTAAATCATCGCTATAGGTACAATACTTTGAAAGTTTTGAACAGTTAAATATAAATATATAACATAATATAATTTAGAAAACCATACAGTGTTATAAGAAGCTATGTATGTTATACTACTAAATCATGAAGATTATCTGTTCAGAAGCATGAGTCTGTTACCATACTATTTCATCAGCAGCTCATATTGTCACAACTGCTGGGGCTTGTGCCTTCCCTATGGACGGATCAGGATGGCTACGAGTCGTGACGCTTTTAAAAAGAAAGTCCGCGAGCTCTTGTTCGATAGAATCATGGCAGAATCATCTCAATAACGTCCTATTAGAATTATGTATTTTATGTGTGTTTATTTATTGTAGTTTTCGTATTATATATGTTTATGTATATATAATGTTTGCATGTATTGTATACTTACATTTTAATTATTTATAGTAATATCGACTTAAGTCATTGCATTTAATTGCACCTACCAATGTAATCTCTGTACCACCCTATGGTTGACTGGTAGAGAATGCCTCAGGCATTAAGTCCGCCATGTAATGTAGATTTATGACCCGGTGCGGATTAGTGATTGGTAACAAATGGACCAACGGCTTACATGCCTTCCGAAGCACTGAGAAGATAAAAATGTAATTTTTATGTCACCCAACCGATGACCGGTCTTTGCGAAAGTTGCTAAACCTTGGTGATCGTTGGCTGGGCGCGTTAACCACTGCAACATCGAGATCCATACTATGCCTTATTATACTATAAAAATGTTAATTATGTGAATAGATATGGAATATTATGTAAATATGTGATATAGGTATATTTATGTATTTTGTTTCATATCGTATCATCGCGTCTGGTGGTAAATGTCAAAGTTTGAAGCGCACGAAGCGCAGCAAGCGTTTGAAATTTCTCTCTGATCATGGAGAAAGCCATGCTACTAGCATTGGCAAAATACTAAGGTAATCTTTACTAGAAATCGAACCCAGAAATACTGAGACCACAAAGGTGAGTTGATATATTGCATTTTACTATGTGTGACGTCGGTGAGTGCAGTGGCTTCGTTGTGCAAATCCGGAACCTCGATATTATGCTGAGTGGGGGCTATTCAGTGCCCCTAGTTTTGCACACAAACTTCAATAAATGGTACCTACACATTTACTGAAGTTTGTGTATCAATAAATAAAAAATCCATTACTATAACATTACAACAGTTAGTGGCAATGTTGTGTTCCGGCAGCTAGAGATAAGATACCCAGTGCCTCAGTAGTTGAGGATTATGTCTGAAGTGCGCTTCCTCCTTACCATCACATAACATCAGTAAGTGCTTACCCGTAAAAAAAGAAATGGGAACCTTTGGGCCAAGTACGGTTCAATGAGGCTAGTATAATAGATAGATAGATAGATAAATACTTTATTGCTCACACAAATAAAAACAAAAAACAATTACACATAATCTTAAAGCTAGCATGGGCAAAGGCGGTCTTATCGCTTTTAGCGATCTCTTAATCTATAGGGACACCGTTAGTGTTGTGTGTGGCGGTAGTTGGCAAAATAATGTGACGGTGGATGAAGACTCTGCCGCGCAGACGGAGGCGCGACATCGCGACAGCAGTCAACCCGTGACCACGGCCGTTGTAACTCGGTCGAAACGTCGGGTATAAAGAAGGTATGATACCTTTTTACTAATTAGTTTGCGTTAATACCCGTTTAAATTCTTTGTTTAATTATGGAATGCGAAAGTTTAAAAGTGTAGATCTCTTAATCTATTAATATTATATTATTATTATTATATGATATGATAATATATTAATTGTTGGCTGTAAGTATTTGTTTTGTTTTTGTCTTTGTTATATTGTTGGTTGTATCATTATAGAAATCTATATGTATTATTTATTTATTTAATGTAATTGGCACAGCTTTCCTCATAGTAAACTCTAGCGAATAAGCACCCTATCCTCAACTCAGAACTCTATTCTCAGAACCTATTCACGCTATACTGTCAAACGCCGAAACTAAAGCATTCAATCAAAAGGCAGGTAATTAACCTGTCAATTTAACAGCATTATTCTTAACCTCGCCCGGCTTGACTTCGACCCATAAATCAATTTCCAATTTATACTGGAGAGCTATTAACAGGAATGGCGAATTTGTGATTAAGCGACGTCATAACTTATCTGCCATACTTCCCTCGAGTAATAAAGTGGTGCCGAGCTGGAGCCCACCTTAGTCTATTAGCCCACGGGAAGCGGCCCGTGATCTATTGGTCCGAACGAGAATTTATGCTCATGAAGAGAATTAACTTCTTTGACAAATGTATCAAGTTGCGTTGAAGTTTCTTTAGTTGATGTAGTTGTTCTTTTGTTTTCTATGTAATTGGAGTATAATAAAAATGGATGCTCTTTTACAATTGGAACATCATCATCAGCCGTAAAAGTACCAATGCTGGGGTTCGGCCTACTGACATTGGAAGATCAAGCCCTTGTCCACCACGCTGGCTCAATGCGGGTTGGTATGTTCAAAAAATAGAACAACTGCTTAAAGTGCCTTTTGAAGTATGGTGTCAGGTAATTTAATTTGATCACTCATGCGATGGTTTGGCAATGCAAAAGTTACTTAACTTTCATGATCGCAATCCAGACATCCAGTGTAGCAAGAAGTTCCTCTAGTATTATTATTAATTGCATAGACTTCACCTAACATTCTATGAGAGCAACATCAAAGCAAATCTTATTTTATTGCACCTTACAAATTATTATTTAATAATAATAGTCGTAGTAATAGTTCTAGTCATGTATTCATGACAATATATTATCATCTAATGTTGCAACGCGTTGGGCGCCAATATCAACTTTATGCAAATACCCTCGCCGCGGTGGTTCTGCGAGTCGGTATAATTGCATTACACCCGGGTATAGCGCACGCTAAATATTGAAAACGGACGCTAATGCCTGTTTACATAAATGGTCATTCATATTTACTGGCAATCGGACATCGTACAATGGTTAGTATATCGGCTAATTGGATTAATTTTGGAGGCAGATGATTAAAATAGCCCAAAATGTCCTTATTTTTGTTGAAAAATTTCTCAATAATTTCAAGGATTCTAAACTTTAGAAGATAATTTTGCATCGTATATTAACAACAAACAACACATAAAGATATTTAAGAACCATAATAAACGTTAAGTTAAATCTCTTTTGTCAAATAAACAACGATCACATGCAATAAAATTGGTATTATGATTAACCTTCAGATAATATAAAACAAGAGGAGCATTATATTTTTTTTCCAGAAAATTTAACAAAATTTTATGAGCCAAAAGTAATCCACGTGAGAGCGCGAATAAGGCCGCATTATAAATTCTTTCGCGCTCACTAACCCGCCCATTGCTCATAAACTTTACCATCTTAATCCTGCACTTAATCATCTCGCAAATGGCACGTGAACAAACAAGCAGAAAGTGGCATAACTCCGGGAAAACTTGCTTCACGGGAGTGGCGCAAAGCCCCGGTAAGCCGCTTTGCCCCCTTTTTATTTCCCGCCACATACTTAACGGCAATTTCAGGAGAACCACGCCGCTTTATCCTGTGTGTTATCACAACTTTGAGTCGTGTGTTGTGATGCGCATCTTTAATTCAGACATGTTTCGTTTATTATTGATTGTTGGCAGTCTTCAAGGTGAACTTTGGAACACGTTTTCAATAGTGATAATGTTTAAGAACTCTTTTTAAAGGCTTCCAGAGCTAGCAGAGAAGCATATTTATCTCAGATAATGAAAAGTGACGATACGATCGCAGGTGGTAGCACATTTCACTCGATCCCTTACTGAGGGTTCCAGGTGAAAGTGAATCTGAGAAACTGATGATATAATAAAAGGGGGTAAGGAAGCTCCTACTATACCCTGAAGATGCTGGCTGTCAGGATTGATCTACTTAGTGTAGGTTTACCAAGATGCATGTAATGCAAGGGTGTAGAAAGACCTGCAAACTAAATATTTGTTTGTAGGTATATAATCATCACTTTTCTTTCAGAATTTACTTCAAATTACACAGGTGGACTAACACGGACTTATCTCTTGCTAACATAATTTTACGATATCATTACGTATCGGATGGCGTAATCATGGTCATGGAGTCACAGACGTGGTCGTCTGCTGGTGACTCATTAGTTTAACAGAGAGTTACTTTGTTAAAGTGTCATCTAGGTAACTGGGCTGAACTGTTTCCGTGGTACAGTTTCACGCAAAGTTTTCATTACAAAGTTAAGGGCGTTGCCAGGTAGGTAGTTTGTTTATCCGCAGCGAGAACCAACGTTATGAGATTTCCCTAATAGTATGCGCTGAAGCATATATATCGTGGATATTAGTTTGAAAATTAAAGGGAATAGGGATAAAAATAAATTTGGATTTACAGTTTTTTAGCTTTAACACACGATGTTTTGCAATCCAGGCAATTAATGAGACAGTTCTTATTAGTACTAAAGTTTTGAGTTTCGCTCATAACTGTCCCATAGTAATTAAGTATGTAAGGGATTTGATCATCACCATCATCATCACCAGCTCATTTTATGCATAGAGGAGCTCGAGATGATAAATTTTTGGTCAACCATTCGATGACCGGCTTCTGCAAAAGTTGCTTAACCTTAGCACTCGCAGACCGAGCGCGTTAACCACTGCGCCATCAAAACTCCTTGGGATTTGATTGACTTGATTTTATTATAATTAAGCTGATGAATTTTACAGAAAAAAAATATAAAATGACTAACACCAGTAGTTTTTTAGAAAATTAACAAACAATGTACCTTTTCAGTCTTCGTAAGAGTGAGTGCTAATGGAGAAACTGTATGACCTACGAAAACATGCTTTTAAACTTCCAACGGGACATATACCAAAAAGTCAAAGACAGACGACAGAAAAGTCCATACGAAATAAAATACACCAAATCACTTAAAGGGAAAAATATAATCTGTGCAGGGGCACCGATCGAGGCCGGGTAAGTTAAGGTATATTTGATTAGGGTCCCAAGGGCCGCCCTGGGGCATCCCCGACGGGTGCCCATACAGCCCGTTTTATTTGGCTCTCTCCATTAAATCTATTTTCAATGATGCCCTTTCAGTAAACAGATTTCGTGTCATTTATCTTTTCGAGTTAGAAGAATCTCAGCTGGGTAATCGACACGGTTAGTGCATTTATATTTTAATCATATTTTAAATGTTGTCTTTTCTTAAAGGATTTCGTTTAATAGTTTAAATTGGAAATACAAGTACATTTTTATTTGACAATACATCACACATTAAAAATCCTGAATAAAAGTTGCAACGGAAGTTTATAACTTCTTCTTTTACTAGAAGAACAGTGTATTCTTTACATAAATACATATTATGTATATGTATAATATAATATAATATATATAGTATTTATTTTTTAAATATACTGCAATGGATATCCAACTCATACTAAAATACAATAAAGTGATGGTAAATATTAATACTCTCAACAAACGCTCCAATTCTCAGAAAACTAAAATATAGACCTAAAATTAAAATTGCTGAAAGTATAGGTGCTCAATTGGTGAATAATTTGAGGCTTCGCATCATAATTATTATTATAATTAACAATGTAATTTTAGGAGCGCTCGAAATGAACCCAACGTTTAAATATTTACTCTGCCGAAGTCTATTCTTTTGAATATAGTTGAATAACGTAACCTTTCATATTTTTATCCAAGGTCAATTTAAGGACAATACACCTGTTTAATAGTTATATACATTAAAAGTATATGAGTATGTCTGTGCTTTAATGTATGTTCAAAAACTAAACTGTAACTTACAAATAATTGGTTGCGTATCCTCGAGACTTGTTGTTATGGGCGACGCCACTCTTGAGGTGTGTAAGAATAAGTTAAACCATATATACAGAAGTTAATTTGAAAATACTCACGTCAAACAATAATTAAAATATTACAAAGTACTAAATATCAAAAACGTTCTCAACCCATCATTTCGCCGGTCGGAAATTCCTTGGCACTCACCGCTTAAGTATTTACGAGAAGGCTGTGCCAAGATAATAGGGCTCGTAAAATAAAATAAATAATTAGGAGCTCGGCATATTCATGAATAAGTTAATTGTGCTGCAAGGCGCTAGAAGTCGCCCCACCCCCGCTTAATTACTGCAGAGAAATATGACAGTTCGTTTGGAAGGTAATCCAATAAGAAGGATTTAATAGAATACTTGACTGAATAAAAGTGTGGGAACACTGGAATTGGTCGGATTGGAAGGGAGAGTTGGAGGGGACAAGGGAGGTGATGAAGTGCGGGACAGATGTTTTGATCCACTTTGAATGTGAAATTTATTCCTAAAATTAATTAGATTTTTAATAATTTGGCAATTATACGTTTTTCCATGTTTTGATCCAACCTCTCATCCACTCATCAACTTCTCATCCTATCACATACCACTTCTTGCGTTATTAATCCATAAGTTTTTCGGTGTAATCAACCGAGATTTTGGTTTCTCGTAAAGCCATTAGCTGGTTCCACAAGCCCTGTAAACCCGAATTGAACCTAGGACCTCCGAATACCAAATCGCGAGCTTTGCTAATTAAATGAAATTTTAATGATAATGCTAATTATATAAATATCAAGAGTAGTAGGTGGCCGAGTGGCAAAGTTTTCGGCTCAATACCCAAAGGTCCAGCATCCGGCAAGGCACGAACATTCTCTAAATAGATAGGGAAATAGATAAGAAAAACCACGTGGGCCCAGTGTGGATTGGTGGATATTGACGACTGCTAATAGAGCCGAGACCAACGGCTCTACGTGCCTTCAGAGAAGAAATCAAGATGATAAATTTTTGATCACCCATCCGTTGACCGACCTTTGCGAAACATGCTTAACGTCGTCAATCGCAGACCAAACGCGTTTACCGTTACGCCATCGAGCTCCTTTTGATGCAAGAATACATAATATCACGTAACTATTACAAACCTGTTAAATACATTAAATAAACCATTTTTCAAACATTGTATTGATTAGGTTCTACAAATAAATAAATTGATAACGACAAAGTCATTCATAAGTTGGTTTTGTAATATCGGTTCGTTATTCCAGATGGCGGGCTCGCCACAACGCGAACCGTTAATTTGTGTTGCAGCAATAATTACCTATATTTCTTGCGGCGACGATTCATTGACGATTTCACGCCTCTGATAATTTTCTTTGTTTGTATTATTGGATGAAATTTGATATTTCTGATATTGTTTATATAAGTGTAATAGAAGCTTCAAGTTACATAGTTATCAAAATATTGATTCTGTTTTATGAACTGGATTTATAATATTAGATATTATGTATTTTGTGTTTGTACACAAAAGTTATTTATGTATTACTAGCTTTTGTTCGCGGCTTTGCTCATGTGGGCTACACGAGTAACATGTCACGTTATTTCAACATTAAAATTTTCATTTCTTATTATTATAAAGCCCATACATGTGAGCTAGAATTAGTAAAAAGTTTCTAACGCAAAACAACGTAATAAATAACTGTGTATAAGTAATTTTGGTCCGTTTTGAAACCTCCTGTACAAATTGTCAAGCCCTACTTAAAGGATAATTTTCCAAAAATCCTGAAACTCTTCAAAATGTCTAACCAGGCCAAATGCCAAAATTTAAGGAATGACAGATTTCCATACAAACTTTTCACCCTTATGTCACCTCTTTACAGGTGATTTTTCGAAAAATGCAAAAACACGTTATTGTTTAATTTTATTGAAAAATCTATCATTATTCATTTTTATAGTTATTACGTTCAAAAGAACGATTTTACCAAAAATAACTTCTTCCCTTTTTTACTCCTTTAAAGGAAAATAAACAAAATTCCTGAGACCGTCATTGACCTGAGACTCCCAGAGCAGTGCGAGTAAAGCACCTTCCTGCGCCTTGGCTTACGCCAATGATTAAGAAGGTTATGCGACGTAGGGATAAGGCCAAATCCGTGCTTAAGAGATTTCCTAGTGACGACAGTCTGCACACCTACAAGAGGCTGCGTAATCTTTGTAACAGACTCTGTCGGGACGCTAAGAGACGATACATCCATTCCTCGATTCACGACCTACCTTCTGGTCAGGTCTGGAAGTTTCTAAAAACTATTGGTGTGGGTGGAGACCGCAACGTTACTTGTGACCTACCTGACCTTAAGCTACTTAACGAGCATTTTGCAAACTCACCAGTCTCTATTGCTGATTCTACCAAGGCATCCACGCTTGCTTTTCTGAACACTGTTACTCGCCCTGACTGTGAGCCTTTTTCATTTCGCGAAGTCACTGAGGGGGAGGTTAAGAAGGGTATACTTTCCATAACATCCAAGGCGGTAGACAAAGATGGCATTTGCCGTGACATGCTAATACCTATCCTTGATGACGTTGTGCCCGTCATTACTCACATTTTTAACTCCTCGCTGGTAACCAACGTCTTCCCCAATGATTGGAAATTGGCTGACGTAATTCCCATCCCAAAGATCGCTTCCCCTACCAACTTGTCCCAGTACCGTCCCATCTCAATCCTTCCATTTCTCTCCAAGGTCCTTGAAGGCGCTGTTCAAAAACAACTATCCGCATATGTTTCTCATAATAATTTGATAAGTCAGTTCCAATCCGGTTTTCGTCCTGGCCATAGCACGGTAACCGCCTTGCTTAAAGTCACAGACGATATTCGACATGCAATGGATAATCGCTTGTTTACAATTATTATTCTACTTGACTTTAGCAGCGCCTTCAACTCTGTTGACCATGACATCCTCCTTGCCACTCTCCACTCCCTTAACATTTCCCCTTCTGTGATCGCTTGGTTCGCTGACTACCTTTGCAATCGCTGCCAGAGAATCAAGAGTGATGACTGCTTTTCTGATTGGGCTCCTCTAAATGCGGGTGTGCCACAGGGGGGGTACTCTCACCTCTCCTTTTTTCATTGTTTATAAATGAACTTACCAAAGTAATATCTTCCCCGTACCACCTGTATGCAGACGATATGCAACTTTATCGACATTTCGATGCAGCCAACACAAACGCAGTTATTGAAGACATCAATAAGGATCTCCTCTTGGTGAAGTCTTGGGCCGATGCATTCGGTTTACTTGTGAACCCAACGAAGTCGCAAGCAATAATCATAGGTAGCAGCAAACTGTACAGCAGACTGGATGTTAGCGGTCTTCCCTGTATTTCATATGACGGAGTAAATATTACATACGCTGAAAAAACTAAAAATCTTGGCCTCGTTTTTGACCGTACACTGTCCTGGAAGGCGCAGGTAAATGAAGTTAGTCGGCGCATGCACTACTCCTATCATTCTCTCAAGCGACTCCAGTTTTTCTTACCCTACAATACCAAAATTATGCTAGCTCAGTCGCTTCTACTCCCCCTTCTCGACTATGCTGACGTTTGTTATCTGGACGCTACTGAGGAGCTGCTTAACATACTGGAACGACTGCAAAATTTGGCAATCCGGTTTATATTTGGTTTGCGTAAATTTGACCACATTTCTGAATTTCGGTCGAAGTTAAAATGGCTCCCAGTTCGACTTCGTCGAGATATGCACATCCTTTCCCTCCTTTTCAAAATACTTAACTACCCCCAGCTCCCTCATTACCTGCGTTCCCGTTTTACGCTCATACCCGTCTCTTCCCGTCCCAAACGTTCCTGCGACACACGAACCCTAATATGTCCCCAATGTAATTCTAATTTTTACTACAAATCATTCTCAGTATATGCCGCACGAATGTGGAATAGACTGCCTGCCAGCATTCGTGAGAGTTCATCGGTAGAATCTTTCAAACACAAGCTCAAAGAGTATTATCTGTCTAACGGCTAATATGACAGTGACACCCCGTTCATACATAATTAGTTTTTATTTTCATATGTATATAGGTATGTATATATTTATAATATAATATTTTATTTTAAATTAGTTATGTCATTAGTTTAAATATGTTTGTTAGTCCATACTAATGGTATTATTTACAATTTATTAGTCCCGCATACTTGTTTATTGCACCACAGCTAGGGTTGGCTGGAAGAGATCTCTTCTAGAGATAAGCTCACCTTTGTATATGTCCTGTGTTACGTGTATTTAAATGTATTTTTTTTTTCTTTGTACAATAAAGGATTAATTAATTAAGTCATTCTGTATTTCTTTTCAAAATACCAAATACCAATTTTCAAGTATATTACTTCAAAACTTCATTTAACCTACAATCCAAATTCTATCGCAATAGCTTTAGCGGTTTCGGCTCGGCAATGATGAACCAATGAGGACAAGTCATTATATGTATATAGATAATCTTGATGATGTTTTATTTTACTTCAATAATAACATATAAGAAACATAACTTATCTTACTATTATATGATTTTATAGTGTTCAGTGTCAGTTACCTACTCCCACGCCACGCAAGGGTTGTACTGAAAATCAGCGCAACGGATAATCCGTAGCTCATGCTGAGTGCAGACCCTGTTTGGCGACACTGTGCATGCAGCAACGTATGCATATCTAGACAATGATTTATTTTGTTATTATGTTTTATTTTGATTTTTAAAACATTTTATTTGGGGGTGCCGCGCGGAATTTCGAAAATTTACGTGATTTTAAGTCACTGGTGCTAGGCGCTGAATAGGTCATATACATTAAAATGACTAGTGTAGGTTAGCTTGATCCTTTCACAAGGCCATGGTTGTCTTGGAATTTGAAACAAATACCCAGAAACTTCATAAACAATACGTAAAAGTAATGATATCTAAAAACTTATTTCTTCAGAAACTTTGTAAATATAGCACAAATGGAACAATGATCCGACATCAAAATGTTTGTATTGATATTTCGCAGGCCACTGTTGTCTTATTTTTCAATTAAAAAATATGAATATGAAAATATTAAGACTTTTATTATTTTTTACCTAAACGCTTATGATTTTACGAAAGTAATCATTGCTCTAATTAAATCACCAGCCTACTCTGTACAGATATTAGTGTGCGTGCGTATTCGTAGTCGTGCGCCATTGTCACACCACTGCCACGCGCCGCTCGCTCGCTATCATAACGAAACTTGAAACTCGCAGTTTTGCGTCCGCGCTGCATCCCCTTAATCTTTTGTTTATGAATGTTGAGTGTACAGTGTAAGTCAAATAAACACCTATTCTATTATATTTGTAACTAGCTTTCATTCCTACATAAGGTTCACTGTTTTAAATTGAATACAATGTAGAATAAGTAATGTTATGTACTTTTTCTATGAAATATTTTATTTCACATTATCAGCATCATAGGCTGATGATGATGACACACACATGACATACACATAATAATATCACATACAATTTTTTTGAACCTGCTAAATATTGCTAGACATTTGGGTCATTTACACAATTTCACAGCATTAAATGTTAGATTAAATGTTTTAACTTTGACTTCCTGTTCAATTTATAACTAACAGTATTTTTTTCATATAGTGTGTTCTTACCCAGAAATAGTACCTGCACCTCCTTCTTGCAATGCTGACCAGACTTTCTTCGAATCCAAATGAAGTTAAGTTAATGATAACTACTCGCAGACAATCGAGCTTCATTACGCTCGGCGGTGGAGCGCCGATTTCGATTCTACTCTGACCGTTTTTATTTCAATGGAATCAGATAATCTCTGTTCGAATCTAGTGGATTAAAATTCGATTGATAACGATAAAAAGCATTTAATTAAATAAGTATAAAATGTAGATTAACGTTAACTTTATAAAAGTGACTAATTGTTTAGTAAAGGTCATCCCAATATTTTTATTTAAAAACTATTACGCACGCAGTATCATTATTAACGGCAATGTCAGTAGTAATTGTGTTTCCAATGTTCAAGGTTTTATTAAAAGGTACTGAAATTGGTGTTTTGTTTCCACCTAAATCAAACCATATTTACTCGGAAAGTAATCAAAAATTATAACATTGTGTGTTGGAGCACGGGTACCTTCGGGAGGCATCGGCTCCAGTCGTCGGTCGTTGGGCTGCGGCGCGGGCGCGGGCGGCGAGGCACGCACAGCTGCTAATACAAGTTTCTTTATGCCAGACAGATCGGCCGAGACCAGCGTAGGCACAGCGTGCGTCTCCCTTTGTTTGCGGTTAATTATAAAAATAACGTACGAGTAAAGCCTATGAAATACAGCCCGTCTTTAATTTAGTCCAAGTTAGGACCTTGACAATGTGCACTGTCACTTAGTCTTGTAATAAAAAATGTTATGTTTAGAATTAACCTGGACACACCTCTTAATCACCTTAAACCGTATCGTTACTTGATTTATTAACATCTTAAGATGCAGCCTAAGATGTTTCTTAATGTAAATAAATAAATATTTAATGGGTGTTGTTAAATTCAATAAAATATTAATATTATATTTGCTATAGGATAAAAGAAAGCAGAAACCTAAATATAGACGAAGATAATGAAATCAACTTACAAGGAAGCACATTAAATCTCAATATGAAAGCGGAAATGGACCCGAGCAATGCTCAAATTTTATTTTCAAAACATTTCAAGTCGTGAAATACTTCTGCGTAGCGAGGCACCTACCAAAATATCCAATTCAATTATGACAGCCAATTTAGCAAATGTTTAAAGGACAACGAATATAATTGGGGTATCTCCGAGTTACCATAAGAAAATGTTCGTAAACGTACCTGAAGGTTTCCTTGCAATTATTTTATTCACCTCGGCGAAGTTAATCAAAACTTTTATACTTTCCATGTTTTCCAGAATAATTTAGAAAATAAATAAACAAGTTAAGTGGAGTCGGCTCCGCTTGTTTAAAAGTTTCTTTTTTAGATTACTTCTTCTAGCTCGCTCAGAAATTATACGGTTTAAATTCATTAAATGAATGGGATACACGGGCTCTGACAACACTGCTGATACTTTTCACGAATTCTAAAATTAAATAATTTGAGAAATATTAATTACAGATGTAGGTACGAATGTAATTTAGTGAATACGTCCGTAACAAACGAGTACAACAGAATATTCAGAGCAATGTTTTCGAATTACTGCCCTGACTAATTATATAATCCTGACTAATAATAATCCTGCTCTCAAACTAACTAAGGCAGCTGTCCCACCACCGGCGAGTAAGCGACGAACTATCGACTATTTTCTCGCTCAAGAAACGTGCAATCGATATAGATCCTTTGTCAACAAAAGAGATGCATATATTAATAGTTAATCACTGACTGTTCACACTGCCGGCGAGTACTCGCTTTACTAGTTTGCCGCTGGCGAGTACTCGCTATACTAGTTTGCCGCTGAGCGATACTCGCTTGGCGGTCAGATCACTCGCCGAACGACCAACCAGTGGTCATTTCTACCTAGAGTGCGGATCCGAGTGCTAGGGAGAGCTAACATACATAATGAATTCAGAACAATTATTTAACATTGTTGTCTAGTTCAGACGACGACAATGATGTATGTTATAATAGCATTTATGTAGTAGCAGCGGCAGTTCTGGAAAAACGAAAGAAAATATGAATATTTTGAAAAGAAGAATTTGTATGCAAAATATGAATTATTTCAGAAGAGAATACAGTGAGTTTAAAATATTCAAAGAGTTGTCAATGAAGATTTTGTTTTATTTTGTTTGATTTTGTTGTCAAAACACAAAATAATAACGAGATGTACGTTTTTCCTTAATATACCGTAACTGTGTTTCATAAATGTAAGATATCGATGTGATCGACGTGACAAAGTTTTTCTTGTGTAATTGGAAATACAACGACAGTCACGGTGATTGAAAAATAGCGATTTTGCTCATGGCTACAAGACTAGCCGCTCCTGAGCGAGTAGTGTGAGTAATCACCCATCGCACAAGAACACTTCGCTTATAGCCCAGCGAGAAAACTGTCGGAACTACACCTCGCTTGTAGCTGCTCAACAACTCGCTTCTAGTTTCTAGCTCTACTCGCTGCTCGCTCATCGCCGGCGGTGAGACACCGGCCTTATACAGTATGTACATTCGATTGACAATAAAAAAAGTTTTTAAAAATAAAACTATATTTTTAAAGTTTTACACCGTAGTTCAAAACAAAATTATTATCGAAGTGGCACCAGTGTTGGACACAGTAACCCAGTGATTGACACCAGGTTAATGACTAGAGGACACATATGTCGATCACTGGTTCCTCTCGATTATAGGTGTCACTACCCAACTAAAGGAAGGGAACGGTCTGTTATTGTAAATCAAAGTTAGTAAAAATAAAGAAAGGTGTGCCGCAGGGCTCCATTTTGGGACCAATTTTATTTATTTTATTTATTAATGACTTGGTAAATTACATTTATAATACTGTTAATGATATTAAAGTTACACTTTTTGCGGATGACACTAATGCTGTTATCTCAGCTAACACTAGCGATGAGTTAAATTGTAAAACCATTAAGGCTCTTTCAGCTTTTTGTTCTTGGTTTAATGTTAATGATCTTGTTTTTAATTATGATAAAACCAACATTATGTTGTTTAGAACTACGGCAAGAAATAAAGAGAATTTAGATATAACCTTAAACGGCAGGAGGATTACACTGGTGGAGTCAGTGAAATTTTTAGGAATATATATCGACGCCTATCTCAATTGGAAATATGAACTGGGAAAAATTGAGAAAAAGATTAGCTCTGCTTGTTATTGTTTGAGAAGTTTACGCGACGACATCACAATAGAGCAACTTAAAACAGTATATTACGCGCTAGTTGAGTCCCATCTGCGGTATA
This sequence comes from Eudonia mercurella, assembly GCA_963082485.1. Classification (NCBI taxonomy): domain Eukaryota; kingdom Metazoa; phylum Arthropoda; class Insecta; order Lepidoptera; family Crambidae; genus Eudonia; species Eudonia mercurella. Next base: position 21,441,743 of record OY720026.1, on the reverse strand, counting down.
GTATAGGGTTTTGGGGAAATTCTTATAAATATAACATAGATAGAGCTTTTGTGTTACAAAAAAGAGCTATCAGAACTATAGTACGTATTCCGCAATGTTCCTAGTCTTTACATCTTAGTGATTTTATCGAATCTAATAAAAAAACCTGAAAAGTTTGAAACACCTTCAAATAGAGACAACCGATTGAAAACTCGGAGAAAAAATCTATCACAGCGGATTGAACCAAAGCTTGATATTGTTAAACACAGTGTTAGGTATCAATCTGTCAAAATGTTTAACTGCCTGCCAACCACGTTGAAGTCTATTGTTGACCCCTATATTTTTCAAAAACAGTTACGGGTCTTCTTGATGGGGAAGTGTTACTACAGCTTGAATGAATTTGTAGATCAAGTCAATGTAACCTAATTTAATTTAATTTGATATTTTAACTTTATATTATTTTTGTTTTTTGTATACCTAATTTATTTTCATATTATTATTAGTGTTATTCTGACATGTATAATCGTTATTCTAATTTTCATTTTTATTTAATTTGCATGTTAGTATTTTGTTTATTTTTAATTTATAAATTTTATCTTTTTAATTTTCCGACACAATTAATTGTATTGTTATGGAATAAATAAACTATAAACTAAACTAAATTAATAGAAGCCCGTACAAGTAGTTGTCAATAGCAAGTGAGACCAAAAATGCCCCAAACCTTGAGCGTAATCAGTGTTACGTCAGCTCCCGTTCATGAATAAGTTAAGTGATCTGCACCACCATGCACGGAGGAAGGTTGATAACCACTTGCACTAAACTCTTTTAGTAAGTTAACAATCTGTTAAAATCTTTTACCCAACTATTAAACACTAATTAAGTGTTAATTAAACTTGAAGATTAAGCTTTAGAGGTCCGTCAACTTAGGAAGGAATTTATACGATTTGATTACCGTCAAGACGAACGTTTTATTGCTGAAATTACTAAATATACATTGTCGCATTTGGAACACTTATTGACTTTAAGAATTTTAACAGATTTAATAAAATGTTTACACTAATTATTACTACTACATTCTGAACAACAACACAATTATAAAACCTAAAGTAGTAGTATTTTTGTTACACATCAACGTCAACATCAAGCGTAGCCTTCATCTTATCTGATACTAAACGTTTGTCCAAATTCTGAAAGGACATGGCTAAGCAACTGCCCTCAAAATGTATATGAACTTCTCACTAGCTTGAATTATTCAAATATTGATTAAATAATACTAATGTGTTTATTATTTTATTAAAACTTTCGTGAACAATTTTTAAAAGATGTTAACTTGTTTTTATGGTTTTTTTTGACAAGGAAACCATAAATATGATTAAGACGTTCCGTTTTACAAAAAAAATGGAAAATATATTTTTATCATTGTTGATTTAGTTTTGCCAAGCAAAATATATTTTTGTACCTAGTTTTTAAAGTCTGTTAACAAACGCCTAGCTAAAGTTTACAGCAAAATGTCTAATTGAAGCTTGTTAACCTATTTACGAAGTAGGAGTTTCTGTGAATTTATTTTCAGAATTGCAAACATTTGAAAAGTTCCTTAATCGTTTTACATATGAAATAACAATATATAGCCATTCAGCATTACGTACTACTAGATACGATGTTTATACATATCAGGGCAGTCGCCCATACTGTATTTAGCCATGTCCTTTCATTTCGTTGTCGCACCACCAATGAATTTAATTCCCTCCCAGCACACGTATTTCATCCTTCCTACAACATGAGGAGCTCGAGGCGCAGTGGTTAACTATCGCAACTATCGCAATAGCCTCGACTTTTGGCCAAATCATCTTGAACTCCTCCGTGCTTCGTCAAGCCGTTGGTCCCGACTGCAGTCACCGCACCGCACTGTGGTTTATAGCCCGGTCTCCCTATCCATTCATAGGGAATGCTCGTGCCCCATCGGGCATGCTGCTGAATCTGACATGAAACGAGCTGATAATGACAACATGGGGTCCTTTAAACTGTAAAAAAGCAACTTGCGGGTACGCAAGGTAAGGACGGCTAGTGAGGTAGTATCATGCTCGACTTGCTGTGTTCACCTGGATTCTGCTTCTGCTTAACATCAGACTGAGCACTTGAGCAGAGTAATTTGCCTAACTTACTATTTTTAGGGTTCCGTAGCCAAATGGTCACAGCCACTTTTTTCCGAAACTATAAGAACTATACTATTGAAACTTGGTAAATAGATATATTTTGTGAACCGCATTAAGATTTTCACACAAAAATAAAAAAAAACAATAAATTTTGGGGGTTCCCCATACTTTAGAATTGAAACTCAAATTTTTTTTTCATCAAACCCATACGTGTGGGATATCTATGGATAGGTCTTCAAAAATGATATTGAGGTTTTTAATATATTTTTTTATATTTTTTTCCACGCAAGAGACACTTCCAAAGTGGTAAAATGTGTGTCCTTCCCCCCCCCCTGTAACGTCTAAAATAAAAGAAATAATAAAACTAAAAAAAAAATTTTTTTTTAGTTTTATCATTCTCTTATTTTAGAATTAGCAATTTTAGGTCATATGACCGAAAATTGCTTTGAACGAGATCTAGTAAGCAGTTTTTTTAATACGTCATAAAGTACGGAACCCTTTGTGCGCGAGTCCGACTCGCACTTGGCCGGTTTAAACGCACTTCGTGGTTAACAGTTTCTCAGCTATCATTAGAAAGCGCATCGCTTCCCGAATCCACCGTGTACGTGGTAGCTCCCTAACGCAAAAGCTAGTGTTGCAAAAAAATTAGCAAAAAATGTATACTTGCAGAGCAAAATAAGCTGGATCTTTGTAATCTTTTATCTTTAAAATACTATATTCTTTTTATGTGTTTGTGCATAAATTGTTAAATGAAAAAAATTAGTTCCAAGTACAATTTAATAAGAATTGTTTAAAAAGTATGTGTAAAAAATCGTTATTTTACCTCTGATAATAATCGGGAATTTTTAATCTCAAGCGTTAGCACTGGCCATGATTGGAATATTCTTTCATCCGATTATCACCACGGTTGATAACTGGGATTTCATTTTCCCTTTCGTCACCACTGGCAATAAATGGGATTTTTTTTCTCATTTGTCACCAGTGGAAATGAAGCCAGTGGTGACAACTGAGTACAACTGCATGCAGACGGTCCATATCGCTAAACACACTAGGATAAGTTACAATCATTTTTATTAGCTTCTTATATAGAATTAAGTAAATTTTTACTTACACTATGGATGCAAATCCAAAATAAATGTTTTTTTTTAATTGTTTTACTCTTCCGATAATCTTCTGTCAACAGATTTTTTTTATCTTATCTCCAACTATCGGAACAAGACCGTGAAACCTTTACGAAAGGTTTAACATTGGTACAGCAAAACGAGTTATATTTTAAATCTCCATAACCCAGTGTTACACCGGGACGTTCATGAATAAGTTAATTGGCTCGCTGCAACTTTGGGGACGAGCGGGTCACTTTTAGTGGGCCCAATTGAAATATTACACCAAGATAGCCAAGTTATCTTTAAAACATATTTTGAATTGTTTTGGCGATGGTAACTGTTATGGGTGTTGGAATAGAGATACTTTTCGGATGACAGCCCGGGTCATCTTATTTTTTTTAGTTATTGTAAACAGCCTCTGTTGTTATTAAAATTGCTTTTTTTGAGCCAGTTTTGCAACTAATATTTCTTTGGGAACACATCGTTATGAAATTATAAAGTGAATATTCACCAGATCATAAGGAATTTACTGTTTAGAGCAGGGATGGGGAAACTTTTTCGGTCGCGTGCCAATATTTACTAACGAAATATATGGCGGGCCAAGTTGTTGCATTTTTAACATAGTATATTATTTACTGAAATAAATATTTGTGTGTATTTTCAGAAACACAAATTTATTGTGCAATATTATAAAATAACTATTGAAATATAAAAGAAATTGCAATTAAATTTAACTTTTAGGTTAGCTGCGAAGTAGAAGGTTGAGGAGCGCTGGTCTTTGTGGGGACGCGTGACATGTGGAACTGTTTTTGGTTCTGCATGATTTCATCATAAGCCGGCTCCATTTGTGTTGCGGCAATTTTTGTTTGATGGTCGCGGGCCGGATTTTAACGCTTTGCGGGCCGGAGATGGCCCGCGGGCCGTAGTTTCCCCATTACTGATTTAGAGCATATCAAGACAAACATCATTCAAGTGTCTTACCTACATATTTACATCGTAGGCTACATCATCACTTACCATCAGGTAAGATAGTAAAAATGAAAAAAAAGTATAAATTTCAATTGTTTCTATGAAAAAATATATGTCTCAATTTTAGCATTACATTTGGTAATGCAAAAGCAACACCAAGTTATAATAATACATTTTTATTTTTTTATAAAAAATATATATAAAAAAACCATTGGTACGGAGGGCGCCGTCTGCATTATGTGTAGAGCGTGCCTTAATTTGCGTGCAACGTGTCTGATCCCCCCTCGCCCCGTTTGTCCCGGAGCGTTACAGATTTCCCCTAGGACCTCCTGGACGGGCGTTGGAGTTCCACTGATAGCTTTCTTTTGATTGATTCCCGTTGAGTTTAAAAGTTCGACCCGTCAATGCGAGATTGAAAGAGGGGTTGTAATAAGTAAGCTGATATGTTGTAATTTTCTTTTATTTCATTCTTTATAGCTTCTCTGTTATCTTCGTCAGTATTTTGAAATGTATTCATCAATTTATTTGGGTCTTTTTCTTCCTTTATTTTATACTAGCTAACCCGACACGTTGTCCTGTCTAAATTTCCGCCACGAACGCAATCTCTTAAGAGCCCTATTACAAATCTCCACTCCACTGAGTTCGGACGGCCGGCGCATCGCATTTTGTAGTAATTTTGCAGTTGTATTTATCGTTTTTATCGAAATAGGATAATAAATTCATGCTTAAAAATTATAAAATCTTTATTCCTCATGAAGTAACAATTTTCGATTCAATTTAAATTTTCGAAGTAACTATACTGGTATAAATAAAAGATCTTTTATGAATAAAAAATAAATAAAAGATTTTTTATAAATAAAAAATCCTGTAATTAAAGCTGTATTTGATGATAAATAAAGTATAAAAAATATAACCAAAATTGCAATATAAAAACTATGTCGAGGATGTTGATTACTTGATTATCGTTTCCCTATTCCGCATTAACAACTTCCCTAATGACTAATAAATCACAGCTTTGACGATAGTACAGCGATAGTGTTATCACACTTCCACAGGAAACTATTGATAACAAAATTAAAGCTCTAACACTAACTGTACTTAGTATAATTTTTTAAATTTTATTTCAATGTGTCATATACTCATGCACAATAAAGTGATAAATTATTACATTGTTCCAGATGAGAATTGTTTCGGAAGGTCTTATTACCCCAGTAGGCCTTAAAAGATCACATCGTAAACAGGCACAGCATCGAATGGAAAGAGCAGCCGGGTATGAAACACTCCAAATCCTTCCTAGGCGAAAACGCCTAAGGACGGAGTAAGTTCAAACGCGGAGGCAGTAGAGGGCAGGCCCGATTAACCATCGGGGTCTTGACAGGGCACTATGCCACAAAACAAATGCTCCACAGAATGCATCTGTCAGCGGATAGCTTGTGTAGGGCATGTGGGGTGGAAACGAAGTCAATACAGCACCTATTGTGTGACTGCCACTCCCTGGTTAGGAAAAGAATGGGACTCCTGGGGTTGGCCTACCCGAAACCGGAGGACTTCAGGCTCTTCGCTCTTAAGGACGTTGCCAAGCTTATGGCATCTATCTTTACAGATGAAAAAGAGTGAAAGGATCATCATCATCATCTCATCTGGAAGGATGGGGTTGCACAAAAGATCCCGATGGGTCGAAGTGTTGCTGCGAGAGGAAATTATTTGCACAGTTTGTGTAATTTTTTTGGACCAAGCAAATACACACAGCAAAAATGTCTAAGGATCAAGTACATTTTAAAGTATCGTTGCGTTATAGAATTAATATTTTAACTTTTTACCATTGAAAATGATTATCAGATGCAAATCACCTGAGATGTATTTTTGGCCATAGCTCCAAGGATTTTAAAAAAATCGAGATAGAAATAGTACTAAAAGTTGAGGAATTTATCGATACACGTGTGAGCGTTTGAATTTTGAAAATCGGCTAGAAACTTTTTTTGGAATTTTGAAAAATGTAAAAAAAAATGGGTTTTTTAGGGGGTGTTTGTATACTAAATTGTAAATATTTAAAAAAAAACTAACTTAAGAAAAAATGAAAAAAAGGGTCCTAGGGTATTAGTTTAGCTACAAATTGGCGAAAAAATTTTAAAAATCGGTTAATAATTGTGACCTGTAGGTGGTCCCTTTAGATTTGGTATTGTAGAAAAACGGGTATTACCGTATATAAAAAGTGATGTAGCTTCTTTGATTATTGACCGATTGTCATGGTAATAGTGTTAAAAGAAGCGGAGCGGATGCAGGCGAAAAGTGCATTCAAGTTGCAATTGTGTTATTTAAAATAAAATGATTTTTTTTTTCGTAAATTGTTGAATTCATTTTCAATGCTCCGATTCTTGCGGGGACTGCGAAATCTGTGAATTTTTGCATTGTTATTGATTCTTTTTAGTGAATTTCACAATATTAAATTTTTTATTTTACATTGTTTAAATTTGGAAAATTGACTGTCAATCTGAATTCCTATAAAAGAGCGTAATAGCAATTTTACAAAAGCAGTACAATTTCTGTACTGGAAGTGAACAAAATTGCAACGATATAGAGCGACGGCGTCATTTGACAAGGGAAGAGATGTTGATAGCCGTTGGAATGTTGGAAGCTGGTTCCAGGCAACGTACTGTGGCTGCCGCCATTGGCGCTACACAGAGTGTCATAGGCCGCCTCTGGACACACTATCGTATCACGGGCAGCGTGGCCGAGCGACATGGAGGAAAATTTCGTATTACCACTCGAAGACAAGACCGGTACATCCAAAATACTGCTCGACGGAATCGTACCATGACTGCTATGATGTTGGCCACAAGGCTCCATAGAGCTTCAGGTTGCTGATAAGCGACCAAACCATTCGGAATCGTTTACGCGACGTGCGTCTGCGTTCCCGAAGGCCGCTGAGGATTCCACCCATAGCACCCCACAATCGTAGGGCCCGTTTACAATGGGCTCGCGAACACCGAAATTAGGAGGAAGAAGACTGGTGAAGTGTTTGCTTCTCTGATGATTCACGTTTCTGTATGAGGCCGGATACAAGACGCACTCGAGTTTGCAGGACCTCTGGACGTCTTCTTGACGCTTGAGATTTTGTCAGGAAGTTCATCCATATGGAGGGGGAACAATCATGGTTTGGGCCGGCATACCCCACAACAACTTTTTGACTCGTAGAAAGAACGTGGGCGGCTATTCATCAAAGTGATTTGGATGAACTGATTTTAAGCATGCCAAATCGCTGTGCTTGTGTGATTCGTGTGAATGGTAGAAATACAGATTGTTATTATTATTATTTTTACAATAACATTTTAAAAAATCAAGCTTGTTTTTTTTGCCAATTAGGTGACGACTTTAACGTAAGCAAATTTTTCCGAATTTTTTAAAATTGCATTTTTCCTTAATTTTTTAAACATAATAGGGATAAAAATGTTTACTAAAACATAAAATATAGAGAGCAAGAAGCCAGTCTGGAAAACCAGATTAGGTAAATATTATTAGACATTTTCTTTTATCTAAAAATGTACTTGAGCCTAGACATTTTTGATGTGTTTAGTTTGAAACATGTAAATGTTTAATAGTTACCTAGTTGTAAGCTTACTGATATTTCACCTAGAAATTACTTTTCATATCAAGTGGTAAAGGCAAGTAAAATCAAATTTTGTAATGTACTACATCTATCTCTTCCAGGTTATTGTTTTGGACAGATTGGGAAGAGAAAATTTTGTGAAGAGTCTAAAATCGCGAAGACCGGAATGAATGGTGATCCTAAAACTCGCAAAATAATAGTCAAAGATATCATTTGACCAAATGACATCACTATAGACTACAATAACAATTTGATTTATTGGGTGGATGCAAAACGAATTGTGAAAGGTGGTTTGGAATACCCCTATGCCATAACCATATTCAATGAAAAGTTTTATTGGACAGATTGGACTAACTGGTAAAGTTTCATAACACATACAAGCAGTATCGTAAGTACTGTTTGATTAAGTCATGTAAACAATAACATACTATTAATTATTTATGTATAGGGCAATTCACTCATGGGACATGGCCACCAATGGTCCAATAAAGGAGTTAATAAAATCTGATCTTGTTCCCGTAGACATTAAAAACATTAAAAAAATTGTTGAAAGTATTGAATTATATCTAATATGTAGAGTTAGCGCAATAATTGAATTCGTCGTGTTTCTTATTTAATTATAATTGAGCATGGTTTTAAAGTGTACACATTAATTATGTTAATTGTATTATAAACGGAACCCTCTTTGCCGGATGTATGTATCTTCTAACTTTGACCACCGAAACCGCCAAGACCTTAACTATATCTCACAACTTGAAATAGCAACTGAAGCGGTGAGACACTGAACATACATTAGCATACGGTTATGCTGGATCGATCCTGTGCCCAGACGTAGTCGGTATGTTAGTATATAAGTTGCGGAGTCACAAAATTCAAAAGCATTTTAAAATACATACATTGAAAAACTGAAATTTTCATCGCAGTCGGGGGACCGCTTTGCGGAATACTTTCTTATTTATAAGGTACTGCCATGAAAATTCATTGCCATTTCAGTTTTATTAAATAAAACTGTTTTGATTTTTTTATATAGTCAGCGAGTGAAAGAGTGACATTTCACTTTTATATATACACAGATAAATAAATACATTCTTCATATCAATGATATGCTTCCACTTGGAAATATTCATTGCTATGCAGATGATAGCACAGTGCATGGGGGATATAACGGTCACCCAGCGGCCGGGCGGGTCGAAACCGAAGTTAACCGGGTGAATCTTGTCATTGAGCTCAATAGGGTATTGGACCTCATATCTAAATGGGGCTCCAATAATCTTGTTGAGTTCAATGCCAAGAAAACACAGGTGTGTGCGTTCACGGTTCGTTCCAACTCTTCAGGGTACATCTCTAAGCCTGCAGAGCAGTATCAACATGCTCGGTATGACGATTCGCTGCGATCTAAACCAAAGAGACTACATCGAAGCCGTGATCAAAACAGCCTCACGAAAACTCGGTATTCTGAACAGGGTGCGGCGATTCTTTACGCCTGACCAGTTGTGCCTTTTGTACAAGACACAGGTACGGTCTTGCGTGGAGTATTGCTCGCACATCTGGGACGGTTCCGCAAAGTACCTTCTCGATGCTTTGGACAGATTGCAGCGTCGCGCTGTACGCATTATCGGCAACGCAGAAGTCACAAATACTCTCGAAACTCTGCAATTGCGTAGAGATATTGCGTCACTCAGCGTGTTTTACCGTTTATACCATGGCGAGTGCTCTGAAGAACTCTTTGACCTCATCCCTCCTTCTCCCTTCCTCCATAGGAGTACGCGTGCTGCTCTCCGGAGTCACCGCTTCACTGTCTCAAATATTCCATCACGCACTAAGAAATTTGGTGACTCATTTTTTTGTCGCACTTCCAAAACATGGAATAGTTTGCCTGCACACGTTTTCCCTCCTTCCTATGATATGGGGTCCTTCAAACGAGGCGTGAAGAGGCACCTTGTGGGCCGGCAGAGTGAGGGTAACTGATGCTGCGTTATTTTCACGCTGCACCAGTTGTCATCGCATCTGGATTCCATATTCACTTAACATCAGGTGAAATGGAGTCATTTGCCGTGCTATGTATAAAAAAAAAAAAAATACATGACATCTTGATTTTGCCTTTTAGTTCTTTTTTTTGCCTATTTTTGTCATGGCAGTCGTGTTTTTAATTTTTTTAATTATTTATTTTAATATTGTACCTTTTAGTGATAAGTTTAATTTTAATAAAATATTTCATGCTAGGTAATTTAATTTGTAAGCATTTTTATACAAGAAGAAACAAAAATTAACCTCTACAGATATCGTGCTAAAAATCAAGTTCTAGTCATTATTGGAGTTAGACGAATTTTTATCATTATTTTACCCACATGGAGGTTGAATTTCCTTATTTTACTAGCATATGTTAGTCGGAACGATGCAAGGATTGTAACGATACCTCACATATCTAAATCGGTTCAGGCGTTTAGAAGTTATGGTGGAATAAAGAAACATCACATACATACATGAACCCTGAAACATAACACTCCTTTTTTTGGCAGTCGTGTAAAAAGGGTTAGACAGAGCAATGAAATTACCAATTTTGAGTATACTCGCCATTAGACGGCACATCACTGCATAGTATAAAACAAAGTCGCTTCCCGCTGTCTGTCTGTCCCTATGTATGTATGTATGTATGCTTAGATCTTTAAAACTACGCAACGGATTGATGCGGTTTTTTTAATAGATAGAGTGATTATAGAGGAAGGTTTATATGAACCCGGTACTCAAGCGGACGAAGTCGCGAGCGGGCCGTGAGTTTAGCATAAACAAAGTAGGGTTCCGAGGTGGAATAGATACCATCAGTGATGGGTTGCAGCCGATCGCCTGATGTGCGAGTATGTAGGAACCCTTGTCCTTTAGTCGGCTCTTACTACATGCACGGAAGGTTTAGCAGCTGACACATTCTCTTACGCCAGAGACCAGCATAGGAAAGCATTTTTAAAGACAAATTATTGGAATGTAAAAGGACATTTCATTCTCGCAATTATTTAGTTGTCTCCGCGATAAAGAAAAGTGTAAGTAAAAAAATCTTTATTGAAGCACGCTACTTTCAGATGTATTTTTAAATAGTCGTGATTCTAACACCCAGAGCTGGCGCTACGCCAGGTAAAAACAATTCTTTTCTCATAAAAATTGGAAAGTAAATCTCAACATAAAACTTGGTGTTGTTTGTTGCCCGAGTGTTTTTTCGTTTATCTAAATACCAATGCATCGCCGCTCCGAAAGGAGTGAAGAGATTTATTACTATTACAAAACATCTAAAATTTCAAGTGGTCTCAACTAGTTAGATAGTAATTAGTAGCTTCTTCAAGACAATCAGCTTTGCCAAAAATAAAACGAAAGTATATAAAAGATCTACTTACTCTTTTAAAGGATTTGCTCTTGACCTATATAGCCTTAACTGCATCTGCATAATGGGATTTTAGAAACGGCGAGAAACGTAAGCTTCCTCAAGTATATTCTAAGAAAGGGTGGCATCACGTTAGCGTGAAACGGAAGCGTTGGAATCAGTTTCAAAAGCAGAATAACCCGAGAACGTATCTCAAGCCTTCATGGAATACTAAGCCAGCAAACTAGCATATGCCCCACTGGATGGAAAGCGACCATTGACCCTTGAACCTTGAATCTTCAATAGTTATGCTTCTATGCGTTTCTTATATAGGTGTAAATGAAAGTGCTTACCTTATAGGTGCCCAAGTGCTCGACAACGCAGGGCAGGCTGGCATCCCGCCCCAGCGCCACAGTCACATTGGGGATCGGCTCCGCGAAGCGAGGCTCCTCTGTCAATACTGTGGACCAGATTAAAAATCGTAAATTAAAAAGGTATTATTTAAAACGAGATTACAAAACACTTTTTAAACGCTTGGTCTTTGTCTCATCGTTGGTATGTAATGATAATGTCGAAGCTATGCACTTCACTCATATATGTATCTAACTGTCAGAACACAGCGATGCTTCGAGCTTTGTTGTTTAAGCAACCGATTTATATGGCGGCAGCTAGCCAGGTGGACTTAAAACAAGCCATACCACCAGCTGATACAACGTACAACCGAGAACGAGGTCTGTGTTTGAGACCGGTGGTTTAACCACAAGACCGATGTGGCAGTTAATCCCTCCCGCACATCTAGCTGCTATGTGTAGTATGTTATACTTATAATAAACACAAAAAGTACTGGATCTCCTTCAAATTACTAAAACAGCCAATGGTGCCTATAAAAATTCACACGAATTCAGTATCATTTCTATTCATAAAAGAAACAGAATTAAAAGGTTTAAAATAACGTAAAAGCATTTTGTAATAAAACAGTAATTTAATATGCAATATTTATTTAGGAATTCAAATGAAATTTAAATGTCAATACTCCGTTACATTAGCACAACAGATCCTTGAATAATATAATATTTGAATAAATCAAATCTTTGAATTCTAGAGGGCTAGAACGTAAAGGTTCCATTATTACTTACTAAGCTTTTGTATGTTAAAATATTACATTCCGCTTTTAATTAATATAGTATATGGGTACTTTGGTTTCAAAACGGGTTCTTCTTGATTTGAATAACATATTTTGAAAATGAATGAAAAACATATATGTTTTTATAAAAATATATCTATTTGTCTTTTTATAAAAAAGCAATACTACGTAAAAGCACAAATAATTGTAATTTGGGGAAGAGATATGCATATGTCTTTTCTTTACCAAATATTAAGAGTGCCTATGTAACTGGTATCCATGTATTCAATCATCTGCCAACAGATCAAAAAGCCTAAGTAAATTTAAACTGTTTTAAAATTAAATTAAAAAGATGGCTTAAAGATAAGGCGTTCTACAGTTTGACTGAATATTTCGGCACAAAAACAGCATAGTGGCTGTTTCTCTATGTAACATGTACTACCTACTAAAAATTGGATGCCCGACTAGGGTAAATTGTTTGTTCCCATTATTATATGCATAACACCTGCTATCATCATCATCATCATCATCATCATCATCATCATCATCATCATCATCATCATCATCAGTCAATACTAGTCCACTGCTGGGCATAGGCCTCTCTAAGTGCACGCTACCGAGCACGATCCGCGGCTACTCTCATCCAGCTATGTATTTACACAATTTTGTGGCAATAAAAAAAATCTTATCTTTTCTTATCTATGTACCTATGTAGTTACGACAAAGTTTTGACAAAAATGGATCAAACAGAAAACTAAGATTATAATGTATCCTTATAGATAGCAAATAACAACACTTCCATAAGAAAACAATACCAACTTGTTCAATAATTGTGCTGAGCTGACACAAAACCAAAACAATTTCAGCGAGAAATAATATTTTGATGGCGAAGAGATTGACACTTTTAATCAAGAGCGAAGTTACCGGGTCCAAGTAGCGGAGTTAGGCCCAAGTCGGACAGACTTCACGTTGTTTACCGAGGAAGTTGGACTTACTAAATCATACAGTATACTCCTGATTACTCCTACACACAGTTAACACATACATAACAGTAACATACAGCAAAATTAAAAGCGTCTGTGTTGAAGTGGTAACATTGGAGTAAGGTTTTAGTTGATTGTAGCGTAGGGATTGTATTAAGTCCGCTTGGCTATCTATTAGGCTGTGTAAATCCGCTCAGAGGATGAATTCTTAATGCGATTTGCAGGAATCTGAAAAAAAATAGTTAAAAAAAACCTCGAATCCCGAAACTATTTAATGTTCTTTTTGCTGATTTCATGTTATTGACAACGGCCCAGATTCACTGAATCTATAATGACCAATCTGTCAATAGTACCTAACCACGTACTAACTCAACTCCTAACTTTGACGTCTCTTTACTGGCTGGCAGTTGTGGAACAGAGACGCGTGTATATTCGCCGCTACACGCGTCTCGTTCTTTATAGAGCTCGTGGTTACCTCCCAGGTCACCGGAGGACAATCTGGGGTGTGATTTTGAAACGGTGGGTAATTTTCACGCTATACTATTAATTACGATTTGCTTCTTCTCACTGTTATTTAAAGTCACTAGTTGTAAATAATGCATAAAATGTTATCTTAAGACGTTAGGCGTGCGAAAAAAAGTGAATATCTTGGCCATTTAAATATATCTTTTGTTGTTTGGCTCAAAGATAAAGCTACCAATTCCAGTCGGAAAAACTGCTCTATACGCGGTCTAGCACGCTCACTGACAATTTCTTAGTGTATTTCATGTTATTTTTAATTTCGATCACCGCCACCGATGAGATTCACAAATCGCCGCCTGGCCTCTTTTCGGTTCACAGCTTTATATATAATAAGAAGGCTATGTTACTAACAAGTTTAATCATATATGTTTACAAAGTAAATTAAACTACTACTAAATTAAAACTAAACTACTTTAAACTCTTAAAACTATATAAAACAATTTATAAATAAAAAAATTGCCCCAGATCATACCCATCAGGCAGAGTATCCAGTAAGCTAGCTGCATTGCCTCGTTAGATAGCGAGGCTTATTCGCTGTCCCAGGTAGCTGCTAGCTCTAGGGTCCCGGGTGGTCTCTGCTATTTTAATTGATACTCGTATCTTCTTCTTTAAAAAGTTTGTGAGCACCCGGGCCCCATGGATCCGGACCTGATGTCTCTACCCCAAACGGCTCAAATATGAGTCCCCAGTCAGATTCTCATACTTTCACCGTTCGGGTTATAGAAGGCTAGAATACTGTTATTATGTCGGTGCACAGGAGAGCCTGGCCAAGTTTGGACGGAAAACGCGCACCACATCGCCCGACCCATTTATTTGCAAAGAGCATTCGTCTGGAGTCCGATGAATATTGTTTTCAGCTACCGAGTGTGTGGACATAGGTGGAGTCGGTTTTAAGGCGATTTGTTTCTGTAATTTAGTAGTAATACATAGTTACTAATGTGTAGAATTAACATGTAGAACTGTTATTAAGACATAATTTATTAACTTTAATTTGTCATGCAGTGGTTAATGAAAAAATTATATTTCGTGAAGTCATGCGCGTCAGGCGCGCATAAGCAAGCAGCAGTGATCATTAATGTTAGTATACAGAGGTTACTAAACCATTAGGGATGTGACTCGTTTATTTTGATGTGACGTCACAATAGAAACATTAAATTAATACAAGATCTAGATTGGATACACTTTGGATCTTTTCATTTTGACCATACCTTTCTGTTACACGTTGTATCATCTAAATAAACAAAACAAACAAAACAAAACAAAAACACAAATATCAATTCGACAAACTAGGTTAGTTTTTTAAGTGGATCCATAGCTGGTGTTTGTTTTAAAAGGTTGGTCAATTTGTGAGTCATTTGTAATGCCTCGTTGGCCGAGTTATAAAGCCTTCGACCCGATATCCGGAGATCCGGAGTATTCCCAGGTCGGGCAGTGTGATCACCAACCCGCATTTGGTAAGCGTGGTGAAGTAGCCTAGCAGTAGGATGATATTACTACTAATATTAAGTAAAACCTCGCCTAGCATCCGACTATTGGTTTAAAAGTTAAACAATAAACAATTAAAAATTACAAAATATATTTTTAAGACTAACAAATTTTTTTATAGTATAGAATAGAAATAGAATGCAATATAATATTATAATATTCATCATCATCAGCTTATTTTATGACCCCACTGCTGGAGCACCCTGCACGAGCCTTCCCTATGGATGAATAGGGAAAACGGGTCATAAATCACCACGCGAGCCCAGTGCGGATTTATAGTTGTTAACGACTGATAATGCAGTCAGGACCAACGACTTTACGTGCCTTCCGAAGCACGGAGAAGCTCGAGATGATAAGTTGTTGGTCACTCATCCGATGACCGGCTATTGCGAAAGTTGCTTAACTTAACTTTGCACTCGCAGACCTGGCGCGTAAACCACTGCGCCATCAAGCTCCTCTATAATATAATATTATACAATAAAATATCATTTTAAGTGTGGCACTAAAAGGTGCTCACAAAGCATGATGTGATGATGATAGGTCACCTGAAAGGGTAACCTCGAGCTGCGGTCATCCGCGAACACTTTAGTGTTCTACTGATTAAAAGTACTTGTTGTTGTAAAATGTTTTCTTCAATAATGAACACGACGAAGTCTTCCATGATTCACCATTATTCGTGAAAAGCTTTTAAACCAACAGTCATCAGCTTATAAAACAGAATCGTGATCTCTCCGCGAGATTACATTTTTAATAGACAAAATTAACGGTAAGCTAAATAAATGTTTTCGCATCAATCATTCCCGCGTGGGGTAGCGAGAAGTCCCTACTTCTGTGAGACTGGCGCCACTAAGTAAGGAGACTGCAGAATGTAAGCTTTATAGTCTAAGAGCTACTACCGAACCAATTCAATCCAATTCAAAATCATTTTATTCAGTTTAGGCTACAAGTAGCTCTTGTGAATGTCACTATGCTATCGGTTCTTAAGTCTACTCTGGG
Organism: Eudonia mercurella; assembly: GCA_963082485.1. Lineage (NCBI taxonomy): Eukaryota > Metazoa > Arthropoda > Insecta > Lepidoptera > Crambidae > Eudonia > Eudonia mercurella. Next base: position 21,425,474 of record OY720026.1, on the reverse strand, counting down.
CGGGAGATCTTGTACTGAGAAGGACCGGCAAGAAACTCAGCATGTGTCCAGCTCTTTTCTACCTTATAGCGTCAAAAATATTGGAAAATGCCCATCATAGCAGGACACTTCCATCCAACCATCCGACTTACCCGTTTCCCATAAAGCTATTTTTTTTAAAGATGTTTTATTATCAAGGAATTAATGAAGTACCGTTCTGGCAGGCATGTCGCGGTTGCGTCAACATCTCAAAAAAAATTTTAAAAGGCCAAAATATATTTTTTTTAATCTACTCCCACAAGGATACAATTTTAATAATATGCTGTAATTTACAATTTACAAGTGTATTGGCAACCTATTTTGAGGGTTGCAAGTATGTTCCAGACAATAGTAAAAACTTGTAAAAAAAAACCAAGTCTCGCAACTCAGTTCTTCTACCGTAAAAAGTAGTGAGATCCATGTAATACCAAGTCGGTTAATTTATTCAGTCCCTACTTAAGGGACCTCCTGTCTTAAGTAATTACGTAATTAGCTCACCTAACAACATCTTATAGTGACTATATCAATATTAAAAATCTTTTATGTTTTCAACAAATAGATTGACTTGGCCATCGCATGAAAACACAATGTATCTCACAAGTAATACATATATTATATTAAATTATATTAAATCAGATAGGAAACGGGTTAGTTGGACGGTTCAGTAGCTTTACTACTATTATACCAACGCGCTTGAGCAACGTACACATTGACAACCTCTCATGGACGTGGGGTTTTGGGGGTTAAAGTTACTCGCGTCCGTAGGTTGACCCTTGAGACCTTACACGTGACCCCTGGTTGGTGCTAAATGAGTGACACTGTCAGAGTGGTAGAGCCACACTGCGTTGCAGCACGAAATGGGCTGGCTCGCCGGGCGTAATACCACCCTCTCACAGAATATCGGCGTGAAACAATGGCACTTGTTGCTGTTGTGTTTCGTCTGATGAGTGAAAGTACCGGAGGCTCATCTCTCACCCCTCCCCCTCCCAATTCCTACTTTCTTCTCAAGATCCAACTCCTTCCTCAAGGCCGGCAACGCATTTGCGATTACTTTGGTTTTGCGGGTATCCATGGGCGGCGGCGATTACTTTCCATCAGGTGACCCGCCTGCTCGTTTGCCTCCTTTTAATATAAAAATAAACACGGACTCTCATGACAGCTGCGCTCGGACTAGTTCGAGATGATCCTATGGATGGGTGTCCGTGTGCGTTGCGAGCGCGGTATGTATCAAGTTTACCTTCTGGGTGTCCTTATATTGTGCTGGCGCCCTTCATTGTTCACGGGGTCCGTGAAATATTTAACACCATAAATAAATTAACATCCAGAAGGATATTGCAAGTGTTTGTTATCCAAGCTCCGCGTTATTACTCAATGAGATTTATATTGGAGCAAGGCTGAATGAGTTCCCGGATATAGAGCGAGTAAGTTACTATTGCATTTATTTTTAACTGTAAAAATATTGAAGTAATATTGTTCAATGAGGAATAAAATGGGCCCATTCGTAGTACCTAGATGATACTAGGAATGGGGAATGGGGACTAGAAAAAGACATCATCAGAATCATGTCTTTGTTCTGTTTGTTTTAATCATGTTTAAATGTAATAAAAATAAATTAAATCGCACTAATATTATAAATGCTAAAGTTTGTGTGTATGTGTGTATATTTGTTGCTTTTTCACGCTGCAACGGAAGGATGAAAGAAGAATTTGGATGAAATTCAGCATACAGATAGTTTATAACCTGGATTAACACATGGAACACTTTTATCCCGATGTTCCTACGGGAACGGGAACCACGAGGGTGAAACTGCGGGCGGCCGCTAGTATAATAATTATTATAGTAAGAATTCACGTTGAAAATACGACTATGTTGTTAAGAACTATTTAAGTGCGAAGTAGCTGAACTTTGCCTACACGTCATGAGTACATGAACAACTTTGTTTACATGTCAATTGACATTAATCAACACGACGCGAACCAATCGACACACAAACTAATTTAACTACCTATTGTCAAAAGTCTCTTAACAAGATCCCAGATATGAGTCCCGATTTAATTACTGAAGTTAGAGCCCAAAATATTGTCTTCATTAAGGCCGCGCCCTTTGCTAACCAGTTTTATTTGAGAAGTTCGCTTGTAATTTCGGAAACTTAGTTAGCCTATTAACAGTTTCATTTCTGACGTCGAGTACCTTGAAGATTGCGTGTTCTTGTTTCAAAGAAGCGAAATTACTCGAGCTGTGGTATTGAGTATGATCAATGCGGATGAACCTTTCCTAAGTCACACGTCTCGACGTCGGAAATGTCTTTACGGGGATTATTAAGGAGTTTATTTGTTTCGACTTTTGATTAAAGACAAGTGTATCGTGTATGATGATCTCTAAGGGATCGAATCAGCAATCAGCATGAAAACAGTGCTGTTTTGTAAAGGAATTCGGTATTCGTTCGAATTAATATAGATTAGTCAAGCGGGAATATCAAAACCTATACATGAGATAGTGTTACTTACAATACTAATAAAAAACGCTTCCAAATATAGGAATAAAATATATCTGTACCTTATTAAATATTGTTACTTATTTCGCACAGCATGAAAGAAATCTCAATACATAAATACTAGCTGTGCCCCGCGATTTTACCCGCGTTAATTAGCGAATAATCTACGCAGCGCACGCAAGGAAAGCTCTAAAAAATATTTTCCCGTTTTTGCCACATTTTTCAATGCTGCTCCACTCTTATTAGTCATAGCGTAATGTTATATAGCCTATAGTCTTTCTCAATAAAAGGACTATCTAACATAAAAATATTTTTTCAATTCGAACCAGTAGTTCCTGAGATTAGCGCGTTCAACCAAACAAACAAACAAACAAACTTTTCAGCTTTATAATATTAGTATAGATAATATAAAAACTGTAAGCCATCCGTTCAAACTGATGGCGATCCTACTTGGGGGATCAAAAACAAGGGGAAAAAACAGTTTTGTTTTGATTTTTTGTCAATGCTATATTAGAAGTGGATACATATATAAATGTTTTTTACGGATATATGATGATTATTTATAATATAAAACAAATTCAGCAATTTCCCTGTAACACTGACCTTGGCATATGATGGTGATGATCTGGATGACGTTGATGGCGAAGCTCTTGCACGGCCCCCGTCTGCCGCTCATCTTCCCAGCGCTGGGGCATAACCAACAGCTGCTCCACCGGTAGCTGGGAATCAACTGCCGAGCTACATTTAGTTTCTGAAACAAGGATAAGTTGCATATAAGAAATGAAATTATGTATCTAATATTAGCTTGTATGTTTACGTAAATGTCAGGCACTAGAAAGTTTGCAGATTATAATTTTACAATGATATCTGGGGGCACGGCCGTGCCCCCACCAAGTCGAGCAAAAAAGCGTCACGGCCGTACCATCCTTTTCTCGAAGCAATTCAGACCATTTTCGACCCCCTGTAACTTCGTTGTGGATAAAACTAGAAGACTGAAATTTTCAGTAACCATGCAGGCATTGTAAAGACACGTATATTTCAAATTTCATTTAATTTGAACCAGTATTTTAAGAATTATAACGGGTCAAATTTCTTAATTTTGTCACTCACTGACTGACTCACCGATCATCAAATTTCTAAGGCACTTCTAGCAGACCTAGAAGCTTCAAATTTGGAATATAAGTAGTGTTTGGTGTATGAATCAAGGAAAAACTAAAATATTTTGCAATTTCGGTCCAGTTTTCTAGATACACCAACTGCATAAATAGCTTTGTAATCCCATATAAATGTATAGGATTACAAAGTTACATGTGTAGTTAATGAATCCACTGATTCATGTATAATATAATGGAATAATAGGTTCAGTAAAATTTTTCAATATTGGCTTTATTCGTAACGATGTTTTATTTTATTTATTTTACGGCAATTATTATTATTGCGTGCGAAGCCGCGGGTTTAAGCTAGTCCCATATAAATATAGGCGCATGGTAGTGCCCCTGCCAAATCGAAAGGAAAAAAGTAGAACTGTCTCTACAAAATACAAAAAGAAATGAGATCCCATCAAAAACAATACTTGTCAAAAAAAACCAAGTCTCGCAACTCAGTTGTTCTGCGGTAAAAAGTTGTGAGATCCATGTAATACCAAGTCGGTTATTAATTTATTCAGTCTCTACTTAAGCGACTTTCTGTCTTAATACGTCCAGTCTCTAAGACCACGATCGTGGTCCATAACATTCTTTAATGTTTTATATATATATGTGGCGCCTGTGATGCTTAATGGTGTGGCTCTTAATCTAGTTAAAGAGTTTAAATACCTCGGCCATGTGGTCACCGAGGATTTAAAAGACGATGGAGACATCGAAAGGGAGAGGAGAGCGATGGCGGTCCGCTGTAACATGTTGGCTCGCAGATTCGCGCGGTTTAGTGTAGAGGTAAAGATTACACTCTTTAAAGCATTTTGCCAAACACTTTACACCTGCAATCTGTGGGTCAGCTACACGCAGCGGGCCATCAACGCTCTCCGAATACAGTATAATAACGCATTCAGGGTGCTGGTGGGGCTCCCACGCTACTGTAGTGCGTCTGCGATGTTTGCGCATGCGCACACAGACGGCTTCCACACCGTGCTGCGGCGACGCATCGCGTCGTTGATGTGCCGCGCGCGTGGGAGCGCCAACACCATCCTGAAAGTGCTCAGCGACAAGCTGGACAGCCCCCTTCTGGGGCACTGGGTCCAAGCACAAGTGCGTGTGCCCGGAGCCCCAGAGGGCGGCAGATATCTAAATTAATTTTTGTATTTACTAACATAGTTTTTAAGTTATTTGTATACTAACAATATTATGGGCAACAGCCTGAAATAAATAGATTTTATTTATTTTTATTTATTTATATAAATATATTGAGACTTGGCCATCGCCTGAAAACACGTGTAAATTCAATCGCCTGAAAACACATGTAAATTCAATTATTTAGTGCGCTGCCGCAGCGTATGTATGTGGTCTATGGTGCTGAAGCCTTTTCGGAAACCGGCTTGCTCGATAGGCTGGAAGTCATCAAACCTGCGTGCGAGACGATTCGTTATGACTCTCGAAAACAGCTTGTAAAAGTGGCTTAGTTGCTTAATGCACTTAAATTGACTTACAAACCTTTAGTAGAAAATATTTGCTTAATTTAGTATTTCTCGTGATACGAATGTATTACAATACATTTCCAACAATACTGTCCTAATTAAATTGGATTGACTAGATTGCTATTCAACAACAACATAGAATATACAAAAACAAAGAAACCTAGACCTTCCTACGCTAAAATCTTTGATTAATAATTATAGCGCTCGAGCCAGAACAAGAAAGTATCACGAAAATGGCCGTGTATGCACACATATACGAGTACATCTAAATATTTTATTACATGGTTTTATACCATCAACAGCTTATTACGAGTATAAACCTTAAATTTCAGACTTATACGGCAACAAAGCTTGTCAAATTGACTTATCTTGACTTATTAAAACTATAATCGATATCCTAATTTAAAATAAGACCACAAAAGGTATAGTAAATAAGTACATATTCGTGGTTTAATTCCTTGGATGGGTTTTGAAGCGCTTATCGGGTAGCGAATAGATACTATTATTGATCGGAGCCTAAAATGAAACAAACGGTGGTCATTCACGGTAATGCGCATTCGTGACCAACAGTAAATAACAGACCAATCTGATATATCGCGACATGTCTTATCTTCTATCAGCAATTGAATCTCCATTAGGAGACATAGTCGTTAGTCTATATCGTTGAATCACTGGCGGTAAATCGATTGATTCTGACTTACGTTACATGTTTATAACTTGTTCGAAGCGAAACATACGCAATTGAACTGATGAAAATTAAATTAAAAAATTTAATTTAAATAAAACAACTTTTACGGATCTACTCGTTTTTTTTTGTCTGGACGTTTCGAACCATTTGCAGGGTCCGTGCTCACAGACTGAGGTGTCGGTCGTCTCATAATTAATTAGTAACTTGCATACCCATCATTTTAATTTATTCGGGTGCGTTCCGTTTTACGCAGAAAGACCTTATCGTATCTTTTCAATCTCACCGATATCCATAAAAGTTGTTTTATTCAAATATTAGTAGTATTCGTGTAATCAATACAAGAAGTAGTTCAAATAACAGCTTTATCGGTAAAAAACATATTCTTCCAGGCAACCATGTGTTGAACTGGACAAAATAAATAAATTCTATAAGTATTGTTTGGTAAGTGACTGAAAAATACTAATGGGTTAGTATGTTCTTGTTGATAGTGTGGATTGTTGCCCACAATAAAATAAAGTAACTATATACAGTACCATAATATGCAATAATTTTGTGAAACTTTTCTTATGACTGTAAAGGAGATAGAGAAAATTAAGAAATACGCTCTTCTTATCTTTAAAACCGATGACATAGTTCCTTTAAGAAATACCCTTTAAAAAATCCTGGAATTTCCCACACGGTTTTAAAAATAAAATGTATAGTCCTGCCCAGATTTCGACAAGATGGATACTACACTAATGTCTAATTGTACACCGCCAAACAGCATAGTTTTGTATTAAGGTTTCAAAAGATCCAAAATCGTGAAATTACAGGGCATAATTCAAAATTCAAAATCATATTAGTTTAGGCTACAAGTTGCTCTTGTGAATGTCACTATGTCATCGGTTCGTAAGTCTACACAGGGCGGAAATTCTTGTACTGAGAAGAACCGGCAAGAAACTCGGTAAGTGTCAAGCTCTTTTCTCTCTGACAGTGTCAAAAATATTGGAAAATGCCTTATCTAGCAGGACACTTTCCATTACAAATAAACACACAAAATATAAAAGACAACCACATCAAACAAAGAAAGTAAAAAAACAAAATATAAAATCTAAGTTAACAAATTTACATCAGGTAAAAACTTCAGTTTCCACAATTACACACAGTACCACTACAGTACTCTAGTAAAAGTCAAAAAATTGTTTAAGAAAAACAAAGTCAAACTAAAGTGAATAATACTTAAAATAAGATAAGTATGCATAGAAGCAAAGGTAGGCTGCGATGCCCTAAGTACATCTTATTTGAACTCAGTAACCCATGATTGAATCCTCGTAAAAACAAATTGGTTTTCTTGATTAATGTCAACGCTCTGTTATAAAAATCTTCAAAGAAACAACGAGAATGTGCAATTTTAGTTATTAGATCAAATATCAAATTAACTAAAAATAACGTGTCCAATAAGGCGAAAGTTAATGATTCAAGCAATCGACTGGACACAAGATAGTATCATACTTAGTCGAGATAAGCGTAGGTACACAATGATATCATTAATCAAATAGTTAATAAGCTCCTTGTACAATGTCTTAGAACATTTATCACCGCTGCCATAGATCAAGTACCTATCACAGAACTTAATTAACTGATCACGTGAACGTTTAAATTAGGGCTTCATGATTTTATTTGTTGTACAAAAATGCAAGAAATGTTATCCCTCGATCCTTAATCTGTGTGTACGAGTTATAGCGAGTCATTAAAGATGTTAATCTTAATATTCTTTAACCCGCATCGCCGTGCCCCCATTCAATGATAAACCCATTCGTAAATAATCTAAGAAAGAACAGATGAACAGATAGTGTTGCGTTTGTTAGCCCTCCTGTTGTCTATGGCTTTTGAAACATGTATATTCGCCATTTTAAATACCTTATTGTGAAAAGTTTGCCTTAAATATGTCCCTCAATTATTGAGTACTAGCACTTTCCTCGCGACTTCATTCGCGTGGACTTAAGATTTATAAAATAAACTCTTTTTTTTAATTAATAAAGTCTATGATACTCGCAAGGGATGCAGCATCCTATTATTGAAAGAGTTATTGGAATTGAACCAGTAGTTCCAGAGATTAGCCCTGACATACAAACAAATAAACAAAGTCACCAATTTTACCTCTTTATTAATTACTATTAAATATTATACTAAATCTATATCTATCTAAGTATAGATCTAAGTATAGATAGATATAGATTTAGTATAATATTTTAAGATGATTTTTGTATTCTTTTCATTACGTTGCATAATTAGCATTACTTAATTAGTGTATTAATTATTAAAATGTGTGTTATGTTAAAGCACTCACTACTCAACAAATTTAATGGCTTATCTGAATCTTTTGTGTTGCACCGAGGCCCTCACAGAAACATTGGAAGTTATTAGTAGATTTCAACAAAGAAATAAGTTCGTAATTAATTGAAATCAATTTATTCGTTTAGATTATATTAATGTCTTCCATCGCCATTACTTAAAATAATAAATAAATTGATTATTTTATGTGGCAAACGAGGAAAACAATCACCGCTACCTATGATCACCACTCACCCGTAACGCCAGGAGAGTCGCCATGGAAGATGCTTTACTAAAGGAATCATTTTAAAGTGACAGTCTGAAATTCGATAGAACCCTAATTCACTTTTGAACGTCTCCTTTCTAAACCCGCAACTTCATGGAAAGGCCGCTGGGGGGAAGCATTCAGCTATAACGTTTGCGATGATTGGCTTTTGACCGCAAACGAGCAAGCGACCGGCTCAAAGAAGTTACTTCCAGAGTGATCCGAGCTCGGCTTGGGAGCCAAGACAAAAGTTTGGTGCGGCGGCCCAGAGCGTAGCTGATGAGCGTTTCTTATTTTGTTTTGTTACTGTTTTAATTTGTGAGGTGACCCTGCTTTCTACTTAAGAAATCACAGGTTTTAATACCGATATTCGGAATGAAATAGTGATAACTTTTTTTAACGTGACCGTGCTGAGGTATCAGGTTTTGTTGCTGACGTTCGTGTTGTGTTACTGTAAAATAAAAATAAAACACATTTCACATAAAGAAACTTAACTTAACAAACTCAAAATGTGACTTGTTACAGCTCATTATCACAGACAAAAGTCAGGAAAAAAATAGCCGGGAAGAAGAAAAAAAAAATCGGTATAGAATTTACGCAAGTGGTATAATAAGATCATAATTAGGTATCTATTCTGAGCAGCTGTGTCTAGGGTATAATTGATCAAAATTATTGTTATTCTTAGATAGAAGATGGTAGAAGAAGATGGTAGAAGAAGATGGTAGAAGAAGATGGTAGAAGAAGATATAGAAGAAGATAAGCTAAGCTCCGGTGTTTTTCCCAGTTTATGGAAAAGGGCTCTTATTACTCCTATACCTAAAAACAAAGATAGAGAATCGGTAACGCAGTATCGTCCTATATCTAAATTGTGTGTATTGGGCAAATTGTTGGAAAAAATTGTCACTGCTCAACTGTCTTACGCAATTAGGCACCACATAACTGAAAAGCAGCACGGGTTTATTAAATCTCGTAGTGTTGACACTAATCTAATAGCCTTTACTGATTTCGTACTTAACGCCATGGACCAAGATACTCAAGTGGATGTCGTGTACACAGATTTCTCCAAAGCTTTCGATAAAATTAGCCATGATTTGTTATTATACAAGTTGGAGAGATTTGGAGTGCATGGCAGCTTACTCAGGTGGCTCAGTTCTTACATCCGAAACCGTAGCCAGGCTGTTTTCTTAAAGGGCTATTGCTCGAGTTTTCTTCCCATACCCTCTGGAGTTCCTCAGGGATCCCATCTTGGACCAGTTTTGTTTTCAATTTATATTAATGATATCAATAACGCTTTAAGGAATAGTAGCTATCTTCAATATGCTGATGATACAAAGATATTTGATTCAGTAAGTAATATGGATGAGTGCCGCAAAATACAAGCTGACCTTGAATCTCTTAGTAAATATTGCCTTGACAATCAATTATATCTGAACATTGATAAATGTCAAGTTATAACATATACCCGAAAATCCTCACCTTTTTTGTTTAATTATACATTAAATGAAGTTCCTCTTAAAAGAGTAAGCCAAGTTAGAGATTTGGGTATTATAGTCGATAGCAAACTTTCTTTTAACCTGCACTATAACACAATGATTCAAAAGTCTCTGCGTAATTTAGGTTTCATTAATCGAATATCAAAACCATTCAAAAGATCCAACACCTTAAAGATTTTGTATTATAGTTTTGTAAGGTCAGTCTTAGATTTTGGTTCTGTAGTTTGGAATCCACATTATAAAATCCATACCGATAGGATTGAAAACGTGCAAAAGAAGTTTATAAAAATACTCAATAATCGTGATAATTCTAATTTAGATATGTCATATGAACAAACATTAAAGACACACAAACTCCTTACTTTGCAAAATCGCCGCAAACAATTTGATATAACCTTTTTATTTAAGTTGTTAAATAATCTTATTGATTCACCTGTACTTTTATCCAAAATTAATTTTATTATTAAAGCCCGACTTCCAGCACGCTCCTCACGTACTGTTCATGCCTTTGTACCACCTCGGACTCGTAAGAATTATACACGTAACAGCTACTTCCCACGTAGTCTTCAAATGTATAACCGTGAGTTCTATGATATAGAACTATATGGTAACTCCATAATCAGATTTAAAAGAAATATTATCAATAAACTAATTTGACCACCTTCCTACGAATATACCTACTTATCATAAAGTGAAGCCTAATATGATACCTACCTGCATAAGAATAGATTTTAAGCAACAAAAATGTTAATGTTACCTACCTACCTACCTAAGTACTGTTTATGTATCTTACTATAAAGTAATAATATTGTTATAATAAGCATCTAACTAACCTAACTGCTAACAAAGTATTATTTTGTAATTTTTGGGCACTCCTTGTCTATTACTTAAGGAATTACTGTAAAGAATATTTTTTTTATGACTGTATGTGCCAAAATAAAGAGAAAAAAAAAGAAAGATATACCTAAATGAAGTCACTATGGCGTCGTCTATGGCGGAAGATTTTGTTCTAGGAAAACTGGCAATTAACTGAGCAAGGCAATTCTATGCTCCTTTTTTCAATAACGGGAAATGCTCCCTAATATTATCATGAGGGATATAAAAACAAACCCGTCACTTTTCATGAATTGTATTAAAGCGAATGCTTTGAAGGACACGTCCAATTACAAACAACACAGAGATAATTAATATTAATTCTGCGAATTTACAAACTAAAATGTATGTGCTAATCGAAAAGCATTGTGATCATTAACAATAACAAGAAATGTAACTAAAAATAACACAGCAAAATGATATCATGACGGCCTGCATAAATGCCGTTTCACGCCCCGCTTAAAATACCCGGGACTATAGGAGCTGGGAAACACATGCGCCGGTAAGGAATTCCAAAGCCGAATGGTCTTACAGAGGAAGGACTTGCCAAATTTTTTAATACGAGTACTGATTGTCTGTACAGTATGATGGTGGTTCCTAAGACCAGCACGTGTAGTCCGGGAGAGGAAAGAAGAGGGCGGGATTAAATCAAAAAGTTATTCAGAACACTCTCCGTAGTAATTCCGGTAGAAGACACTGAGAGAAGCAAATGTCTCTACGCAGCTGGAGGTCCTCAAGAGAGGCTGTTACCTCAGCATCTCCAATTATGCGTACCGCTCGTTTAGGCTGTGCGTTGATCCGTCAGTCAGTCATTCAGGAGAAAGCGTTTAATATGTATAGATTTTCTTTTTACGACAACCAACTGACACTTTTACACTTTTTTTATTTCTGAAACAGAACTGTTTTGTATTCCAATAAAACAGACCAAAGAGATCGGACCTCATACTACAGTACAGCTATGAAACAGACAAATTTCTGAACGCAGCTATAAATATTTGACAACCAAATGACAAAAGACATCAAATGTTTCACAGCTAGGAACATTTTGTTGACCCGGCGGACTTCGTGTTTCCATGACAACAAGACAAACAAATAATTTTGTATTAGAAAATTAAACTGTCGTTTTTAGTATTTCCCGTTGCTTAATATTTATGTTTCTCACCGTTTCAACCTTCCCTGAACTTCCACAAATATTTCAAAATCAAAATTAGCCAAATCGGTCTAGCCATTCTCGAGTTTTTAGCGAGACTTACGAACAGCAATTGATTTTTATATATACTTAGAATTATAATCTAAGTATATATATATATAGATAAATCATTTATTACCGAAAAATTAAACAATTCAAGGAAAATTTAAATCTTAGTTTTCTGGTTCATCTAAGAATCTATTGTGTTCCATATTTTAGGTAATTCTTACTTTTTAACATACGTAAATGTACTGCACAAAGTAAAGATTTAATAATATTTTAAATATCACTATTAAGTAACGACCCTGGTGGCATCCGTAGGGTGACAGAGAGTCGTTGTAGCCAGGGAGGGAAAGCAGGTGTTTATGACGCATCACTTAGGGAAGGCACAAAGGAGATTCAACTCTATACGATCATTATTATCATTTATTATTATACTACCGGTTATGGCATCAAATGTGCCTGTCTCAAAGAATTTTCCAAGAGACATTAAAGTGACTGCAGCTCCGCGATTTGGATGTCTAGTGATTTATCAAAGGACTTGGGAAATCTCTCATGACTTCGGGCGCGGCTCGGAAGTCGCCGCGGTCCGTGCGCAGAAACCCGATTTCTCGTGCAAATTCAATTGTACCAAACGAGAAATTGACTAAAAATTCCAGTGTCGCCTGGTGCCTTTACACTTTTATGGATTTGAATTATGAAGAAGCTCACCGGCGCGTATTTACATACATTGGAATCAGAATGCAATCAATACTACTTAACAAGTTAAAGTTTATAATATAATATGCTATGTTAATAAAAAACCTTGTGAAACAAGTTCCACACGACTTAAGTTATTATTTATGAGGAAGACCCAGGTTCGATTTCTGGCTGGGTCGGGTGGGCGTTTAATTTTTTTACTGTTTTTATAAATATTTAATTCAGCTTCAGTGCAGCAACTAGCACTTAAAAATAAAAAGTAAAGTTTACTATAGCGTTGTATTATCAAATTTGTGGTATTTCGTCTGTAAAGATGAATCTGCATAGCCATCGGTTGCAATAAGCTTTGGATAGATGGCACTGTGCCGCAATAAGCACTCAAAAATTAAAAAACAGTGACAAAATTCAGCGCTTACGTCAGCCTTCCCGGTAGCATAGCGGTCAGTGCAGCCGCCCGGATTGCGAAAGACCCAGGTTCGATTCCTGGCTGGGTCAGGTGGGCGTTTAATTTTTTCACTGTTTTTTTAAATATTTTATAAATATTTATTAATTGTGTTTAAAAACCCTTGTCTAATTCTTTTTAGCCATATTAAGTAGGGTGATTCAAGGCAAAATCCTATCAACAAAGTCTTTGACAACACTCAATGAACAGCCTTCTAAATTTTTCATGTCATAGAGTTCATTTTTGTTACAAACACTGATGTATGTAACAAAAATGAACTCTTCACGGTTGTCAGAAATATGCAGGCACAATCTAAAAAAATGTTGAATCCAAATAAAAGGATGATAGCAAAAAAACATTTAAATACCGCGTCGATTTCTAAATTAGTGATAAACGTTATAGCGTCGACCAATGATTGGACCGACATCAAACTTAATATCCATTATAAATATTGGGGAAACGCCAACACTCCCGATTAAAATGTTCAACGGTATTTTTCACATTTCCGAAGTAACAAGAGAAGTATTGTACCAAGTGCCATTCGAAATAAAATTGTTAATCCAATGGCATTGTCGAAAACCGCTCCGGGCGGACATGGGCCCCAGTGATTCATCTTTACTTCGTCGCTCGGTTCACCCCTAGGGTTGCCTTTTTGGACATTGTGTGCTTAAGTAGCTGACATTGTTTTGTTAAAAACTCTCTCTGCATTTGTTTTGTGTGTATTTGTAAATGAGTTACCCGTTTCGGCATTGACATTGTTAATTATGTTCATTTAATTAATTTTAATTTGTTCTCCAATGGTACAATGATTACAATTATTGTCATAGCTGTTTTATATCCCAATGGTTTCATTGGTTGCAGCATATTGGTCTCTCATTAAGTAACTTGAACTTAGCTATTTGGTGACAATAACCTCCATCTATACTAATATTATAAAGCTGAAGGGTTTGTTTGTTTGTTTGTTTGTTTGATTGAACGCGCTAATCTTAGAAATTACTGGTTCGAATTGAAAAAATATTTTTGTGTTGAATAGTCCATTTATTGAGAAAGGCTATAAGCTATATTACGCCACGCTATGACTAATAGGATTGGAGCTTAACGTGGGTGAAACCGCGGGGCACAGCTAGTATCTCATAATCGCAATGACCTCACTAAACCACCATAAGAATAGTCCAATATATTGACTACACGCGTTGTTAGTTAGTAGTCTAGGTTGATTTCATTATTACTTTAAGTTGACTTTTCGAACCTTTTATAGTGTCTAGGTCACAAGACAGCGCTGACAGGTCAGTCTCCCTGTGACCTCGGTAAAGTTCTCACCCTGTAAATTTTCAACAACAATGAAATTTAAACTATTAATAAACAGCTCCCAGAGACCAATCGGTGTGTAAAGACCTACAGCAACCATTGTTTTACTTTTGTATAGAGGTTTGAACTAAATATTTTCACCCTGGGATGGATCTACAATTGAAAATTCATTGAAATTTTGTTCTGTATCACTATTATCACGTGGGTGGGCTTAAAAGTAAGCAAAATTGTTATTACACTGGATGTTTCTTGGAAAATCTGCTTAAAGTTTCATCATGAGTTGTTTTATTGATATAAATTTAGGAACGCAAACCTAAGCCGAAAACAATAACTTTATAATAATTTGTATAAAGTTTTCCAATTTGTCTTTAAGTTTATATTGCGAACACAAATGAGACAGAAACGTTTCAGTAATAATAAGTCTACAACTTTCCGAAGAATCTCCGAAATGTAATAACTAAAATTTAATTAAACGGATTGCAGTCATTGGAGGCTCGGATACATTTACGTATGTATCTGAGATTACACTTGAGCCAGACAATCGAATCGAGAAATTGGAAATAGTTCTTGTGAACGATTCAAATAATTTATCAGAGTTAGAATTTTATATTATTTATTCATTAGTCGCGCGCACGTCTGATCACTCATTATCTTCATTTTCAGTCCATAACCGCTCACTAACGAGTGAAGGTCTCCTAAGATGCACGCCGCCCTGTTCGGTTTTGGGCTTTCTGCATCCAGTTTTTCCGGCAATTTTAGTTACGTTGCCTGCCCATCTTTCTCTTGGTGGCAAACGCCTCCTGATTTAGGACACTGAACCATCCAGTGAACGATCCAATGCTCCGTATTTAATTAAAAGATATGAATAAAAGATACAAACTTACTCCTTTTTACATTTGCAATAATGAGGATCATTAAAGTTTGTGTTTAAAATTTGAAAGTACGACAGGTTTCAGAATTGATTAGATGATTGTTAAAAAGAGCCAATTTTCTTGAAACTTTACAAGGGTCCTTCTTGTATCACAGTAAGTAAGTTTATCCTCGTTTAAGTCAAACCAATCTGATT
Source organism: Eudonia mercurella (assembly GCA_963082485.1). Lineage (NCBI taxonomy): Eukaryota > Metazoa > Arthropoda > Insecta > Lepidoptera > Crambidae > Eudonia > Eudonia mercurella. The sequence goes on along the minus strand of OY720026.1, from coordinate 21,409,997 downwards.
TTGAAAACTCTACTTTTTGTAATTTAGCGTCAAACGATTTGTATATTCTGTAGATGCGTTTTATTTATGTTTACAAATTTTAAAACTTTCAGCTGATATTGGGCAAATGAGTCATGACGACACAGTCAAGCAACGGAAATAGCTCAACCACAGAAGATGGTTACCGTAGCTGTAATTAGTATGAAAAGCATCATACTATATAGTTTTTCCCATTAAAAGTATGTTTTCCGCATTCTTTTGTAGCTTCTTTATATACAACACATACATACATTAGTAACTACCATCTTGATCACCTATCTATTTTTGGTTTTCACTAAAATATATTGATAAGTAATGTATTTATATTACAAGTTTAAATTAATATTCTTTAACATCGCTAGCATTCATCGTAATCTTGCTCTAAAACAATGATTTCATTCCTTATTATAAGTCTTAGCTCTTTAATGGCAGTATAAAGGTATTCAGGAGTTGGTAAAGCAATTTCAAAGAAAGTACCCAATTCTATTTACTTCACTTGACGTTAATGTAAGATAGAACTTACATCAAAGGATTGCCTTATAGAAGCTGAATCATTGTGGTTCAAGCTCCTTAAAAAGTGGCTCCTTTTAAAATTGTGAGGAAAAATTGAATTTGAGAGCAATAGCTTAGGCAGCGCGAGTGCCCCCGGCGTTCCGGACATAAAGTACTTGCCACATAGCAGTCGATCCGACGAGACTGCTCCGGAAAGAGCTGATAAAAAATCCTTTAGGGCGAATTCGACCAAACGAAACTTTGTCCTTAGATATTTGCTGCCATTTAAAATTTTATTCTAAAAATAGTGAGCTTACTCGAGTGTCGTGTCCATACAACCAGTACACCGTTTGGATTGACTGTTTTGTGTTAAATAACAAAACTCAATACTATTCCAAGAATTTGTTGTCGGTAACTATCTAAACTTTTAACTCTGAAAAGTGATTCCCCTTATACGTTTTTTTAACAGTATCTTATTTGTTTTTCGTTTGCCTTTCAGACACGAGTTTTATATTCCTATTAAAATGTTTTATTAAAATTTTTGCTACAAACTGTCTTTTATACGGGTATATAAATTTCCGTAGAATCTTATTTCCGATATTTCCAAACACTTCCTGCTCCTTACCAAACTGAATGCAAGCAGATTGAAGTATGCTAACGACATCAGTTAGCATGTTTTAATTTGCATACATAAGGCATGTTAGCAAGCTTAAGTAAGGTTTACTAATACATAAAATTAATATCTGTGATAAATGTGAGTGATACACATATAAAGAAAATTTAAATTTGAATTAAGTATTGCTTTTGTGACGGCCCCTTTCCGGCTGCCACTCAACTGGCGGTTTTGTTTTTGTGTCGCGGTTTTACTTGCTTACTTACTTCGCTGGCTCAGCGACCCGAAGTGGGTGTTGGCCTCCGACGTTAAAGTACGCCATTTGGTTCAGTCTTGTGCCAGTGCCTACCATACGGCTGCCACTAAAACTGTGGCGTTTTGTTTTTGTGTCGCGGTTTTACTCATTGAAATTTTATTAAAACTCACTTCAAAAAACATATTTACAATATAGAATATTATAAAAAACATAACCTAGGTTGCCACCGGCAGCGGGGATAGATCCAAGCTATCGGTGGTTAAGGCTGCAGAGTGAGGAACCTCCTGACAATACGTGCCGTATCAAGGAGTAATGCCACAGTTCTGCCTTTTGCATCTGACCCTTGATCCAACTATTCAGCGAGTTCGTTATTGCGATTGATTTGTGGGTTAAGGTCCGATTTTTCCGCAAAAGCACATGCTTTTGCGTACGTGGAACGGTGGAACTTTAAGGCAGATTATAATAAAACCTTTATAGTAAAATAGAAAAAAAACCATACTACGCAGCCTTCCTTTTAGTTATTATTTTTCTAGTAGTTCTAATATTATTGTGTGTTTATTTATTATGATTTTTATTTATTTTTATTTTTAAAGAATTAATGTGTTTTGTCACCAATAAATATTTTTTCTTTCTTTCTATATACTGATGTTGCACCGTATATCTTCTAAGTTGCAATCATTGCAGTCCAATGCACATCGACGATTGATAACGACTTCCATCTCGCAACAGCCGGTCGCGGTCTTCCTACAGCTATCAATATCCAAAGGCTTAGAAACGATTAAATTGAAAGCTTAAAGCTCGACTTGGGTAATAAGGAGCGTGACTTTGAATTTTTTCGCCCCCTCTTGTAATATTAAATCGTTTGAGGAAATATCTCGCAAATGACTGCCGGTACAGTCGCGGCTCGGTTTGACACGTGTCTTGTTCTATGTGGATTTAGAGTTCAATTTTGATTGGCGGGGCGCGACGTCGGTGATTGAAGACCAGATGAATTGTAAATGGCAATTGATTTATTTACGAGGCAGGTTTAAGATGCTTATTTCAGCTTTATGTAGAATTGGAGAGACTGTTTTTCTTTGGAGGTAAGTAAATTATGCAAAGGTAGTAAATAGCTAACCACTGTCCCACTGCTGGGCAAAGGCCTCCATCATTGAAATCAAGACATCACCAATTGGTGATGGGCAATGGCTTAATCACCACGTTTGCTAAATGCGGGTTAGTGGTCACAAACCCCGGTCGAGCGCTTTGCCAACGTGGCGTCTATACAAAGGCAAAAAAAATAATCTCAATAAAAAATCAAAAGTGACCAAATCATGTATAAGGGTCACGAGTCTATGGGGGTGAAAATTGTTACTTTCTGTCATGGTCTCAAGCCATCCTTGTAATAGACAAGGGATAGTTAACAATAGAATCTTAAGTGAATATAACTTCCAACGCCTACGATCTTTTTATGGTTGAAAGGTGGCAGAAAAAAGACCCACAAGCGCGGTGTTGTCCCAGGACCCGATGTAAAACAGGGTCACGAAGTCGTGATAAAAATAATTATAAAAGGTGATAACAGAAAAATTACTTGTTTTTGTATATAGATAACTGGCGTTGCAATTAGTTAATGAAAGAGAATGTAGCACAAGGGCGCTGCTTGTTACAGTTTGATATATCTTTGGGCGGACTCGCAAATGGAGACATTACACACAACGGTAGAATTGGTGTATGAGGTAACTAGCTAAAACTATCTTACATTAATTTGTCCTTATTATATACGAGTATATACATATACATAGGTAGTGAAATTAACATGATTGAGGCAAATAAATGAGATTATCAATTACGAATTAAATTAGGTTTTGGTTTTGGTTTTGTGAGAAATATATTGGAAATTAAATTATAATTTGTTTTATTATCTTTTTGTAAATGTATGTATGTGTGCTTATGTAGTGAATAAATAAATGTCTGTCTATGTCTATATGGATGGTTTAAAAAAAATCCAGCTTCGATAGCGTTAAGTAAAATTAATCGTTTCTCTTTAAACAAACAATAACTGTATTTCAATTATTTTGGCACAACCGATGCCTTCGCTTTGCTGAGCCTCTTCATCCGCGCATTGAGTTATTCCCTCCGTTTTTTATTTATTAATCTCTGGGCGGAGAGACACGTCACGCGGAGCACGTTATCCGCATTATTTTCCAGCGACATTTAAACTTTCATTCGGAGTGTCACCGCCAGCGGAACCGCCCCCAGAATAAGGGTGGATAGGCTCACGTCCAGTGCGAGTGACGAGTAGCTTCATGTAACATATGACCAGGAATCCTCAACAATTGTGTATGTATTTATTTATTTACAAGCTGACCCGGCAAACGTTCTTCGGCCATACAATTATTTCTGCATTGCAAAAAATTAGAAGGTTGGGGGTAGAAGGGTAATATTTTGTAGTTATAGTTAATTTTTGATGTAAAATAAAAAAAATACAAACATAAATTGTCATATAAAAATCTGGATAGAGACACCTTAAATACATGGCGGTATGAAATATACTTTACGTCCTATTCTCATACCTACCAAATATACATAAAAAATCATAAAAATCGGTCGTGCCGTTACGGAGGAGTGCGTCCGCCTTCGATCAATTAATTGGTTGCCACAAATTCGTGACCATAAACACCGTGACACGAGATTTTTATATATAGTATAGATCTACATAACCAACCAACACCTTATTTCAATGTATACTTATTCTTCTCACAATTATATTGAGTAAAACCAATTTCAGGTTTCTACATAATATATTCAACTGTGCCCTTGTGTTATGCAAATAGATAATTATATCTAGACCCAATATGAAAAGATTTTCACAAAATAAATAAACAAAAAATAACACTAAACCACGTCTTCCACCAACTGGCTAAAGTGCCTCTAACTGACAACAATGATTTAAACATTGTTTTTTTTGAACATAACAAAACATTGTTAGCCGACATTCATGCTAAAACAGCAATTTGAATAGAACTTGATGCTATTTTTGGGTGGCCTTAAAATAAAGATGCGGTAAATATTGATAACAGTGTTCTCGAACGAACAGATGCTGAACAAGATTGCATGTAAATATAACACCAAAATGTCAACCTGAAATGCAACTTCCCCTAATGGTAGATAAGATAAGATAAGATAAATTTTTATTGCCATAAAATTGTGTAAAATACATAGCAGGTGTTGAGCATAATAATGGGAACAAACAATTTGTGTGCACTGTAATTTACACTTTTTACGTAATATTTCTATTAAGTAATCATAAACCCGAATTTTTCTCGCACTACTGGACGCAGGCCTTACGAGAACCATGTCACCGCAGCTTCTGTTGTTCTCCAAATGTGTGCCTGTCACTGGATAACCGACCTTAAGCAGGAGTGAGACGCAAAATGAAATATCGCCGGCCCTCCTCGCCGAGACGCGCTTTTATTGCCGCTATGTGTAAAGCTTGTAAAAAAAATTACTCGCAACTTACTTTTTATTCGGCCGGGGCCAGGAATGAGGTGATGATAATTTTTTATACGCCTTCCTTCCCCTTGGATATTGCTCTAAGAACGTCTTTATTTGCCGCCCGCGTAATTGTTGGAACGCGAAGTGAAAAGGGATTAGGACTGGCTGTTGGGTTTTAATAAAAACTTCGCGGATTTATTGTCTACGGTTATATATTTGCCGTTCGTTTTGGATGAAACCTTATTTTCTCTTGCGTAGTCTGGTAGCTAGAAACGATTTTTTATGATTATTTACATATATATATTTTTACGCAAATATTGTTGCGAACAAATAACAATTTTGTGGAGCAAGATTGCGCCTCCGTCGCCGTCCTCACGTTGCCGACCCGCATGTTGCTTCTACACACCTTGTTTACGATACTGTGAACTAGAATTCTATTCAGAAAGTGCTAAACGTTTAAACATTTACCCCCTTATTCATAAAAACTATTTAAGCATTATTAAGTTAAATATTGTTTAGTCAACGTCACACAAACGTCATTTTGAATTTGAGAAAAAGAGACAAAACAATGATTAACTAAATAATGCTTAAATAATTTTTATGAATAAGGGGGTTGTAAAATACAGTGGCATTTATAAAACCGGTAGGCGTTTAATTTTAATTCAGCTTTAGTGCAGCAATTAGCACTTAAAAATAAACGTTTCTCAAGAAAAAACAATGTTTAATTTGTTAGAAATTAATTTTCCTATTTTTATCTTACTCTTCAACTTATGTGTATTGACTTTACTTAATTTCTTGACAACGTTACGAAAACAAATGAAAACCAATGTAATGTTATTGACAGCAAAATAGTATTAGTATTATATAATTAATATAATAAAATAAATAGTATAATGAATATAGTAAAAATCTATGTTTATAAGTGAAATATAATTGTACAACAACCTACTGTAAACTGTAAATTTACTCATTCATTCACTTATGTATCGAACTTTAAAATATATTTTTAGCTGGTTAACTGAACACTATTGTTTATACAATTGTGAAGATTCGTTAATAGCATATGTCTTTTTATCAACCTTAACTATAGATGTTATTTGTCTGTAAATCTTCCTAGAAATAAATAAATAAATAAAAAGTGTTATGAGTATATAGGTAGACGTACTCGTTTGGCAAGTAAATCTGGCCAATGATTGTCAAAGTTGGTGATATTAGTCCCTCGCCGTTTGCTTTATAGCCGGGAACTACGGCGGGGCAATAAAAATAATTGTTCATTTCGCGCCGGCCCGTAAGTAGCCCGGAGTGATATGGAGTGGGTCGGATTCCACGCTTCCCGGTTACTTGGTTTATCGTGTAAAGGATCTTCACTTAATCGTAAGAAAATATACTGACCTATCGGTTTTACTCGTAGTAGGTACGTTAGATTAAATTTACATTATTATTGCTATAAGTATCAGATTTAGTTTCGTAGTTGTAATCTATACCTATTTAAAAATAATATTATTAACAAAACGAATGATGTAACTTAACATTCTCATGCCTTGCGTTTGGCAAAACAGACGTTCGTAATGATAAAATTACCACCAGCTAAAATGTACTTTGTTTTGCGTGAATAAATCATCATTTCATTTCATTTCATTTAAACGTTGAGGACTGTACTCGTTATATTATGGACTAAGTGAGTTTGAATAATGCCCAATATAAGAGAGCAGTGTGATTACAACTATTGAAGTAATCAAATTGTCCGGGCATTATTTATAATGTTTATCACTATCACATTTATGATTTGAAGCATCTCGCATCAACATTTCACCTTGAGCTGATGAACAGTTCAGTTGGTACATTGTTTACTACAATAACAACATTGCACGTCAACTCAACTCAACAGTTTTTTAGTAAAACTTCAAAGCTATAAAACAACAATTACAAATAATCCCTATTTATTTGTCTACTTTACTTCGGATTACATGAATAACAACAAAACAAAAGTGTTCAAGGTAAAAAAACCATGTAAATAATTTGTACCAATTAGTGCTGTACAATTCGTTACGGAACAGTGGAGCGACGATATACGCAAAGGCAGGAGAGAAGAGAATAGCCGAAGATCGGACTTAGTGGAATGCATTAGGAGAGGCCTATTTTCAGCAGTTGATTGGTACTGGCTAATTATATTATGATCATCATAGTTAGGTAGTAGTAATATAACATACAAAATGGGGTCCTTTAAACGAGGTGTAAAAAGAAACTTGATGGTCGGCAAGGTGAGGCCGGCAGGTGAGACAGAACCCTGCTTCACTGATGTCCTCGCATCTGGACTCTGCTTCTGCTTAACATCTGGCAGAGCGCAGTCGTTCCCCAACGTTTTTATAAAAAAACATAAAAACAAGCATTTAGCTTTCAGTTTACAATTTTATTCAGGGACAGTCATTCAGTCAGTCACATGCAAGATGATTTGAACTTAATTAATGTTGGATACTAATGTTGCAAATAATATTTTATTTTTCAAATTAGCGAATTATTTATTTGAAGCAGCTCTTGTATATCTTAGCTAGTATACGATAGATTGGTGAAAGATGTATGTGAACCAAAAAAGTACCATGTTATTTTTGCAAATAAGTATACATTCAATATTCAATACTCAATATTTTTATTGCACACCATAACGTTATAAAGTTGTTTTATTATAGTTGCAGGTTCATTATGGGCCCTGTCGGGCACAGCAATTTGAAGAGGGAAGACCTTTTCCAATTAATTTTGAAGTCAATTAGCTTATATTCTTATATTTTTATTTAATCTATACTAATATTATAAAGAGGAAATCTTTGTATTTTTGTATGTATGTATGTTTGCAACGAATGAACTCAAAAACTACCGGACCGATTTAAAAATTCTTTCACCATTAGAATGTTACATTAGCGCTGATTAACATAGCCTATATTAAAAAAAAAGTCCACGGGCCGCTTGTATATTATATTTTTAAGATGTTTATCTTTAATTATTTGATATTTGAGTTTTATATTTTTTATTTTTATAAATGTTTGTCTTCTAAATATTCTGTTATATTATAATAATAAGTAAGCTAAATTTGTTTCTCAATAAGTGAATACCTATTGTAATTCTAATGAGAAGTAATAAAGTTCTTTAACCATTAATAGCACCTTCTTATAAGTAATTATTTTAACTTGTTTGTAAAATGTTTATCATTGCTAAAGTTTTTTATTGAATTGGGTAACTTATTGAATTTTTTATGGACATGACTAGAGGGCTAGAAGAATGGTATGTCATTTCAGAAGATGGTAGCATTAGTTTGTTTCTATGTCTAAGTTGATGTTTGGTTATACGTTCGTCGCGCTTTGTATAGAAGTTAGGGTATTTGCGGACTTTACACAATTCAATTCTAGCACGATTTGGGTTCAGTTGTAATGCATTTGTGTTTACGTATCATGTTATTGTTTAAAAAAAACTGTGTAAAACATACAAAAGCATGTCGTACTCACACGAAATCCCACTAAGCTGGATAGGTACAGATAAAACGACTGACATAATTCGATGGAATACGTGCTGCTTTGAGTGCGTTGAGGCTTTTGGACGAGTTTGGTCTCACTCCTGCACTAGCCGCTTTATTCAAACTAGCACTTTACTTTTATTAAATAGTACTAGTGCGCCTGGCAAGCACAACTATTGAATTCGTGGCGTAGCAATAAAACTATTGTATGGATGTCAAGGAGCTCGATGGCTCGAGTGGTTAACGCGCCCGGTCTGCGATTGCTAAGCAAAGGCCTGTAATGTGATGGGTGACCAAAAATGTATAATATCGAGTTAAGAACTGAAAGGCAAGTAAAGCCGTTGGTCCCGGCTGCATTAGCAGTCGTTAACAACCACCAATCCGCCCAATGGCCCGCGTAGTGGTATATTATTTTTGTAACAAATAAGTTTCTACTTGACTTGGAATCGGCGTGAGGGGGGTTCTACAATGTTATCTTTGAAATATTTTTAATAAAACTTACACTAACAAAAGTAAAATTTATAACATTATGTGACATTTTATGGCTGTTACCTGCTTTGTACATCAGTTTATAAACAAATACGAGCACCATATATCGTTTGTGCTGCTTAGTACCAAAATTAATATTACACTGTTTGAATTTCTACGGTACTGTTATCTGAATTAGAAAGTACAATAGTAGCCGTATTGTATTTTTCGCAAATTATACTTAACAAAATCGTTAATTTCCTGTTCCTTTGTAACTTTCCTGTTCCTAGCTTAACTTAATAAGCCTATCCCAGGCTTTATTAAGTACATTATGTAATAAAAGCCTGTGGGATTGACCTGGTTAGGCACAAATCCTATATCAAAACAAAAAGATCAGGCATGCAAAAAAGTTAAACTCATTTAATTACAAAAAAATGTTTAAAAATGTGGCGGTTTCAACGACTTATTTCACATTTGTACTCACTTCAGCTGCAGACGGTGGTGGACCAGTTCAACTCGCCCATGTAGAGGTGTATGGTGCGCGAGTGATTGTGATGCGTGATAGTTTTTAATATATCTAGTCCAATGATTTTACTAACACTAGTCTGTAAGCTTTTTGATTCTTCTAACCCAATATAATCCACGTTAAGTCTGTTGATTGAAATAAACGCTTTTTATTTTATTTATTTTACTTCAACATTTGTCTAAATTGTACTAGTAAAAAACGCATTGCATTTATATTTATATTTTACTCTAAAATCATAAAACTTTAAATTTCACAACATTGCAGTACTTATTACAAATTGCTTCAACACAAACAAAGAAGATAGTTCGGCTGTATATCAGAGATTCCCAAACTTGGGACGGGACGCTATATTTCTGATTGTAAATAAAGTCGACAGTTGCTCGCATTGTCGGAATTAAAACAAGTTCGCCACTTCAGTCTAATTTCCCTTAAAGTTTGGATCGAGTTATAAAAGTCAGCGAGGTTGCACTTCTTATGCGTCTCTGCATTTTGTCAAAATTGTAAACAATAACAAATGTTTTCTCTACCTATCTAAATGTTACATAAAGTAATATAGATAATATAGATAACACACTTTATTGCACACACACATGAAAACAAATAACAAAAATGTTAATGCAAAGGTGGGCAAAGGTGGTCTTATTGCTTAAAGACAACTTCTCTTCCAGACAACCTTTGAGTCATAAAACCACTGAGCAGAAAATATGAGGTACTACAGCAACAAGCACTTATCTATACTAATTTTATAAAGAGGAAACCTTTGTATTTTTGTATGTGTGTATGTTTGCAACGAATAAACTCAAAAACTACTGGACCGATTTAAAAAATTCTTTCACCATTAGAATGATACACTAGCGCTGAGTAACATAGGCTATATTTTAAACAATAAAAAAAATGCGGTACGAAGTTCGCCGGATCAGTTAGTAATTATATAAAGTTCTAAATATGCGTAGTTCCTTCTTTCTCTTTCCTCCTGAAAACTTAGTATTTGACACTAACGCAGTATTTTGACCAAATGCTACTTACGCGCTTTTGAATTATCCCCGACGATAGCCGTTTGGTCTATAACACAGGTTTTTTTAAATATTTTACGGGTAAGCACAGTACCTTGATCTCGCCTAATGTTAAGTGATGATAAGGCCAATTGGTGGAAGCGCACTTTACTCGGAATCCTCAACTAATGAGGCACTAGCTATCTTTTCTGTCTATGGTTCTATCAGTTGATATATCAGTGGCGGCGCTATCGAAGTTATTAATATTAATTGTAATTACATTTACTTACTAATTTCTAGAGTAATCTCACTTCGTAATGATAATTAATGAAATGGTTTGGCACTGCGTGATTTCCTAATAAGCTAATAATGAAACACTGATTTTTCGTCAATGATTATTTACTGTGTTTATCACTTTAAGTTGGCCGATTAATTAATACTTAAAGAGATTTTCAAATTGGAACCCTTTGCAGCCTGCCAATTTGCCATGTACTTTTATTTTTGTTAAATATTATTATTGTAAGTTTTCTGTTGGATGTCCGTTTTTGTGCCTTTATGTATTTTTTATATTTATTTTATATTTAATTTTATATTATTTGTAAGGTCACATTTTATCAACTGCAAATGTTTTGAGGATAAATTCAACAACATATATAAACTATTTTTATGAAAAAATCTTAAATTTTTACACGCTAGTTTTAAAGAAAAACGCCAAAAGACATTTCGATTAAAAAGTAAAATAAAGCTCTTTCGGTAGTTTCAATTCAAAGGAGCCGAAACAGAGAGGCCGCAATGCGTTCACCGCTTACACGTGACCATAGTTTCATTCAAAAGAGCCGACAGAGAGGCCGCTATTAAAAATATTACAATTTTTGTGTCAGGAAAAGTGAAAAAAAACTAGCCTGATTTTCTTTTTTAAATGCTAGGGCCTTGTTTCTCTGATGGAATTAGATGTTTTGTCAAAATATTTGCAGTTGATAAAATGTGACCTTATACTATATGTATAAATGAATAAATAAATAAACGTTAGGATAAACATTAATTAAAACTATTGTATAAAATAAACGCGAGTAGACCCGTAAAAGTTGTTTAATTTCAATGTGTAGGTAATGTGTAAATCGCGTAAACTTTAGAAAGCGATATGAGATTTTCTAAATTGGCCGCAGCGTAGTCTTAGCTTTACAAAGTAGATTTATGATTGTATGTTTTGGTAATTTGACTATGACATAATAATGTCATCATCACCTGATGGTGATTTATGATAAATCAGCCCAATTCAGTTCATAGCCAAAATTAAAAAAAAAATCTTACGGGTTGAGCTGGTCTTTCATCTCATCTGATCTTAAGTAATAATAAAGCTGAAGGTGAATACGCTGGTTACCCTATCTCTAGGTTCTGGAATACAAGAATTCAACAAACATTGATTTTATAGCGACATATTTATATGTACTACTAGTTGACCGGCGGACTTCGTACCGCTTTGACAGTTAACATTTCCATGACAACAAAACAAACAAATAATTCGTCCACTTAAGAACACCCGTATCCAATGATGGACCCCTATAGCAGCGCCACCTTCCGGTTCCAATTATAAATGTAATTCATTCTCGAATCCACTGGAACGCACACAGAAAATATCATTAAAATCGGTTCAGCCGTTTTAGAGGGAGTTCAATAACATACACACGCACAAAAGATTTTTATATATAAAGATGAGTTCACAAATATGGCTATTATCCGTGCTGGAAGTCAACAGAGGTAGTAAAAAAAGGGTTAAAAAGGCCACTGAGCCCGATCTAGGGCTTATCGGCATAATAATGTAGAAAAATAAAACTTATTCGTATTGACTACTTAATTGGCAACGCAACTTAACGACAATGAAATAAAGAAAGGTGAGACATATATTAAGACAATGATTAACTTATTAAAGCAGTAATCTCCTGTCTTGTACCACGCAGCGCCGCTAAGTCGACACTCCGCCGCCGCCAGTCGGGAAGTTACTCCATTTTGTATACTTTTTCATAACAGTAACTAATTTCGTTGGTTAATTAAGCAACTGAAATGTTTGCCTCCGAACTTCAATGTACCTACGGGGTTTCACAAACTTCCGAAAGTTAATTTTGCGGTAGTTACGGATATGATTAATTGAACTCGGCACAAGCATCAACTTCGTAATCTGGTTCTTGCATTATGTAGATGATCTGTTAAATTAAAATTTGTAATACAAATGTTCAAATAATTTTTATTGCAAATTTTGTTGCGAACAAATTACAAAAACACAAATGTTGAAATTGGAAGAGCACCTGACCCGGAATGTCAGAAGGGTGCAGGTTCAAATCCTGCTCGTGGAATTTTTTTTCAATATTTGTGTATTTGTAATACAATTTATTTTAGAGGTATGGTTGTTGGGTTGTATGGCAAAATATGGTTATAATCTCTGTGGTCCCGGTGTCAGACAAAGAGATCCTGGTTTATGTTATTGTACTCGGCTTAGACGTTGGCAGTGCTTGTTGTAAGTTCTGGCTAGACTGTCGCTATAACAACAATGTCTACTGTTTTGTTCAGACAGTTTGCGATTGGATCGTTCCTTAGTGGATACCGGGTGAAGTGCGCTTCCATCTTTGCACTTATCGTCGCTTACGATCAAATAAGATGAAGACTTAGTATAAAATGTAATGTTTTACTTTGTTGTTGTAAAAAAATGTTTCTTTATAAGATAAAATACATTGAATACTAATTTGGCGTATTTTATATGCATAAGATGACTTACTCCGTGAAATAGGCATAATGAAAGACTGTACCGTTAATTCGAATGAAATTTCACAAGCGCAATTCTTACTGTATGGCCATCAAAGTCTATAACAGGCTGCCAAAGGACTTGAAAAACCTCCCATTAACACAATTTAAAAGAAAATGATCGGAATGGTCATTGGAGAAGTGCTTTTACTCATTACATGAGTTTATTTTATAATGTTGTAAAAAAAATTATAATGATGTTGTAACCGAAATTAATAATGTATTATAAAAATTTAATTTAATAATGTTAATTAAATTGTATATTTACATGCCATAACGGCAGAACATACAGCTCAACTGTTTCTGTAACACCCTATTCACTATGTTCTAGTAAATAAAGCCTATTTAATTTCATTTCAAAATATACTTTCGATTATTGATGATGTCAAAAGGATTTTCAATCAACTATCAGTAATAAATTACTGACGACGCGCGTATATGTACCTAATACAATTTTAAAAGCAAGCCTAACCATATTTTTTATTGATGATCAAAAGTTTGATATAAACCCCTAAATTCAATTTTGTAATCCTCCTGAAAGTATCTAATCCATTCTAAGTGTAAATTAATTTCAATAAAATCTTTTGTCTTCCTTTAAACTTCCTTGGAAGAGCGGTCTTTTACAATCGGAACATTGGAATAAGTAAAGTTTTCAATAAAGTGAACTACAAGTCGCCTGCTGATCGCCGTGCGCTCCCGGCCTCTCCCGGGGGACCGGCCATCGCAAACAATACGCGGCGTTGGAGGGCGTGATTTGTATTGCTTTTATTTTGTATAGGAAGTCAATATTATTACTGCATTTTTTAAAGCTTAATTGTTTTTCATTTTGTTAACTTTTAACGGGAAAGAATTAGCGATATCTAGGGGACTTTTTTACCAGTTCTTTTTCTTAATTTTCTTTCATAAGCAACCTTAATATTATCAAAATCATCATAATAATGTATAGTGTCTATATAAATTACAAATCATATAATTATGTCTACGGTTTTCTCCAATAAAAAATAAAAATAAATTTTATCAATTTGTTTAATGAGTTATGTTTGATTTTCAATTCAAAATGGAAACCGGATTGCTTCAAAATCCTCAAACTTTAAGTCTTCCTTTTTAGCAAAAGTGCCATCACGGAAAAAACCAAGAAAAGTTCTGCATTTGAACTATATCGCTCTATCGGCGTTCCAAGTTTTCAATGAAATGAAGTGGGGCCCAACGTTCAGCCCCGAGGGAGCCCGCGCCAACAATACAGAGGCTCGCGGGGCGTGATTTGTAAGGTTTTGTATTCGGCTCACGCGATTCGGACGAATGTGTTGACATGCGCCTTTGTAGCGACTTTTTTTAGTGAGCAACATTGTTTCGTTTTGTACAATTGTATTGTAATTGTATTGTTTTATCTTTGGATTAGGTACTTGTCGAATGCTTTGAACAAAACTTAATTTTTTTAAGTAAAGTAAATAGCCTATAACTGTATCACTGCTGGGCCTCCACCATTGAAATCAAGTCATCACTACAATAAATTGATGGGTATTGTTTTGTCACCATCACGCTTGCCAATTGCGGATTGGTGATCACAAACCCGGGCTATGCATCAAAAAATATAAAACACACTTTGTGCGACCTAGGAATTTCAACAAGAACCTTCGGGTATGCCGAACGGTTTGCCATCACTCGGACTCAAAGGAGTTTTTAACTTAAAAAATAAATAAAAATACTTTTTGCAAGTTAATTTAATATATTTACAAAATACCATTAAACTAAAGTTGACGGCGGCTGTCACTTCACACACTTTGTGTAGCGTAGTTGTTTACAAATCGTAAACAAAAGCCATGCTGCATTCAGGCGTTATTTTATGATGTGGTTTTATGTTGCAGTTAGCATAAATTATTTGAATAAAGTTTGTAAATACTATTTCATTTCATTTTATTTTATGTAAATTATTTTAATTAGGACGCATTTATTTAAGCCTTGGTGTTCCACAAAGATTTTGTGTGTTTATTAAGAGTGTTCAATGATTTGAACACTGATACATATCTGATGATAATTAGTGCAGATTAACAACTAGTATTATTTAGTAAAAAACGTTGTTGTATTACCAAACACAGGCAAACCCGGAATAATACGTCACCGATAAAAAAAACAAAATCTCTATCCCAATTACTCAACCAAAAGGATTTTTAGACAAATCTTTCTAAGAAACGAAAGTTATACAGAGTTCTTGCTTAATTCAATTTCTATCATCCACAATGAAGAGCTCTAATTTGCAGGCTTTTTCTTCGGCTCAGACTTTTTTGTCATCGGTCAGTCAGCCCGGGAGTCTATTTTAATTAACTTTTCTTATTAAACGGAACAGATGATCAAATTAAGAGTGGACCGACTTTTTCCTTCGTTATAGTGATTCTGAAAAAAAAACCTTTACCTTAGTCTATAAAGGCTTATATATAAAACTTGTTTATATTTGATATTTCATTATTGTTATAAATACTTTACAAATAGGAAGAAATAGGACTTTGCCAAGGTCTACAACTATAAAAAACATCTGTTTTCAAGTACTCCTTAAATGTACTGTGTACAGCTATTAGCAGTCTTAACAGCTACGTCGTAGCCGTAACTGCACTGCCATTTTGTAGTTATGGCTACGGATGCTACGGGGTGTCGTAGCAAAAACTGCTTGCGTAGCGGGGTGTCAGACGGTTCGCCTCATTGTTACTACGATTCGGTGAATAATGGACTCCGGTACTGTTGTTTATTGTCATATCGATGTAGATTATTCACTCGA
The DNA here is from genome assembly GCA_963082485.1 of Eudonia mercurella. NCBI lineage: Eukaryota > Metazoa > Arthropoda > Insecta > Lepidoptera > Crambidae > Eudonia > Eudonia mercurella. The sequence continues at coordinate 21,394,087 of OY720026.1, read as the reverse complement.
TCCCTACTATTTTGTAAGTTTCTTTGTAGCATGATGGTTTAAAAATACAAAATGAAGTTCTTTCAAAATACCTTTATTTTAAACTTTAATTAAAAGTAGACAAGACTAGAAGTATTTTTAATTAAAATTAGCTTTAGTAGTTAGCTTAGTTTTCAATAAAAATTATGTAACCACTTTAAATAATTTTATTAAATTACTAATAATAGGATAAGTAAATAAGACAGTTCTTATACCTAAGATAAAAGAAACGTTTACTTATTCTTAGATGTCTAAAACAGTGATCAGTATTTTATTCTAAATGTAAAATCCCATCCAATTTCAAAAAGTGGAACTTGGTATGTTTTATAAAATTAAAAAGGTAAAAAAATAATTTAATTCATATAAACCTACTAGACTTTGCAAGTACTGTAAAACAATTTACCTTCAATACAAGCGCCAGTCACCATTGAAAAGAGCGATTTTATAATTTTTTTTAAATAACGTAATGTTCGTCAAAGCGTACCTCGTGACAAAACAATAGTACACCCCACTGATCAGGCATCCCAGACGCGAATAAGAGTCGGCCATTGTCTGGGCCCGGAGGCTGCGCCTGACGTGTAATACAGCCTGTACGTACGCGCACAATCCGGACGATTATCCAATTGTCTTCCTCCGTTATGTAACCGGGGACGTGTATTTATGGAAAACATGGCCGTTTAATTCAAATTGTGAAAGCTACGCTTTTATGGCGGTGCAAAGGCTGAGGAAGGAGGCTGAGTGGAGTAAGAAAATAAGGGATTTGATTATTATGTGTTTTTAGAATACTGCTGTTACTGTTACGGTAGTGAACCAGTGTTCGACACTTTAAGCCAATGTTCGACACAGATTTTGCAACCAAAAATAATAAAGATTTTCATTTAAATTGAACAACATGAATACATCAAAAAGTGGACTGGACTTAGTTATAACCAAGTAAAACAAGCTATATTTTTTCATTTTTTTTTTCATCATCTCTTTTGTGTCCCCACTGCTGGGGCACGAGCCTTCCCTATGGATGGATATCCCTATCCATCCAACGGGCCATAAACCACCACGCGGGCCCAGTGCAGTTTGGTGGTTGTTAACGACTGCTAATGCAGCCGGGACCAACGGCTTAACATGCCTTCCGAAGCACGGAGGAGCTCAAGATGATAAATTTTTGGTCACCCATCCGATGACTGGCCTTTGCGAAAGTTGCTTAACCTCAGCACTCGAACACCGGGCGCGTTGACCACTGCGCCATCGAGCTTCTCCAAACAAGCTATATGGGATCGCAAATTTTTTTTTATACTGATATCCAAACTTTAGTATGAAGATGGCACTAATTGATGGTGATTTAAATTTTACGAGATGACGCACATGAAGCAGGTGGCCGGTATTCAGTTGGTGCTAATAACTAAAATTAGTTGCTGACCCCTAGCACATTTAGCCAGTGTCAAAGTTTTTCTTACAAGTAATACATAAATATAAACAATATTTCCTTCTTGTATGATGATGATGAATGATAATATAAATGAGAAGTGAGAAATGACATACCCCCCAACCTTCGAGTATCTCAGTAAAGATGTGGGGGCTTTACTAAGTCCTCACGCGGACTTCTTGAAAGAATTTGAAAAGTGACGTTGATTGCAACGTCATTTTTGACAAATGAAATAAAACAAACAGTGGTTTTGTTTCATTTGCCTCTCTCATGCACACTCACGAACACTTAACAGTTAAATAATCCACCATTATTTCACATTAATATTCAACATAACACAAATTTTAGAAAATAAAACAATACCGCCGACATAACTCTTCACTTTCCCGCCAAAAAGTCCCCCTAAATACTTCTTACTTCTCCCCCAAATTACTGGTTTACTATTTTTAATTTTCTCATTGTCAATCTTCTTTTGTTTTGTTCTCTTCTATTTCGATCAGGTTATGGTCACGGGAAGCCGCTGGATGCGAGCAGCGCAAAACCGGTCGTTGTAGAGATCCTTGGGGAAAGCCTTTGTCCAGCAGTGGACGTCTTTCGACTGAGATGATGATGATTCTTGTTTCCTTAATACAGTCAACCTTTTCCATATCGCCTTCTTCCATTACATAAGCATTACCTGAAGAGTTTTAGAAGAGAATTAACTAGCATACGTCCGCAGCTTCTTTCTAGCTCTTTGTCTCAAATCTCTCTTTCAAACCCTTTGCGCACATAACCACCGTAAATCTTATTTTACATCCACTTTGCTAGCTTCCAACATTTGGTTTCAGTTTGATACCATGGCAGTTTTGAAAGCATTGTGTTCCGGCAGTTCCTAGTCCCAGTAAGTTCCTGAGTAATTGAGGATACTGGGTAAAGTGCTGACACCTTATCTTATTTGCTTTATCGCCACTTTCCATCAGGATATACAGGATAACCGCTTCTGTACAGACGCCGGCACATCAACCTATCCAAAACTGTCAAATTTCTTCAATACATTTTCAACCTTAAATCTTAAGACATAAAGTTGAAAGTGTATTGAGTAAAATTTACAGTTTGTGGTAGTCTTATGTACCTACCTAGTGCAAACTTGAACTACAGGCAGAATCCATATGCTTGCCGTGCGGCTAACAATTCCAATGCAGTATCCAAGGAGGCAGAAATTGATTGTGTGTCTCCGAGGCGTCGGTTGAGCCAGTTGTTTGAGTGCATTATATGCTTATATTTTATAACCCTAATTTAAATTTGTTGCTACATGTGAAGAACTGTAATTGGCTTTCTGTTGTTAGGTTTTAGTTTCTGATATCGTCACTTAGGTTCCAAACCGCGCAACGCAAAATGGTAAATTTTTCAGAAGATAAAAATAATAATAAAATTAAACGAACTTACCTGAAGTTAATTTTAGCGTCAGAGTTTTCACTGATATACGCCGTGCTTTTGTTGATGGAATAAACGTCGCGATTGGCTTTAAACATAGTTCATGATTGTTCAAATTGTAAATACAACATGCCTAACATAAAATGACCAATTTTCGACTAATAAGGGGAAAGTTAAAATTAAGAAACAAGTATGTATGTATATGTATATATTCTTTGTATATTAATATACAAATAGTTTGTATAGTTTGTACCTCAATTAAAAATAGGAAATAAATAAACCAGCATGTTGTCGCGCCGCCAAGCTCCTCCGTCTATTGCGTAAGAAGATAAGAAGCGTGAGTATCTGTATGTAGGAGTAAAAGAGTCGTGTTTCTCGTGTCATTGTCTGCATCCATTTAACGCCAAAACTGCGTATGACATGTATATAAAACGGTGAAATTTGTAAAAAGAAATAGGAATAGAAAATATTTATTCATAACAACTTAATCTAGCTATTATTAACAACAACATACAAAAGACTCGGAACTAGTGGTGTTAAATCGGTCTCCACTCAGCATAATGTCGAGATACCTGGTTGGCAGCCCGACGCTGATCTTCCGTGGAAACCAGAAAAAACAAAAGCCTCGCCCAACACCTTAAAAGGCTCTCGCTTGATGGTTGGATCAAGGGTCAGATTCAGAGAGCAGTACTGCTTGACACGGCACGTATTGTCAGGATGTTCCTCACTCTGCAGCCCTGACCACCGGTAGCTTGGGCCCTGCCCCGCTTCTGGTGGGTACTCTAGGATTAGGTTTTTATAATGTGTTATTGTTTTTATATTAAAATATTGTAAAAATCTTGTTTTAAGAAAGAAAATAAATAAAGGAGATAATAATAAATATATAAATAAAAACCTTTTAGGTAGGTGATATCACTGCACGCCATTTCTACGGACGTTTTGATGAGATCGAGAGGCCTATCATTGTCTACTGTCGTTTTAAACAGCCATATTATAAGCGTGTAGTCTTGGAGTATTTTTAACAAAACTAAACGGCTATAGTTTGATTTTCAAGCAAAATAATATTAGGTAAATTTCGACTAAAATAAATATTTTTTTAGTGTTGTATTGTTTGAACTACGTAAACGTATAGTAATGGCACAGGTAATGGTGTAACTATTGGTAATCATTAAAATTATTAAGGTTCGTGCCAACAAAGTTTTAGAGCGGAATGTCACTTTTCAAAATATTGTCTTGTGAGTAGAAGGTATCCGCGAAGTCCCACTACTGAGACGGAAAAAACCATCAAGAAGAAGAAAAAAAAACATTTATTAACACACACATAATATACAAAAAAATGACATAGACACACACAAGAGAAATAATAAGATGAAACATAAAAGAAAAACATAAAAAACATAAGCATACGGTTCAAGTTTGAAGGCTTTTTCACAGAAAAAAAACAAATGACAAAGAAAAACAAATACCTTACTTTGCGAGAAAACGTGTTCTGTATGTTCTTGCTCCTCAAGACATTTACTGTATTTTATATACCTACCTCTTCACGGAATGGGCACAACCACAGGCGATCTGCGTCGCTACGTTTTCTCTGTACATTGCGTCATTACGTTAACTGTTTACTAGGACTTCTTTAGTACGACACACAATGGACTATTATAAAAATGCAAGGGTCGCACCGCATTTCGTCCTTAGTAGTGGTTGCACTTTGGATCGCCTCTTGTCGTAAGGAAATTTTAATTCAGTTTTATTCTAATTAGCAAAGGGACTTATAAAGAAGAACCAAGTAAATATAATGAAGGAAAAACATAATATTATATATATTATATTATCAAAACATGCAACACGCCAAACGATAAATTTATTTGTAAGCATATCCATGTATTTATTTTTTACTGTACTTCGTTTTCTCCTTTATTTTAATTATTATCAGTTAGCAAACACCAGTTAGTTATTAAGTTTCTACACCTCTTGTTGTTAAATATATATAACTAGCTGTGCCCCGCGGTTTCACCCGCGTTAATTAGCGAACAATATACGCAGCGCACGCAAGGAAAGCTCTCAAAAAAAATATTTTCAAGTTTTTGCAACATATTTTATTGCTGCTCCACTCCTATTAAACTTAGCGTGACGTAATTAATATAACCTATAGCCTTCCTCAATAAATGGACTATTCAACACAAAAATAATTTTTCAATTCGAACCAGTAGTTACTGAGATTAGCGCGTTCAACCAAACAAACAAACAAACTCTTCAGCTTTATAATATTAATATAGATAAAATGTTTTAATGGAAAAGTTAATTACGACAGCCTGTTTAAATTTCAATTTTGTTACAAAGCATTTCATTTTACTGGCCGTTATAGTTTCAAACATATTCGAATGTATTGTTGTATATTTAAGGGCGAATTTATGTTTAACGGGGGAGCTCGATAGCGTAGTGGTTCACAAGGTCTGCTATTTCTAAGTTTAACCAACTTTCGCAAAAGCCGTTCATCGGAAGTGTGACCAAAAATGTATACGAGCTCCTTCGTGCTTTCTTTCAGAAGGTGCGTAAAGCCGTTGGTCCCGGCCGCATTAGCAGTCGTTAACAACCACCTTCCACTGGGCCCGCTTGGTAATTTATGGTTCTTTCTATCCATCCATAGGAAAGACTCGTGCCCCAGCAATGGAGACATAAAAAGAGCTGGTGGTGATGATGGTACATAAAGCTGTAGATTTCGTAAATAAATAAAACAAAAGATGAAGGGTAAACATGAGTAGTGCAGTAACACATGTGTTCACGTTTTGACCAAATCAAACGAAATTAATGAAAAGAATTCGTCACGTATTGCGATTTCCAGTCCGTTGAACTGGGGAAAATGTTTGATTTTCATTTGCGGCCGATAATGGGATGATTAAACGATGCTAGCAACGCTGTGGAAACAATTTTCCCGAATTGTTTCGTTTTGCGAGGGGAAGATTCTATTTCATGTTGCCAACTTAGGTAGGTATGGCGAGTTTTAAAATTCACATATTTTTTAGATAGGTATGTTAATTATACTGTTAAATGTTTTAATACGAAAAATAGGGTATAAAAATGAGTATGAAGGCGTGGTTTCTAAATCCGAAAATAAATAAAAACCTTCCGAATTGTATAAAATGATTTAAAAATTACGAAAAAAAGGTCATCTTAATAGAGTCAAGTTATTTGTCGTTGCCCACTTTCTGTGCCCACTCTTGGTACAAGTTTATAATCTCAGATGGCTCCTTCAACAATAGCCAGTACATTAAATAAGCACTTGAACTTGAACTTGTATTCAACTAAAAAACTGCAAATTTCCTTAGAAAATTATTGCATTCGGCAATTATAATGTAATTTTATGAAATTAGAGTTATAGAGTTTATTGCTTATTTTTAAAACCCTCTTTCGGGAATCGAACGCTGACCTGACCTGACTGGGTTTGGTAACATTTGTAGCTCAACCGCTGAAGCGAATAATAATGTATTTAGTAGTTACGTTTTTAAAGTACCTGTTTATCTTAGTTTTCTATTGACCACATATTTCCATTTGAGGAAATTCTAATGCCATTCTAATGAATATTTCGTCAAGTGAAAAAAAAGTAAGTACTAAGAATTTTTTTCATCATCAGATTTCATCAAAGTGGCGTCTTAAACAAATATTTCTCTTATGTTGCTTGTACGTAACAGTCGAACGAGTGCCGTAATCTTGATATTAATACAGAGTTCATAATGTCATGTAAAAGGTAAGAAATGAAGTACAAGTAAAATATTTTTACGTATTGCTTGAACTTTGTTCATAACATAACAAAATAATATTATTATTAGGTATGTTATAAAAATAAGACGTTGATAATATAAATGAGATAATATAGATGTAAATGAATCATTTATTTATTATTGAAAATTACAAAATTAAAATCTGGGATTATAATAACCTAAAGTAACTAAAACTAATACAAAACTAAAATGCGGCGTCAAAAAATTCCTCCGCGTCGCAGTCGACTGGTAAAGTACCCAAGAGACTGGCGGCATTTCCACGTTGAATGGCAATGCTTAGTCTCTGGCCAAGGAAAAAGCCAGCCTTTGGGTCATGGGAAGTGTCAACCAGCCGTTTGGAGATGTCATTAAACAAAACATGAGCATTCGGACCCCACGGCCCGAGGGTTTCAACCCCAAACGGCTCGAAAATATAATTACCGATAAGGTTATTATAAAATGATACATCAACGATAGTATGATGAACAAAAATCGATTGATTAAAATCAACGGAGGTTGAAAGCTGACTAGAGGTATAATGTATTTTTTAATAGTCCATATCATACCAGCAGTGGCTGGACAAAGGCAAACTGGTTCTGTGTCAAATATATGTAAGTTTCAAGCTGATATATTGTTTACCAACATTATACATATATGAATAAGAATGAGAAGAAACGAGAATATTGAAAAATTTCATGTGACCAGAATCAGGCTCTTTCTATCCGAGAAGAGAATCGTCGGCTATCAACAACAAGGCTAATATGTCACTGACTGTACAGTACCAACTCCAATCCAAACACCACCCAGGAAGCGATACGCATATATCTCTAGTTACTGCGCACAGAAATGGAAATTCAATATAATTCAAACACATGATACGTAATGTAAAATAGGTATATTCTGTGTTGCAAAAACGCTTTGTCGAGGAGCTCGACGGCGCAGTGTTTAACGCGCCCGGTCTGCGAGTGCTGAGGTTGAGCAACTTTCGCAAAGGCCGGTCATCGGATGGGTGACCAAAAATTTATCATCTCGAGCTCCTCCGTGCTTCGGAAGGCACGTAAAGCCCGACTGCATTAGCAGTCGTTAACAACCACCAATCAGCACTGGGCCCGCGTGGTGGTTTATGGTCCGTTCTCCCTATCCATCCATAGGGAAGGCTCGTGCCCCAGCAGTGGGGACATAAAAAATGAGCTGATGATGATGATGAAGAACGCTTTAAATATATATTGCTCATAAGTAATAACTTTACTATTTATCTTGATTAATCATACCATTGCATTTATACTCGGTTTGGTCGGTGGTAGGACGTAAGTATGGCCATAACAATAAAGTTATTTGCATTGTTTTATTCTAACAGTTACAGAGATATAGCCTGGTACTCAGTGATCAAGGATATCAGGTTATTTGAGCTTAGAACCTACCATAACATCTAGAAATGTAAATGACGCTCGACCTAATGTTTAGTGGAACTGGAGGAGTATAAGCGCGAGACAAAAGCGCCTAATACTCGTAATACGAATAATACGAGGATGTTGTATGCACATCAGTCGCTCTCACCTTTTCTATAGAAGGCACTGGCTGACGGAACTTAAGTTAAAATAAGAGTAGTAATATAAATTACTTGTAAAATATAATAATTAAGTACTATTGCTTCGGTGGCCGCTAAGCGCTCGGTCCCATATCCAGAAGTCTTGGGTTCAGTTCTCAGGTCGGGTAAAGTGTGGTTAAGTTTTCAACGCATAGCCCGGGTTTGTGATCACGAGCCCGCATTTGGCAAGCGTGGTGATTAAGTTAAGCCAATCTTGAATTATAGCGATGACTTGATTTCAATAATAGGGATTTTCCCTACAATGAGTCCATAGGCTATTTACTTAGAAATGAATTTTACATTAAAGACTTCACTAATGAAAAACGACAGTCCATAATTTGGCTTTTATGTTTTGTTAACATTTATGGTTTTGCATTCATATTCATTGAATCACTTTCAATTTATGACATACGTACTTATATACAAAAATTTTAGTTATTTGAGTATTATATGACTGTGTTTTTAAATTGATATTTTAAAGGCATTATGATTTTATTATTACCTTTGTAAAAATATACCGTTTCAAATATTGAAAAGTAGAAAGATTAATGAAAAGTTCAAGTAATTTCACATAATGATAAAGCGCTTATATTTTTCAAGGTAGCATGTTACCATTTTAATTAAAACACCAACTGCTCTCTTTGCGACCATGACCCTACAAAGGGTTTAACACTAAGGGTAAAATAATATGTAAATTAAACGCGAGTAGATCCATAAACAGTTATTTTATGCAAAACCTGATGCGTACTCGCCAAAGTGAAATTAAAAGTTACTATATAATTATAAATCAGGTAAATGGGAGTGCCGCGGACAAGTGATGCCTCGGATTGGGGTTGTTTTGTGTGAAATGAGGTCGTTTCGAAATTGGGCTCCATTCATAAATGCACTATAATTGGAAATATTTTTGTAAGGATATTAAATTGTCACAACCCCTGTTTCATTGTCGCACCACCAACAATGGAGTCCCAGCACACGTATTTCCTATATACCGTGTTCCTATGACATGGGTTTGTTGAAACGACTTGTGGAGAAGCACCTTGCGGGTCGGCAATGTGAGGGCAGTTAGTCAGGCTGAGGAGGGAATAGCTCCAAAAGGTGTCCTCGTATCTGGATTCTGCAACTGCTAACGGTTTTGCGTCAACGAGTGTTGCTTCCATTGTTTATTAGATGCGTTTTCGTTCTTTGATACAATTAAACTTTTGAATTAGCTTCGGTTGGGAGACGAGTCAAGATGTTTGTTGAGCTGTATTTTTTTTTGCAATAAAACTTTAAAGACTTTCGTTCCGCAACGTCACGTTTCCGATCTCTGGCAAGAGATGGCTTATGAAGGAGAAGAAGAATATAATTGCTTAATAAGTTTACTTATAAGGCTTTCATATTCTGATCCTTGAGATTTGTAAATATTAGATTAACTGTAGTTTTTTACGTTGAATAGGACATACTTTGACATACAAATAAAATAGTTTAATTGGTAAGACACCTAATTCGTAAAGAATATTTTCAAAACTTTTTCCGTAGGTATTTTCTATTTTATATTAAAATATAATACAATAAATGTAAAACTTACCAAGTATAACATATGGCTACTGCTGTTTAATGTAAATAGTAGTAGCGATCTTCCTAAACAATTAATGATTTAATTATAATAAATATATACAGCAGAAATATTCTAAATATCTGGCGTCCATAAAAATAGTATCTATAATTTTTATCATTGTTAATAAAGTTCACTAAAAATAAATATATTAAGATAATCGTTCTCATGCTAAGAAAAAAAATAACATTCCTGTTACTGTATTTTTTTGTAAAAGTATTTATTAAGATCTGTCAATTTTAAATTATTACGATATACATATAATTTAGCTGTAAGTGTGTTACCGTAGAATCTACTCAGTCTTTCCCAACGTGGGCGATAACGCCCCCTTGTGGGCGCTGCAGGCCTAAAGGGGGGCGGTAAGAGACCCAGAAAAAAAAGGGGGCGTTGTGTAGGGCTTTGGGGTCGATTTATAATTTCATCTACCTAGCTAGGAAGACTCTTAGACACCGACTGAGCTCTCGACTCTCGACTACATCTTGTGAACATCAACTAATATTAATTAAGATATAGCTCAAACTCGGTTCGATATAATAGACCGCGGGCAATCATGTTTTAACAAGTTTTTGTTAAATAATCCGATTTGTACATTCCTGTATCAATCGGCTGGTTCTATAATACTTGTTCTTGCTTGTCGAGTACGATTGGGCGTCGAATAAGATAAACGAGTTTATGCACGTTTGTCTTATTCCTGTTGGTGCGTGCTGCTTAAGCAATCCTATATAAACGACGTAAATTTATTTTATTTTCATTTGTGGTTTCGCGCTTAATAGATAAGCAGTACTTGATTTCAACACTTACGTATTTCTCAAAACAAAACAATGTCGGAAGTAAAAAAGAAGAGACGGCAATACTCTGCGGAATATATTAAATTCGGATTTATTGAAAATCCCACAAACCCGTCGTCGCCTTTGTGTCTTCTATGTCTAAAAACATTTTCGAACGAAGCAATGAAGCCTTCAAGACTGCAAGATCATTTGAATAAAATGCATCCAGATAAGAAAGACAAGAATGTAGCATATTTTCAAGACCTAGAGAAAAAGCATAATACTCAGCCAAGTGTATCAAAACTATTTTCGGCGGCTGCTAAGCAAGATGACGACGGACTTCGAGCTTCGTACAATATCTCTTTGTTAATTGCTCAAAAAGGCAAACCACACAACATCGGAGAAGAGCTAATTTTGCCAGCAATAAAGGAAGTAATAACTACTGTGCTTCATAAACCGGCCGCAAATATTATCCGAAAAATTCCTTTGAGTAATAATTCTGTGCAAAGACGAATTGATGAAATGGCTGAAAACATTGAAGAATCATTGTGCAATCATCTGAGGACTAGTCAATTCTCAATTCAGCTCGATGAGTCCACTTTACCAACTAATGAAGCGTTGTTGCTATCTTACGTGAGGTTTATTAAAGATGAGAAAATACGTGAAGAACTATTGTTTGCCAGAAATTTGGAAAAGTTTTGTGAAGAGAAAGAGATTCCTTTGAAAAATATTATATCAGTTGCTACGGATGGCGCTCCGGCTATGACAGGGCGCCATAAAGGCTTCATAGCGTACTTAAAGAATAAAATTCCAGATGTCCTTGCTATACATTGCGTTATTCATAGACAACATTTGGTTGCTAGAAACTTAAGTGAACGACTATTTCAATCACTGCAATATGTCATCAAAGCAGTCAATAAAATCCGTAGCAGCTCTTTGAATGATAGATTATTTCATCAGCTTTGTGTTACTAATGACGAAGATTTCAACCGTTTGTTGCTTCATACTGAAGTTCGTTGGCTGTCAAGAGGCAATTGTCTGATTCGATTTTACAACCTGTTTGACTCTGTGATAGAGTTCTTGGAAACTAAAGATACAGAACTGCGCAACAAGCTCATAACATCAAAGAATGATATAGCTTACATGACAGACCTGTATAAATTGTTCAACGACATGAACCTCCAACTGCAAGGCGATGAACTAAATTTAATTAAAACAAAAAATGTCGTTGCTGCTTTCGCAGCCAAACTGCTTCTGCACAAAAAGAATATGGGCAGACGTGAGTTTCACAATTTTCCGAATTTATCAGTATCCTGCAGTAACGACGACTTGTTTGCCTACTGCCAACATTTGGAAAACCTCCACATTGACTTCACCGAACGATACCAGGACATTTTAAACTTGGAAATACCAGACTGGGTGTTGGATCCGTTTTCAAATGTCAACACAGCAATGTCACCTCAGCTGGAAGAAGAACTTATAGAATTGACAACAAACGAAGAAATAAAAATCAAGTTCAAAAATGGATATCAAGAATTTTGGCTACAAAAACCGATCCCGCAATTGTACCCTGGATTGTGGTTAATTGTTCAACGATTCTTGATAGCATTCCCATCGTCATATTTGTGTGAACGTGGATTTAGTGCTGTGGCAACGCTGCTTACTAAAAAGAGAAATCGTTTGCGTGTTACCGAACGTGGCGACTTGCGGCTGTTTTTGAGTAAATTGGAACCTGATATCAACAAACTTATTGAACAGCATCAGATTCAACCTTCACATTAGTTTTTATATAAGAATTGATTATGTTTGATTTATTTTTAATAAAAGATACTCTGTCCGAATACTATAAAGTTGCGTTTCAATAATCAGTTATAAGTACTTAGCGGTTTTTAAGTATGTTTAAAAAGGAGGGCGTTAAAAAATAATTTATTCTTAAAGTGGGCAGTAGACAAAAAAAGGTTGGGAACCCCTGCCGTAGATGCATACATTAAGTGCTTCATGTTTAAAAGTAGGTATTTTATAATTAAACTTACCAAATATTGTTAAAATTGAATTAATCACAACCACTATTTTAAACGTCTGTCTGCTTCCATAACACGCTATTATCAAATTTAAATTCTTCAATTAAATCTTTGTCCAGCTAATCATAAACAGCAAACAGTTTCTCACATTACCAAAGCGGTATTAAAATTCAAAACGACACAATCTACTTTTCAACATAGAAAAAAAAAATCACAACAATCCGAAATCTTTGTTTGCAACAAAGACAAAAGCGTTAGAACTCAATCGACACATACGAGCGGTGCTGTCGGAAAAGTTGAAAAACTTTTTGCGGTCGAAAAAAATGGGAGCGTACCACCGGACGTGCGCGGCCCTCGGAGACCGTCGAGGCACTGGCGCCGCTCAGCCACCCGGCGCGGACCGCCAAAAGGATCCAGTTGGTTACATAGTAAGATCGAAATTTGATCGCAGTTAGACAAAATGAACGCGCATAAGACAGCTCGTTGGCTATTTAGCCTGAAAAAGTTGGGGCACGGCGCATGCGTTCGGTCGTTCAACCCATGCAGAGATGCTGCATCGCTTGATGAGGCTTTAAGTTTGCGTTGTGTTACCCGGGTCAAGATGCAAGTGCGGGTCAGGCCACGTGCTAACGCACCCTCACTTTCTATAAAGTCCATATTACAGTTATACCTACAACAGTATTTACTTTGATTTTAATTCATGTAAGCTAAGGAAATTCTACTTTTTGATATCAATTAATGTAAGATAAGGAGAATCTACTTTAAGGAAAATAGTTTTATCTTTTTTTTGCTATTATATAAAAAATCCATTATCTCATACTTTTATCGTTAATAATACATATATTACATATAATATATTCCTACTGGTTTAGCGAAAAAACCCAGTAACGCTGATAACAATAATATAACTCTATTGTGTTTATTCAAAATTTTGACCGATCAGGCTGAATCTCTAAGTACTCAGAGGGCTGAGTGCATCAAAATGTCATTATTATATCTATTTAATTCGCTTTGTTTTAAAGTTATTAATTTATCGTAAAAAAAGACATTACAGTATCCTATAAATAGTATCCTATTCTATTAATCAACATCCTACAGTATCCTATCAATGAAAGGTATTGTAATGGTATCTAATATGGGATAACACGTATTATTTCTAGAAGGCGACATTTTTAGAAGACTTGTTCATGGCCTGGTTAAATAATAGATGCATTAATTCATTTTATCGTTCACGCGATTCTCTCCCAGCACTGCACCGTTGGCACTACTAGACATTTATAATGTTCTCCTACTACATCGTTCAGCAGCTTTGTTTAAATTTAAACTGTTTTGAACAACGGGGAACCATTTTTTCTGCCAGCGTATTAATTTGGCAATTGCCCAATATTGCTAGCATTCTTGGGACCGTTCCCATGAGCCCACAGTTGGAAGACATCTTTTATTTATAGGTCTTCAGTTTTTAATTTTATAATTATTTTTCACTGTTTTTTTTTCAAGTTAAATTAAGTAATGTTTCTTTTTGTTGTGTATATACTTACTTATATACATAAAATATATCTATTTTTTTTGTAACTTACCTGATGAAAAATGGCGATAGGGCCAAAAGTAGTGCACAGAATCCACTACTGAATAACTGGTTATCTTATCTGTAATTGTTAGAATATCACAATGACTATGTTAAAATATGTCTTTAGTATGAAAAACTGAAATACTTTAGATTTGTCAGTATGTCTAAACTTTCAATTATAAACGATAATTTATAATCTTTATTGACATTAGAAAATTAAATTATTATTAATGCGTAAGCGTTGCTTTGTATATCCTTTACATCAAAATGGAACAACGAATTGACGTGATTTATTGCAGAAACCTATTTTCCCAGTTTTTATCCTAGTCAAACAAAATATTCCCGGGCAAGCGATAAAAACTTCTGTTATGAAACAAAACTTCTGTTAGTAGGCTAGTAAATAATAAACAGCTATAAGTTAGTAATTTAACGGAGAGAGCACTTATTGCTGAATTTACAGATTTCTCAGGAAATCTATCTTAGCAATATTAGATACACTGATTGGCTGCAAAAACTAGTAAATGTTTTGTTTATTTTATGTAAGGTTATATTATTACATTCATAAATAAAATTATTATTATTCTCTTTATTAAACATATATATCAAAAAATTTTTTTACAATACTTTATATAAAAACATATTTACAATATAAAATATTATAAAACACAAACAAAAAACTTAACCTAGGTTGCCGCCGGCAGCGGGAATAGACCAAAGCTGTCGGTGGTTAGGGCTGCAGACTGAGGAACCTCCTGACGCCTTTTGCATCTGACCCTTGACCCAACCTTTCAGCGAGAGCCTCTCTAGGTGTTGATCGAGGCTCTTGGCTAAAAGACCGTTTGCCGAAACGACTATCAGTACAATAATGGTTGAATCCACATCCCACATGGCGGTAACCTCGTGAGCCTAGTCAAGGTACTTACTGAGCTTGTCCTTCTCGGCTTTCACGAGGTTCTCACCATGAGGTATGGTGATATCAACCAGTATTATCCGGCGCTGGGGTCGGTCAACCACCACGATATCAGGCTTATTGTCGACAATAGTCCTGTCCGTAATGATAGAGCGATCCCAGTAGAGCGTTGCATGACTATTTTCGAGTACTGGCGCAGGTGCGTACTTATAGTACAGCACCTCTGATTCAACAAGGCCATATTCAAGAGCAAGTTGCTGGTGAATTATTCTGGCTACTTGGTTGGGTCTGTGCAAATACTCTCCATTAGCAAGATGAGATACGGCGGCATGCCCGACAGATGTCAACCGTACCGTCCCTCATAATATATTTAATTATTTTTTAATACTACGTAAGTGAAACAGTGGGCTTAATCTAGACATATCCAGGTTGTCTGTAATTAAAGACGTCTAAATCGCTGAGCTCATATCGAGTGATTTATCAAACAAAAGGTGACCCATTTCAGCCCCCTAGGGCACACAGATTGTAAACTTAGCTCAGGTAACCAAACACGGGAATCCAAGTCTTAAGTTGAATACTTTATTCCCTAATCCCGATCCAATCTCAGACGGTTCGGAAGTAGTCGTGGGATGAATAAATCTGTGAATTCCTAAGCAACTGTATGGAGCCATATTACTGATTTGACGTTAATTGGTTCCGATTTGATTTTGGGGCCGCTAAAACGCTGCTTGTTTCCTTTTGCTTGATCAATCTCCTGCTGTATCATTTTTAAGAGGTAATAAATCTCTGAACATAATACGAAATAAGTAAGTATTTAAAGAGATAGCTTAAACTCTTTAAATAACCATAAGTTGATTAAAATGCTTTGTTTGTTTGCAGATAACTAGGTAAGTTTTGAAAAATGTTAGCTTATGTTGCTTAGTAATATTATCCATTATTTTTTTAAAGAAAATAATTCATTAATGTCTTACTGCCCACCTATATAAATTGAAACATATTTTGTTTAAATCTATATAGCTTATAATAAATTGTATAAAATTAAACTATGTATAGGCAATGACTAATAGCTTAATTTTCATGTTAAATGAACACGTTTCAATTCAAATTTCTGGTAACATTTTAGCTACCTTACCAAAGCGAAGTCTGCTACTGACTTTCATTGATAAATTAGATTGATTCTCTATATTAATGTACAAATTACTGTTCCCGACCCATTCCCAATTCTCAGCTCTATTCAATGTTTGCTGCGCCATTCATTAGAGGCAAATTATTGAGGTTACAATTCATAATTTTAACAAAATGTAAAATTCGGAAGTTGCTTGGAAAAAAAGCCACGGGTCTTTTCAACTATTTTAAAGGAAAGAAAGAATTTAAAAAAAATGCTTGGTCAACTTGGTCAAACACAATAACAAAATCTAAATTAATTATAATTTAATTAAAAACAGTATTATCTACCGTCAACTATTATGCACTGTGAAAGCTACCATTAAACTACATAATGATGATAAACAATAATAAAAATAATATTCATAAATAATTTCGTTATAATATTGGGTTATATAAATAGACGTTTTTTCCATTACTTCTGAATATATATTATTATTCACCTTTAATAAGGACTATGTTACTTAGACTTCAGTAATATAATGTAATATGATGGTGTGAGATTATATAGTAATATAATCTCACACCATGATATAGGTACAAACAACACACCTCACCTGTAATTACTTGGTTTGTACCCGTAATTATAGAGAAAATCAGCTTCTAGCTGAGAAAAAAAACACACTAACAAATAATAATAATAATAATTAGTATTTATTTCAAAATAGTTCAATCATCATCATTTTCACCATCATCATCATTATCATCTCAGCCAAAAGACGTTCAATGCTGGACAAAGGTCTCCCTTAAGGATCTCCACGACGACCGGTTTTGTGCTGCTTGCATCCAGGGGTTTTCCACGACAAATAAATCTATAGACTGTTAGTAATGTTTATGCCATTGAGCCCGATATGTTCTAATCCATTTCTGGTACGCATTTTGCTTATAACGGGTAAATAAGAAAATAAATAAAAATAAATGGGTATTAAAAACGACGAATACTCGCTCGGCTAGAAAGATTCGTGCCTTATATGAATTGAATCAGCGAGTCATCTTTCTAATGGGCCATCTTGGTATATATCACATTAGCCATTCAGGCAGGTAACTGATAAACTTAGAAATTGATGTGACACAACATTCTACGAACTCGTAAGCGCCACTAGCTTCGCTTCTGGATTTCCTTGTGACAGTTATTTAAAAAAGTGGATTTATTGCGTAAAGAACCGACTGATATGTCTTACAGCTCTGTAGACCACCAGTCACTGACTCCTGGAGGTCCCGAGTTCAATATCCAGTGGTTGTGCATATTTTTTTCGTTGGTGCCAAGGTTTGTTCTAAACTAATTCGGCGAGTAAAAATGGTGTTACTTAACTCTGTCACTAAAAAAAAACTCACAGTAGCTCTTAGTGACAGTAGTAAGGATACCGGGTGAAGTGCGCTTTCACTTTTGACGTCACCTTTGGTGTTAAAAGCGTCTATAGACTGTTATGGCCACTATCCATCAGGCAATATGCTCGCTTCTAGGCGACTTCAAAGAAAGGAGGACATTTACAAAGATGGTTTCATTTTAATGTGGTGAACATTGCGTAAATATCAAAATTCCACCCAAAATGACGAACAGCACGTGCACTGTCATTTTATCAACTCAAAAAAGTGCGGAAATAAATTACTCTACAGACACACACCTCATACACACATTCATAAATATTTATCCAATAATGACGTAACATATTCCATAATCAGGCAACATGCATGCTAGTAGCGATAAGACGCTATTGAAAAAGGGTATTTCAATAGAACTATGTTTAGAACCTCAAGCTTTTGATAAATACACGACCCGATCTGTGTATTAAGGACATTGAGACGCCTGTATAAAATACCTCATACGTGGGTTGGATTGATATTTATATTCCAAGGACAAGTTTTAACACTTTTATGTCAGACTAGCTGTGCCCTGCGGTTTCACCCGCGTTAATTAGCGACTGTTCCACTCCTATTAGTCATAGCGTGATGTAATATAGCCTATAGCCTTCCTCAATAAATGGACTATTTAACACAAAAAGAATTTTTCAATTCGAACCAGTAGTTCCTGAGATTAGTGCGTTCAAACAAACAAACAAACAAACAAACAAACAAAAAAACTCTTCAGCTTTATAATATTAGTATAGATATAGCTCTTTATATTTATATCGAATGATAAATTAACTTGTTATTATTATTATTTTAATATTTTTACGTGTAAGCACAGTGCTTTAATCTAACCTGATGTTAAGTGATGGTTAGGCCAATGATGAGAGCGCACTTCACCCGGGATCCTCAACTAGTGAGGCATTGGCTATCTTATCTCTAACTGCCGGAACACAACAATGCTACAAACATTGATGTTATGGCGACATATTTAGATAAGATTATGGTAGCTAGCCAAGCGAACAAACAAGTCCTACCACCAACCAAACCTAGTACACAAACATGTACTCTTTGCTTGGAATCGAACCCTGGCGGGACCTATGATTAAAGATAGGGTACTTATTATAATAGGAACTTCCCGTGCATGTCGTTTGAGCCAACTAAGGGTTCCAAGATGCTGGCACATCAGAAGATCGGCTAGCAACCTATCGATGATGTTATCTTTTCCACCTCGGAGCACTACACTGATTATGCTAAATGTGACGTCGAGGTCACTAACGGCGAGTTTACAAAAAATGGTGATTTTGATGCTTTATCTACGTGAGGATACGTACAGACGCCGTCACATCAACCTATCCAAAACTGTAAAATTTATTCAATACTTTTATTCAATACATTTATTCAATACATTTATTCAATACATTTATTCAATACATTTTCAAGTGCTCTGAAGAACTCTTTGACCTCATCCCATCTTCTACCTTCCTATAGGAGTACACGTGCTGCTCTCCGGAGTCACCACTTCACTGTCTCAAATATTCCATCGCGCACTATAAAATTTGGTGACTCGTTTCTTTGTCGCTCCTCCAAAACATAAAATAGTTGACCAGCACACGTTTTCCCTCCTTCCTATGATATGGGGTCATTGAATGGAGGCGTGAAGATGCACCTTGTGGGCCGGCAGAGTGAGGGTAACTGATGCTGTGTTGTTTTCACGCTGCACCAGTTGTCGTCGCATCACTTGGTTAAAATCAATTTACAGGTAGCATGTAAATTGATTTTAAGACGACCAACACCTCAGTCTCCTGTAACTACTGGTTTTGCAAAAGGTTCATAACGAAAAACAAAGGGTATATAGTAGGTATAGTTCAGTATGAAGTGCTTAATTTCGGCATAATTTAAGGATATGGATTTTTATTAGTATGCTTAATTTCGGCATAATTTAAGGATATGGATTTTTATTAGTATGCTTAATTTCGGCATAATTTAAGGATATGGATTTTTATTAGTATGCTTAATTTCGGCATAATTTAAGGATTATGGATTTTTATTAGTATGTAGCTTATTTGAAAAAAGACAAAGTGTTAAAAAAATTCCATGAGCGGGATTCGAATTCGCACCCCATGATATATGCTATCGTGGCTCGTAGTTGGCAGTGCACACACTTTGTCTTTTTTCAAATTGTAATTTGTTCGCAACAATATTTGCGTAAAATTATATGTAAATAATCATGTAGCTTATTATTAGATAGTGTAAGCTAATTGGTCTTAAGTACTCGTTTCCTTCTGCATCTGCCACATAATGTTTGAAAATGGCCCAGTTTAGGTTACAGTCATAAAAGCTAGGCAGTTGTGGCAATAGTTGGTCGCTAGGTGAGTGGCCAAATAAATCCAAATCATAGTAAAACGCTTTTATCGCTACTGTCGTTGGGCAATCGTAAGCATGCATACGGCGCGCCGCCGCTACCGTGTACACACGCGTGCACATCAACTTATTCAAAACTGTCAATTTTTGATGTGTAACATCTTTCCACTCGCTTTCTATATAAGCAATTTGTGGGAGTGATTTCGTGAAATGGGACGGAAGTATGTGTAACAGTGTAACAGGAAGTCGGGAAAAGCGCAAGCGCGCGCCATTTTAAAAATTTAAAATCGATATTATGAACATGACATATTATTATTATATGTGACATATTGTGTCATTTGACATATCAAAATGACCTTTCTAATGAGTATTTACTGCATTTATTCTACAGTTATGACTAGCGGACCGCCCCGGCTTCGCACGGGTGTACTTTTTTTTATTTTATTTAGCCTATAGCTTTCCTCAATAGACGGACTCTTCAACACAAAAATAATTTTTCAATTCGAACCAGTAGTTCCAGAGATTAGCGTGTTCAACCAAACAAACAAACAAACTCTTCAGCTTTATAATAGTTATAGATATATAATTTTTTTTCTATACATTTTTAGTCATATGCCTAAGACATAAAGTTCAAAGTCTATTGAGGACATTTGACAGTTAATAAATAATCTGATGTGCTGTGTGTACGCGATCACCGCAACATCCATCCATCCGCACATCCATCGATGATTACACTAAAAAAACCATAAGAATTAACATATTTTAAACCTTTTACCCATCCTCTCCTTTTAATCATATTATGGCCTATAATAACCTACTCTGTGGTCTAGTATATAATACCACCGGTCTCAGACCGAAAGGTCCCGGGTTCGATTCCCAGCGGGGGGTACATGTTTGTGTACTCGGTTTGGTTGGTGGTAGGGCTTGTTTGTCCGCCTGGCTAGCTACCACTATCTTATCTAAATATGTCGCCATAGCATCAATGTTTGTAGCATTGTTGTGTTCCGGGAGCTAAAGATAAGATAGCCAGTGCCGTAGTGTAAACTTGCGGGTAGATACGGCGAGGAGGACTAGTGAGGCAGCCAGAATCCTGCTCCAAAATGTCCTCGCATCTGGACCCTGCTTCTGCAGTTAGTTTTTCAGAGTCATTTACCTGAATTTGTCTAACAACTTAACGTGGTCAACGTCAGGTAGAAATAATATAAATAATCACGAGATAGCAAACGTTGCATTTAAAACATTTCAGAACCTCTATTTTCGTAGCTTTCCTTCGCAGAACGGCGCTGGTAAACAACGTCTTAAGTGCTATTAATTTTTGCATAAAGAGTACAGGCTTTTCAATCATAGCCCGCAGTTTGAAACTAGGATGAACCGGCCCAAACTAGTTCCGAATAATATTTATCCGCTATCAGAAGTACAACGGCGACCGAGCAAGAAGTTTGAGATCCGTCGGCGGGGCAAGACTGTGCATCGATCTAAAATAAACTCTATACTAAGAGTAGTAAAGTGCAATTATATTGAACATCCAAAGTTCCTGCTTTTTATGTGTGCGAATTGTTTCGTTTATTCAGTACAGGCGAGTTTGAGCCGTACCGCGTTGAAAAAAGCGACTTGTTTTGGTCGAGCGACGAGAGTGTGAGTCGGATTCCGTGAATACCTCCCGTCACGGCGGTTGTCGGTTTGCGAAGTCCACTCCTGAGTTAGATTTAGTTATTTTTAGGATTTTCCGCAGAACGACTTAGTTTTGTGACATACAAGCGAGCGTGTTGAAGAAAGTTTTGGGAGGCTGAAAACAGCAGAATAATGTATGAGGATATTGACGTCTCGCTGTTTATAAGTTACTTTTTGTACCATTCTGTAATCGCGAAGTTCGAATGTGAATGTATCTAGAAAAAGCTGTAAAGTGGCCTGCATTATCATATAAACATTTTATATAAAATACAGTGAAAAAAATTAAACGCCTACCCGACCCGCCCGGATTGCGGAAGACCCAGGTTCGATTCCTGGCTGGGTCGGGTGGGCGTTTAATTTTTTCACTGTATTTTAAATATTTAATTCAGCTTAAGTGTAGCAATTAACACTTAAAAAAATAAAAAGGTAAAATTCATTATTATTATATTAAACCAAAATCGAGAAAAACCTACTTATTTCAATCACATCTAAAAGATCATTTTGGCCAAGTAACAAACCTAACGAATCCTATTAAACATTGCGGATTATAATTAAAATATGCGATCAGTCAAGAATCTTATTTAGAGTTAAATAAGAACAAATCTAACCTCTATCATAGTAATATTATTTATTAAAAAATAAATTTGTATTGTAGTACATAAGTTTACTCCCTCTGTTATTGTTATGCCCTTACGGGGCGCTACATTGTTTATTCTGACACCTTTTGTATCTATTTATTTAATTACTATGTACACCAATGTGGCATGCAATAAATAATTTTGAATTTAAATTTGAATTTGATAGTATATATTCTATATACTGTGCCTCTATTCTTGTTACCCAAAGTGTCATAACTATTCATCATACTTAAAACACATGTTTCAATCTATTAACATTTACGTAGGTAGGTAGCTGCCTACTTACTAAATTGAAGTAATTTTTATCCGTAATACCTACTGTCAGTGTTCATATTGTCCTAGCGTTACTCCGAAAGACCACGAGTCTGCTTAAATAGAACCCATCACCAGAACAATTACCGAAAATTGAGCTGGAGCACCCCAGTACTATTCCAATACCATTCATACTCCTTCCATTTGACCGCATTCAATGCAGAGCTGCTCGAATTGTCGACGACATGGTTATTTCAGGTCAGCTCGATCCACTGGCTCTTCGGAGAGACGTTGCGTCTCTCTGTATATTGTACCGCATATATCATGGGGAGTGTTCTGAGGAATTGTTCGGCTTGATCCCTGCTGCTGCTTTCCTTCATCACACTACACGCAATCGACTGTCATTCCATCCACATCACCTTGATGGATGGCGGTCTACTACTGTGCGTTTTTCACAAAATTTCTTGTCTCGAACTACAGTGTTGTGGAACCAGCTCTCGTCGGCGGTATTTCCGGACCGTTACGACCTTGGGATCTTCAAGAAACGAGCCTATTCTTTCCTTAAAGGCCGGCAACGTCCTTCTCCCTTCCTCCATAGGAGTACGCGTGCTGCTCTCCGGAGTCACCGCTTCACTGTCTCAAATATTCCATCACGCACTAAGAAATTTGGTGACTCATTTATTTGTCGCACTTCCAAAACATGGAATAGTTTGCCTGCACACGTTTTCCCTCCTTCCTATGATATGGGGTCCTTCAAACGAGGCGTGAAGAGGCACCTTGTGGGCCGGCAGAGTGAGGGTAGCTGATGCTGCGGTATTTTCACGCTGCACCAGTTGTCATCGCTTCTGGATTCCATATTCACTTAAGAGGGGGTATAAAGGTAAATCACCAATCGTAGATTTGATTTTAACACTAGAAGATAAACCACGATTTACCCGAAAAAAATATCATAGATACTACAGCATACTTGAAAGGGACTGGCTTAAGCGAAAACATAATATATTAAAATTTTATCGATAAAATAAAATCACAAACTTACGTCTACTTTTCAACTAGAATCAATTTATTTTCAATTTGACGCATATTACTGAGCCAATATTTTAACACATAATATCAAATTATATTACCGAGCGACTGTATTAGCGATTTGAAAAAAAAATGTATATTTTACGAGTAAATAAACTAAAACTAATTCGGCGCTTACGACATTCTTATTCCGTGCAGAACGCTCCAGTCTGTCGCACCTGACCTGAGGTAACAGGCATGTTTTGTTTCATCGATTAGTCGCGATCACTCTGTTGAGACGAGAGGACTGTGTTTCTGTGCTCAGGGCGCCGAGAAAATATTTCGTTAAAATAAGATATTATTATCATAATATTGTTATTATTTCTTTTCATTGGTGATGAGTAGTCTCACCTTGAAATATCGACCCTTACGCATTAACTTTAGAGCTCACTATACAATGTATTAGAAGCGCTGAAGCAATGACGGCGACGCGGGTACCGGGTATAGTATATGCAAAACAGAACGATGCTTTTGACCACTCGTATTGGTGGCAGTATGTATAGTAATTTTTTTTCACAGTACATACATAATTAAGTTGAATTAGTTATTCTGGAAGTATTGTATCATACTTCGTATATTACCGTACAAACTTGTGATTTACAATTATTTTGTATTTCAGAACTGCTGCAGCTCGTAAATGTCGTAATATCTCACAAGCCGATGAATGCTATCCGGTCAAACTCGTACGCAAAAATCTCTCATCAACTCTGTTAGTTCGTTACAGTTGTTTAATTTAAAGCTATTCGTATATTTATTTTTATAAAAACCATAGAATGTAAACATAATATTGATTTTTTTATATGTTAACACATGAAAAGTCTGTCGTTGCTGACTGTACAATCCAGCTCGAAGATCTCGTAGATCTCGAAGAGCTCGCAGATGAAATGCCTCGCGATACCTGAAAAATGAATGTAAAAGCTTATTTCTATAAAAATGAACTTGAATTTGGTCCAGAATTATCTTTTCAAATATTTTACTAAATGTAGGTAGCACAGAAATTGGTCTAAAGTTAGTGGGGTCAGATGTGCTACCTGATTTGTATAATGGAATTACTTTACTGTGCTTCATTAGGTCAGGAAAAACACCACAGTCAATACATTCGTTAAATATGCAAGCTAAAACTGAAGCTATTGTCTCAATAACGGATTTAGTGACGTCAACGGAATTACCCCACAAATCAGCAGTCTTTTTTTTTTATTAAGAGTGTTAAAAGTTTTAATTATATCTCTAAAATCAATTTTTTGAAAATAAATGGTTTTCACTAGGTTTGACATTTTCCTTTAGAACCGCTTCAGCTACAGTGGGGGACGAGTCCAAAGTCTTTGTAGTTGAAACTGGAATATCAGTAAAAAACTTCTCAAATGCCGCAGCAACATCAGCATCAGAAGTTAAGATTTGATTTTCGAAGCTCAATTTGTACTCATTGTTACGACTTTTGACATTTCCAGTTTCACTATTTATAATATTCCATGTCATTTTTATTTTGTTATCACTTAGCTTAATCTTTGAACTCAGGAATTTTGCCTTTGCTAATCGACATACTGTTTTAAATAACTTAGAATATTTTTTGACATACAATTTGAAATCTTCACTGGTGTTATAGTTGCGTTCATCATATAGCTCATAAAGTCGCTTTCTACTTTTGTGGATACCAATTGTAGCCCATTCACTAAAAGTAACAGTACCACTAACCGAGATCATCTTTGGAATAAAAGTTTTATTAAATTCTAAACAATATTTATGAAAGAAATCATTATAAAATTCATTTGGGTTATCATTATATTCTACATAACATAATATTATCATAGAGATTGTTTTGAAGCGTTCTAGACGACCTGCAGTTTTTGGTACAACAGTGATAATCTGTTTCTTCACTTGCTGACACTGATGTGGAAGGCTGACCATTTGGCCACAATGATCAGAGTCTAGTTTATTAATAATGAGTTTACAGAGGTACTAGATCAGTGTATATATTATCGATACAAGTGGCCGAAGTGGCAGTTATTCTAGTCGGCTCCAAAAATAAATTATTCAAATTATATGATTGAAATAAATTTTTAATTTTGATAGAACCTGTAGACTTTTCTAACAAATTAATATTAAAATCACCGCAAACAACTATCTTTTTACCTACATTGCGGATTTTATATAATGATTCATCCATTACTTTTTCAAAATAATCATACAATGCTGACGGAGGCCTGTATACACTTAATACAACAAGTCGCTCCAGCTCCACACAAGCTATTTCTATTGTTTGCTCAACCGAGAGGCTCATTATGTCTTTTCTTTCCTTTAATTTTAACTTCTTATCGACTATAATTAAGGAGCCACCATGAATTGAATTTACTCGACTGAACGAACTACCTACCAAATGATTATTAAAATTGAACATGAACTGATGATCTTTAAGCCAGTGTTCAGTAATACACAGAATATCAACTTTATTATCGTTCATGAACAATGCAATCTCTGGATCTTTGCCCATCATTCCTTGAATGTTTTGGTGAACCATACTGATTGACTGAACATTTTAATAATTGTAGGTTGAGACGGGCTTTTCTTAGAATTAATTACACATTTATTTAAAATATTACCAAACATTTTGCAAGAGAATTCCTCTTTTGTCTTATGATTTAATTTAAAATCGTCATTAAAGAAAAGCTTTGTAAAAAAGCTTATTATAAAGTGTCTGATTACATTCAAGACAAAACAGCATGGGTTAAAAATGCTTCAATCACCCCAACAGGTATTTCTAATTTAAAATATTGTTAAGTAATTTTAAACTTGTATAACTTGATAACGGCATATAATTTTGTAAATGTCGTAACTTATATTAAAACTGTAGAGTTTCTTGCGCCCATTCTTCTCCACAACTAAAAAATAGACGTCCTGAATGGGTAGTAGGTAAAAAAAATGTTTGGACGATTCAAAAGTACTTTTCTAAAGTTTATTTGAATACAAAATATTTGACACTTTGACTTTGACTTTGATTACAGAAAGTCTGTTTATCTTAAGTGTAAACAATATTTTAGTTATTTTTACCATTAAAAAAACAATAAAATTTTTCATTAAATTTCAATAGTAAGTCCTATAAAGATTGTTACATTTTAAGACAAGTTAGAATGAACAGACCTTAAATACATAATTTAATGCAAAAATGTTTTTAACTTACCTTCTTTCTGTCTGTTCTTTGCAGTACAGGTACAAGCCAGGGAACGAATTCTGAAAAAAAAATGTAAACCTATGAATCTATGTAAATAAAGCGATATTTTTGTAATAAAATTAGACTTCTTTTTTTTACATTGTCGACACTCTTTGAAGAAGAGATATAACAGTAAGAGCACTTACACACGAGCAGCACTTTGGTATCAATAGAGGTAACTGTAGCGTCGGATGGTAGGCCTTTGACCTTTAACGTGTCGACAGCAACCGCTGACTGTTGCAGTTACTTCTGTCGATAGCAAAGTGCGACTGGAAGGGATAATATAATCTACATGATACAAAAAATAATCTACATAATACAAAAATGCTTAAAGATTTCATGGCACCTACGCCTTTATAAAATAAAACAATATTAAATATTTAAAGTAGCAATATATAATAAAAATATATGATATCATTACTTACCTTTGCGTATTATTTACCACCAGCAAAGAGTATTTTAGTGTTTCGAAGTACAGCTAGGTGATCCGACTCGCACTTAGCCGGTTTTTATCTGATTATTTTAGGTATACTGTGCGCGATCGCACTAAACACGAGTACACACGAGGGAGCGACCTGCCAATCTGTTGCGTTGGCCGCCACGCCGTACGCACGGACGAAAGCGGGGCGTGAAAGGGGCGCGGGTGGAATCTGTTTTTTTTCTAGGTTTATACGCCCTCTTAACATCAGGTGAAATGGAGCCATTTGCCGTGCTACGTATAAAAAAAAAAAAAAAAACGCGTCTGCGATTCCTCTGGTTTTGCGGGTGTCTATGGGCGGCGATGATTACTCTCCATCAGGTGACCCGCCTGCTCGTTTGCCTCCTTCTTTTATAAAAAACAAAAAACTTATTTGTAAAATATAAATGGTCATAAAAAAACAACTGTGTGGACTCCGCCTTCCCCATATCCACGCTATATAAAGCCTCTTCTGATTCTAATCTTTTATTCAAACCATTGCTTATATTTAATGCATGTATACATAGATACACTTATATACTACTTGTATACTTAGAGTATTTCACCAAACATAGGCAACGAAAGAACCATACAAAATATTTTGGTATTGATTCTTAAATCTAGCAATCTCTTATTTATTAATCACGTGTACAATGCCTGACATATACTAGAGTGGATATTTAAAATGGATATTATAAAAAAACAACTGTGTGAACTCCGCCTTCCCCATATCCACGCCACATAAAGCTTCTCGTGATACTTACCTTTTATTTAAACCATTGCTTATATTTAATGCTCGTACTTTGAGTATTTGTACTAAACATAAGAAACGAAAGCCACTCAAATAAATTAGGCGCTGAACGAGGGTTTATTTAGTAAAAAGATAATTATATTACTTAGTCTTAAAGACAAAGTGTTAGAAAATTCCACGAGCGGGATTCAAACCCACACCCTCCTAAAATATAATTTGTTCGCAACAAAATTTGCGTAAAATTGTATGTAAATAATCATATGTTCACTTTATTCCATATTCACCAAAATATAGATTTTACCATTTAAATGTAATTTGTGTTGTCAATCGTTTATGGCCTCTGATGGTAGCACATCTCAGGATAATAAATAAATACAGGGACTGCGTCGTCGCTAGCCCTTTGCCAAACTAAAGACATCAGCAAATTGTGTCGAAGCCATTTCAGCATAAAGAATCGGAAACCTTGATTTCCTCAAATACAGTAAGTAATAATTTCATCTGTGGGTAGGTATGTTCATTTCAATGACAACAGAATGAGTTAGTTTATTAAAAAAAAAACAGAATAAAATAAACCAAAAATATAGTTAATAAATGAGATAATCCTCATAATGTCTAATTTATCCAACATCACCAAAATAAAGGTTTTACCATTTAAATGTAGGTTGTGGCAGTAATCGTTGCAGACTTCCGATGGTAGTACATCTCCTTGAAGGTCATCTACAGAGACGGCGGCGCCGGCGTCGCTTGCCCTCTAGTCAACCAAAGATACCACCAACTATATGTCTAAGCCATTTCGGCATATCAAAACCGGAAACATTAATTTCCTCAAGGTAAATTAGGTAGGTAAATGCAAAGTTAATTAAATAAACTACTAATCACGGTTTTCACACATCCATCAACACACATAACTTGACCCTATTCAAGCTAAAACACCACCACCAACTTATTGGATATTATCATACAACGTATAATAATATATTATGACGGTGGAGATTCTGCCGCGCAGACGTAGGCGCAACATCGCGACAGCAGTCAGCCCGTGACCAAGGCCATTGTCATCATCATCATCAGCCTATAAACGTCCCACTGCTGAGAACAGGCCTCCCACGTGAACAATCGGGGATATTGGGCCATAACCCACCACGCTGGCCCAATGCGGGTTGGTGGGTTTTAACGACTGCCATCTTACGACAACAACCGGGACCAACGGCTTAACGTGCCTTCCGAAGCACGGAGGAGCTCGAGATGTTTTTAATTGGTCACCCATCAGGCGACCCGGCATTGCGAAAGTTGCTTAGCGGGCAAGATCGCAAGCCGAACGCGCTAGCCGCTGCGCCATCGAGCTCCTCTGCGCCATCGAGCGGCCATTGTAACTCGGTCGAAACGTCGGTTATAAAGAAGGTATGATACATTTTTACTAATTAGTTTGCGTTCTTCTACTTCACTTCACTTCTAACCTAGGTACCTATAATTTTTATTTATTCATTTAGAAAATGTCCTAGTGACGTATGGACCGCTATACCGACAAGGGGCTTGGTTAGGCTCGCGAGAGATGTGGAACTCCGACCCCTGCCAGACGAGAGGGAAAAGACGTACCCACTACTTGTTAAGTGGGTCAGTATCTCCAGCCAACATAGCTAAGATAAGATAAGATAAGATTATAATACAGCACTAAATGGGTACGAAACCTACGAATTAAGAGAAGCGTACCGTTTTACCGATGCGCAGCTTTGCAGCATCACGTGAGAGGGAGTGCGGCGGCGGGCGGCGGGCGCGGCGTGTGAAATGTTTGAAATGTTGTTTTGGTTTTCTACAGATCGGCGTCACGCGAGCGTACTTACACTAAATTCTCCGGGGCGCTCGCGTCGGATAACGATAGCGGTGAATCCGAGGGTAGCCTATGTAGGCTGCGAGCTGGATGGCAGCGGCAGTGGCGCGGTGGGCGGCGACCGGTTTATTCCTAGAAATACAAATCATCATCAGCTCATTTTTATGTCCCCACTGCTGGGGCACGAGTCTTTCCTATAGATGGATAGAGAGAACGGGCCATAAACCACCACGCGGGCCCAGTGCGGTAAATAACGTTAATTAGTGGTTAATAACGACTGCTAATGCAGCCGGGACCAACGGCTTTACGTGTCTTCCGAAGCACGGAGGAGCTCGAGATGATACATTTTTAGTCACCCATCATATGACCGGCCTTTGCGAAAGTTGCTTAACCTCAGCACTCGCAGACCTGGCGCGTTATCCACTGCGCCATCGAGCTCATCATAGAGGAGCATCGGAGCTATCCTCATAGAAATAGAAATAGCAATTTTAATAGAAGTATAACCGCCTCTGTGGTCTAGTGATAGAGACAACCGGCTTAGACCCAGAGGTCACGGGTTTGATTCCCAGCGGGGGGTACATGTTTGTGTACTCGGTTTGGTTGGTGTGATGGTGGTTTACCATCTTATCTAAAAATGTCGCCATAACATAAATGTTTGTAGCATTGTAGCAAAAACTTTTTTTCATTTAATTTAATTTAATTTCATTGTTGTGTTCCGGTAGCTAGAAAAGATAGCCAGTGCCTCACTAGTTGAGGATCCCGTGTGAAGTGCGTTTCCATCATTGGCCTTATCATCATTTAACATCAGGTGAGATTAAGACATTGTGCTAACCCGTAAAATATATGTATATAAAAAATAGAAATATAAAAAATCTTTATTTGGTACAATACATCACATTACCTACATCATCCCATTTTACAAGCTTCCCGCGCCACTGGTGCTATGATCTAGTTTATGGCTTCACAGCTGGGGTTGTCGTGTTATGACAACATGGGGTCCTTAATCGAGGTGTGAAGAGGCATCGGGAGAGAATCGCGTCTATCATCGTCGTATGGAAAATTAACAATGTTTACTGGTAATCAAATATTGACTTACTTGGTCAAAAAATCATTTTTAATAGGTTACTTATAACATAGGTGTTCATGGCATAAGTTTTGCTGTTTTTTTTAAATGGTTTTACCCTATACTTGGCAGAATTTTTTTTGTGGAATTATATACAACGTGTAACAAAAAAGTGTGGGCAAAATGAAAAGATCCATAGTGTATCCCATCTAGAACTTGTATGTGTTGTTACTAAGACATAATTATTAACTTTAATTTGTCATGCAATGGTTAATCAAATATTTACATATATTTGATAAGTGACGCGCGTTAGGCGCATATGCAAGCAGCAGTGATCATAAATGTTAGTACACAGAGATTACTAAACCACTAGGGCTGATACTTGTTATTTTGATGTGACGTCACAATCGAAATATTAAATTAAACATTGCATAACACATTAAAGTTAAAAATCATGACTTGCGTCTCTGCATACAAGATCTAGATCGGATACACTTTGGATCTTTTCATTTTGACCACACCTTTCTGTTGTTACACGTTGTATATTTTTTGTATAAATTGTGTTCTTTTATAACTACTCGAAATTTTGCTTTAAGTTTAGTGTCTCAAATAATCGACCTTGCCAAGGATAGGGTTTAAAAGTGGTAACTGTGGTAACTCGATGCCAACCACGAGTATTAGCAACAAGCGCTAAAAACGCTTAAAGCACTTTTTTGTAAGCGCGGATATCTAAAAAGTAGTATTTCTCAAATTTGTAACTCATTAAAAGTTAGCACAGCCTTCGATGATTCAAATAGGCACTTTTAGTAAAAGCTCTTTGAGTATTAATTATAATTAACTAGCTGTGCCCCTCGGTTTCACCCGCGTTAATTAGCAAACAATCGCCTATAGCCTGTAGCCTATAGCCTTCCTTAATAAATGGACTATTCAACACAAAAATAATTTTTCAATTCGAACCAGTAGTTCCTGAGATTAGCGCGTTCAACCAAACAAACAAACAAACTCTTCCGCTTTATAATATTAGTATAGATATGAGTCTTTAGAAATAGGAAATTATGTGTCCTCTAAATTGAACCTATCACCGTCCAGAGGTTTAGACTCCTCAGCATGACTCGGCTTTTCAGACACTATGCACATAAGGAATAAGGAGACCTAGAAGGTGAGCTTAAGACACACCACGCTCGAGCAACGCATACACATAGATCTTCTCACGGACATGGAATCTCGGAACAGCTTAGCCCTATCACAATCAGAGGGATGTACCTATGTATATTCCCACCATATTTTGAACTTTATTTGATTGAGATAAGATTGAAAATCAATGAAATGTTCAAACATGTTCCGTCTGTTAAGGCGAAGGGTAAGGCACACTAGCGCCGCTAATGGATTAATTTGATAACTGCTAAACTGGATTTTTTTTTAAACATTGCGGACCTTCCGACACTAGGCAAACATCTATTATTTAATGATTGTGCACTACTTTTAGGTTTATTTTTGTATTCATTTGCTAACACCAAAAGTGACCATTGTTTGTGAATAAATGCGATAGCCCGTTATGTGAATAAACCACGCAACAAAAAGTAGTGCACAATCATTAACTAAATACTATGGAAGCTTTCCTGTTATCGGACGGTACGCAATGTTTAAAAAAAGATCCGGTTCGTTAGTAATTGTCAAATTATCAATTGGTGGCGCTAGTGTGCCTTACCCTTCGCCTTAAAGGGTTAAAACAGTCCGAGCGAAGCTGTTTCGAGATTCCGTGTCAGTGACAGGTTGTCTTTGTGTTGTTAGAGCGCGATTGTATTTTATTTTTATTTATTTATTTATTTACAGGCAACAAAGTTTTTACAAACAAGCCTATAGACACTTACAAACTAATAATACATACCAATATAAACAAATATTGCTAGTAAATAAAACCTAAAACTATTTTAGTATTTAAGCACATCCTTGTGCTGGTCCGGTGGTGTTAGCTGACAGTCTACCGTGAAAGCGCCGGTACACCACGCCCTTCGGCCAGAAGTCCTCCCTCATGAAGATGTCGTCCAGCTTGGCTGTCGGGACTCGCACCACAAATGCCTTGAAGCTGACATTGTGTCGCGACTCCAGCGGCTCTACCCTCAGAAGGAAGTTTATCTTCGTCTTGATGTATTCTATCACGTCCTGCACGGTGATGGTGTGGTATAAGCGCGACAGGTACATCGGCGTGGTCGGCGTCGCAGCTCGCAGCAGGAACTGAGGCTCTGTCAGTGCGGTACCGCAACGGTTCAGGTTCGGCCGCAGTCGGTGCGCCCTCTTCCTTTGGACCTTAACTTCATGAAGTCACCTTCTGTATTCTCCTTATTTTATGCTATGAATGTGCAATTCCACCGTAAAACCACAGACTAACTGTCAGTGATCACGATACATGCTTTTATTGGTAAGTCGAACGACTATAGAAGTTTTATAGGTCTATTCAACTCTTGAAGTTACAACTATAAATCTATAAACAATATTTAAACGTTTCATTTTACGTTACTTTGTGTAACCGTACGAATTTACTCCACTTAAAAGAAGAGTGCTACGCCGTCGTCAAAAAACCGCTAAGGGATATTATCACAAGTGAAATTATCTAAGCGAGTGCCTTCAATCAACTTGGACACCTTCATGAGAGTGGACTTCTGGCCGAAGGAGACAAACGAGCAGGCGGGTCACCTGATGGAAAGTAATCACCGCCGCCCATGGACGGGTGTGCAAAATCAAACACAACGAAATTTTTACTTTGAAAGCCATACTTAATTATAAAGTATAGTGAAAAATTAAATGCCTACCCGACCCAGCCAGGAATGGAACCTGGGGCTTCCGCAATCCGGGCGGCTGCACTGACCATTATGCTGCCGAGAAGGTCGGGTAGACATTTAATTTTTTCACTTTATTTTATAATTATTTAATTCAGCTTTAGTGCAGCAATCAGCACTTAAAAACGAAAATAAAAAATAAAAAATTGTACGACTTTTTAAATTTTTAACGGGCGCATCACGTTAAAAAGTTAAAATTGTGATGTCCCATTTATCGACATTTATAAAGGGTTAAAAATTCTGTAAAAGTAACGATATAATTATCATATTAAATAGACGCTTATTATAAAAAAAATATGTTACCAAATAGTGCATTAATTATGTCATTTCATTATCAAATCTTGTTGTACCACATGTATAATAAAGTAGCGACCTCCCTTGTCTTCTTTCGCGTAAACTCCCGTGACCCAAAAGTAGACCCTATTTTGAAAAATCCCGTTTCTTGGAAATCACTTGAATACGTCATGAAGCCCTCAAAATTTCAAAGTAGAGACCACATCGCACTGGACCTGGTCCAGCGCTTTGGGGTTTGCGATGTGATAGTTATATATTTATTAAGTTTCTATACTATTAATAGGCAGTGTGTGTATAATAATTTATCGAAGACTGAACAATTGATACCATTTTTACTGTGTGTAATAAAATTTGGTTCATTGCAAACTAAACAGCACTAACTCATAATGATTTCTATAAAAAAACTATTTCCACATAACGAAATCAAACCTAAGCACGTACGTCGGCCGTAAAAAGAGCTTCCACGTAATATTATTCCACTTTCGGGACAAAGAGCAGCGTGCACTACACATTTGCGCCCTCTCCACTCAATTGTCCTTACATTTTACATAGCTGCATCATATTCCGACGTCGGTTGCAATGAAAAGTAAAAACATTGCAGATGGTGCCGCCTCCACAGAAAAATGAACTAGAGCGGCCACATAATAAGTTTCTATTTCGGTTGTCGGTGAATTCCCGCGAATTCTGATGCAAGACGAGAGTGGCTGAATTGAGGTGGAAGCTAAAGTCCGGAATAAAAGTGACGGCAGAAATAAACTAAAAGTGAGCATTCTAGTATCGGTGCATTCTCTGTTTGTCGAGCAATGCGCCGATTGGGAGCGAAAAGCGATCCGGCGCCGGCGGCGTCGCGACTAATTTAATTGAACCACTCGCCAATCGGTAGGGATTGTCCGTTTTGTTACTTCGACTTATAACTATTTAGAATTGATTTTGTAAACGTCACCCGTTTCAATTATTTCAATTTTATCGTGCCTAAATATTTATATAAAATACAGTGAAAAAACTAAACGCCCACCCGACCCAGCCAGGAATCGAACCTGGGTCTTCCGCAATCCGGGCGGCTGCACTGACCGTTATGCTACCGGGAAGGCTGACGTAAGCGCTGAATTTTGTCACTGCTTTTTGATTTTTGAAATGCTTTAGAGCGACATTAGTGCCATCTATCCAAAGGTGATTGCAACCGATGGATTTATCATGTCTGTATACAGAATACCTGTCAACTTATTAAGGACTTTGTTTTTGAATGTAAAAACATTACCAGCTTAGAAACGTTCTTAGACAGTCATTGTAACAGCATTATCAGCCTAGAACATTACTAGACATGGTATTCTTACATTGTTTATAATAGTTAATCCCTGCGGTTCGAATCACGGAAGTGCTCGAGATTGATATTGGTTGTATGATCATTTAGGGGCCAATCATACTAAAATTTGCTATATTTATACCCGCAACAACCGCAAAACGACTGCATAGAATTTGAGGCCTCTATTCCCAGCAAACACCTAAGCTATCACGAGTACGTTACCAACTCTGAACTGTCAGTTCTTACACTTCTATGCTCTTCAAAATTTAACAGATTTTGGGTAGAATTATTTTACCACCACGTCAATGCATATAATATATGTCGGAGACGTGGCGCTAGCATCGCTTAGAAACGACAAGTATAGTCTATACTTAGTGTGGTCTGCGCAGCCTATGCTCTATGGTACTTACGCGAAACGTCAACGTCAGTTGGCGCGACAACGGACGGGGCACATTTGAACGGGAGCGGTCGGAGAGTACGCACGCGTAGAACTCACTTCGTTTCTAATATCCATTTGCATCGGGCAACTGTTTCTAAATAATTTAATTGTGTTGTTAAAATAACATTAAAGTGACTGTAAGGAATACGACTGCGCTTTTATTTTGAAGATCCAAGGTGAACAGTGTTATCGACGAATCAGAGTTTGCTCGACCGTCCTATCTACAAACCGACCACGCCGCCGACATCAGAAGTGGGATGTAACCTTTGCTCTGAGGATGTAACCGACGCGAACTACTAGAAGAAAACGATGGCAAGTTTTATCGTAAATGACAACGGATGTTGGAACAGCAAAATCAGAATTGTATGGCGTGACTTGAAGTCTAGAAAGCACCGTGATATGAGGAAATTCATTACCGGAGTTTATACGCGTGCATAGCTACAGTCGACGTATGGATTGCTACATTCGACGTGTGAGTGTATAGCTGAGAAAAATGTACAAAGTGCACTGCATTAGTGATTGCTTGATGAAGCCTTGCTTGATGAAGCCTTGCTTAGTGAAGCCTTGCTTAAAAGCTTTAAAGGGACAAAAACAACACGGCTTCTTGTGTGGGAAACTGGGACATCGCAGCACCGATTGCCTCTCCAAGGATAATAAAAGGTCATGTAATCGTTCCATTATTTTTAGTGCTAATTATTTTGTCAAACATCGACCCAACGCGCCTGGTGTTATGTTTCAGATATGGGGGCACGGACTCTTTTGCTAACATGTGCCCACGCGCTCATACCATCACTGCGGGGCGCAGGAAAGAACGCTACTAGCAACGGCGGCGGTGCAACCGGCAGCAGCGACACCAACACCAGCGAGGCGAGCAACGACAACCAGCGTCATCGGTTAGACAGACCTGTGCTGCATCGGCAACCCTGCTGGACTGCTGAATGTTTCTGGTGATGTTTTCATGTTTCATTATGTTTGATTATGATACTTAGAGAGTTCTATGATGAAAAAGTTAAATTTCCAGAGGAAACCGTTTACACAATAAAGTGATAATGACAGTTATTGGACAATCTAATGTTATTACTACTGTACTGTTTGTTACTACAGCTGGAAAAGTTTATTACAGGTGGTTTTGTCTTGATTAAAAATAGTGAACAAAACCAATCCAAGTTAGATAATAAATTTAGAGACTTGTTTGTTGTAACTGCGACATTAGAAGTAGACTCACAAGAACTTACTATGGTTAGAGAGAGCTAGTAGTTTATTAAATGATGAGTAGTGTGCGGGTACCTAATAGAGGTAGCCCACGATTATGATACGTTAAAACTGTTGAAATCATTAAATTCTAAGCGAATTTACAAATACGCACACGATAGATTAAGAATGATGCCAGATGGTCATGTACCAGTCGAGGTTGAGGTTGAGGTACATTGTGACCTGATTGATAATGAGTAAAGTTGTTGCGTGAACTCGAGTTAGTGCTCTAATGACCGTAGTGTGTAGTCAAAGGGTGATGCACAAGTGCGCAGGGTTCCACTGAGATGGACGCGCGTAAGCGACTGGGATCGCTGTTCGGCGGATAGTAGTAGTGATATGGAGATAGAGGACGTAGTTGTTGGTGAAATTGTGGTGCAGGTGCACTGTGAGGATGATAATGAAGCAGTGGTCGTGGAACCAACTGGCTCCGAGTGTGGTGTTGAAGATATGTAAAGTAACATCTCGCTGCTGGCCGCAAGCCACTGGCCTGCCGCGCGCTATATGCGTGTCGGTCCCCAGCGCGTGGTGCGGAGCTGTGGCGAGTGTTAACCGATACCTGTGTTGTTGTGTTTGTGAGAAGTAATTGAAATGAGATATTATGATGAGAGAGCCGTGGTATTAGAGGGGTAACTCGGGGTGATTTTTGAAACTTACATACCTTGTAAATAGTGACTTGATTTGTGCAACGACTGGTTCATGGCTCTGGTTACCTGGTTAGTGGTAGTTTGGTATTCTACTACTGGAGGAAGTGGTAGATGTTTGTGTTTCAACGGATGGAAGCGATGATGGTGCGTTACTACTGGATAGAAGTGGTAGACGTTTGGTGGCTTGTGTGCTTAGCGTGTGTTATTAGCAAAATGTAGTCTTAAGTAGAGTCTTAAGTAGAGTCTTAAGTAGAGTCTTAAGTAGAGTCTTAAGTAGAGTCTTAAGTAGAGTCTTAAGTAGAGTCTTAAGTAGAGTCTTAAGTAGAGTCTTAAGTAGAGTCTTAAGTAGAGTCTTAAGTAGAGTCTTAAGTAGAGTCTTAAGTAGAGTCTTAAGTAGAGTCTTAAGTAGAGTCTTAAGTAGAGTCTTAAGTAGAGTCTTAAGTAGAGTCTTAAGTAGAGTCTTAAGTAGAGTCTTAAGTAGAGTTTTAAGTAGAGTCTTAAGTAGAGTCTTAAGTAGACTTATGTAGAGACTTATGTAGGCTTATGTAGAGACTTATGTGGGCTTATGTAGAGACTTATGTAGAGACGTATGTAGAGACTTATGTAGAGACTTATGTAGAGACGTATGTAGAGACTTATGTAGAGACTTATGTAGAGAATTGTGGAGTCTTATGTGGAGTCTTATGTGAAGCCTTATGAAGCGTCTTATGGAGAGCCTACTGTAGAACCTTAGGTAGAGCCCACTGTGAGGCCTACTGCAGAGCCTAATGTAGAGCCTATTGTAGAGCCGCCAAATGTAAGAGTCAATTGTTGTTTGGTCAGGATAGACCGAACGGAAAATACTGTGCTTGGTTATCTTTTATTACAGAGAAAAACACGAGGACGTGTTTCAATCAGGTTGGCCGTGTCGGAGACGTGGCGCTAGCATCGCTTAGAAACGACAAGTATAGTCTATACTTAGTGTGGTCTGCGCAGCCTATGCTCTATGGTACTTACGCGAAACGTCAACGTCAGTTGGCGCGACAACGGACGGGGCACATTTGAACGGGAGCGGTCGGAGAGTACGCACGCGTAGAACTCACTTCGTTTCTAATATCCATTTGCATCGGGCAACTGTTTCTAAATAATTTAATTGTGTTGTTAAAATAACATTAAAGTGACTGTAAGGAATACGACTGCGCTTTTATTTTGAAGATCCAAGGTGAACAGTGTTATCGACGAATCAGAGTTTGCTCGACCGTCCTATCTACAAACCGACCACGCCGCCGACATATAAGTATTGCTGAATGTTCGTGTTCGTGTAATGGCACAGTCAAACAAAAATACAGCGAACATGAACATCGAACACGAACAAGTTCCTACATATACAAGTTCAATGTTTGATGTTCGTTAATGG
The DNA here is from genome assembly GCA_963082485.1 of Eudonia mercurella. Lineage (NCBI taxonomy): Eukaryota > Metazoa > Arthropoda > Insecta > Lepidoptera > Crambidae > Eudonia > Eudonia mercurella. The sequence goes on along the minus strand of OY720026.1, from coordinate 21,355,062 downwards.
TACCCAAAATTGTTGGACTGCGCGTACCCGCCTTAATGTTCGTGCCATAGTCGTGTCTGAAAGTGTCTATACAGATTACGATCAATATTAAAATGGCCATTTTAAAGCATGTGTCACCGCGGGAAAGCGGCCCCAACAAAGCCATGACAAAATTTAAAATCCGTATTAAGTTTTCATGTTGAATTTTTGAAAATAAAGCCTGTAGCGCTTTTATGGCGGATCGTAAATCGTGCGGCGTCCTTGCGACATTATATGTATACTGTCTCATTTTTACCAAAAAATCTGGGAGCGCTGCCAACTCAGCCTTGCTCCTGCGAATACTGTTGAACTTACGAATTGTGTGCAGTGTCAGACCAATTACTTAGACTATACATTTTCAACCACTATTTTAGTCTAGTTTAACCACTGAACTCACACCCAAAAGTTTAAAGTTTGTTTCCCAACAATAAAGTTTGGTTTTAAATTTTAAGAGTAAGTACCTACTTGATCTTCATCTCACTTAAGGCGAAGGGTAAGGCACACTAGCGCCACCAATTGATAATTTGACAATTACTAACGGACCAGATCTTTTTTTAAACATTGCGTACCGTCCGACAACAGGAAAGCATCCATAGTATTTATTTAATAATTGTGCACTACTTTTTGTTGCGTGGTTTATTCACAAAACGGGCTATCGCATTGGTGTTAGCGAACGAACACAAAACAAACCCTAAAGTAGTGCACAATTATTAAATAATAGATGTTTGCCTAGTGTCGGAAGGTCCGCAATGTTTGAAAAAAAATCCAGTTTAGCAGTTATCAAATTAAATCCATTAGCGGCGCTAGTGTGCCTTACCCTTCGCCTTAATGTTGAGTGATAATAAAATTAAAGGCGCACATCAACCGTAATACACAACTAATTCTTATCTCTAACAGTCGCAACGCAACAATACTACTAACGTTGATGTTATCCTCTGAGATGGCACGCAGACATAATATTATGTCTTCTGTCAAAATACCCTAGAGTGGCAGGCAGACATATTATGTCTGCTCTGGTTGGGTCGCTTGGTAACCCTGCTAAATAATAGTGTGTAGTGAGCTGGACTAGAGAGAGTGTGACAAAAGACTCTATGATTAAGTAGGATAGCAATACAATCGACAGTTGTTGACGTTTCTTAGAAAAATTAAACAAGTCGACCCTTTTTATGCTGCCACTGTCGGGCCGCCACTTCATGGTCAAGAGTTTTATACTCAGTGTGTAAAAAAAAATTATGAATACTTGCAATTTTATAATAGATTATTGTAATTTAACGTGTAATGTTATAAATAAAAGAAATATTTCTTTAAGAAATGGTTTGATTTCTACTGTCTTGGGGTTTTCATCAAAACGGGGAAAAAATGCAAACCTCTTTTTTTAGCTCATCATAAAAAAAAACAAATAGTTTCAATTGTAAATATTATGTATCAATCAGTTAGCTTATTTTATTACGAACACGTAGACACATGATACAATGCATATTCGCTTCCTAACGTCTGGATATTACTCTTAATGTAACCCGACACCCAAACAGCTGACTACCTGCGGGGGGCCTCGCCACTCGACGCCATATTGGTTTCTAGTGTCTGCCATCTCAGAGGTTATAGCGAGCATGAAGCTGCAGATATAACTGAAGAGGCCTGTTAGTTGAAACAAGCAATTATTATATAGCTATCTCACTCTTCTATCAGGAATTGAAGTGAAGTAAAGATAAAAGAGAAAGAAAGTAAATGAATATAAAAAATTGGTTGTCTGTAAAGTCGGTTTACTGACGATAGTTGAACGTGACAACGTCTTAAGAAGGTGTCGGGAGGTGTTGGGGGTGTCGGGGGGTGTTGGGGGTACGTACCGCGGTGGCGATGCCGGCCACGGGCTTGCACAGCAGCCTGCAGCAGCCCATCGAACAGGTAGGCGGGAGGAGTTGGGGGTGTCGGGAGGTGTTGGGGGTGTCGGGGGGTGTTGGGGGTACGTACCGCGGTGGCGATGCCGGCTACGGGCTTGCACAGCAGCCTGCAGCAGCCCGTCGAACAGGTAGGCGGGAGGAGTTGGGGGTGTCGGGAGGTGTTGGGGGTGTCGGGGGGTGTTGGGGGTACGTACCGCGGTGGCGATGCCGGCCACGGGCTTGCACAGCAGCAGCAGGCCGTCGAACAGGTAGGCGGGAGGAGTTGGTGGTGTCGGGAGGTGTTGGGGGTGTCGGGGGGTGTTGGGGGTAAGTACCGCGGTGGCGATGCCGGACACGGGCTTGCACAGCAGCACGGCTAAATTTCTACTCAGCCGATTGTGCTTCTTTGTCGCTCGTTCCGCGCTCTCGCTTGCACTTCAAGCCTTACATGGAACGCCTTAGAGCGAGGTAACGCCGAACTTTTTCGTGCGTGCAGCCGGCTCTATCGAATTATAAGACGTTGTCACGTCAAAAATCCATTTCAAATCATTTATTAAATAAAAATAAGTTTAATTAAATATAATACAGTGAGCGGGAGAAAAATAAAAAAGAGTAAATTTTTACCCTAAAGCATACACTGTACGTACATATTAATAATAACGAACAAGAAAACTAGAAATATTGTCCTAGAAAAACTCACAAATTGAAATAAATATTATTTTGAATAGAATTATATATCTCAATATTATACTAATTGTTTTTATGTCACTTCGATACAATTCGTATTTAAAAAGTTATAATACCTACTTAATAATTTTGTTAACAATAACAAACTAAAATTTTGCCATAATAACATAATATATTCTCGTTTCATCAACGTGATTAAATTTTGAATAGTAATTTAAACTCGCATTAGGCACTCTGATCAGTGAGCCAAGCACTAATTTCTTTTTATCGTTACGTAAAAGAGAAACATTTTATGGAAATAACCTTTCCACTTACTTCGAAATTTATCTTCGCAGCAATGAAGCATGCCTACGTGCTTATATCGAAAAGGAATTTTTTAGTCACATTTAAATCATATTTTCAGTTGAAACTTATACATATAGGTATTTCAAAAACCAAATTAAAAAGTATTCCCAATCCCACGCAAAATGAAGAAAGACATTAAAATATTAAATAGCGGCCAGTATTGCCCACATGACTCCATGGTCCCTAGTAGTTGGTATATATTGTAGACATACAAGGTAAAATCTACATAATGTGAGCCCCGTTTGTATGTTTTGTCACGGTAAATATTATAATTATTTGTAGAAAGGGTGCCTCAATATACTTGCACACTATGATAATTGGCTCGAAATAATAATAAACATCCGTTTAATCGTTAACGTTAAAATCACGTTTACCCTAGACAAATAGTGGTAATTTTATTTTAGTTTACCCATTTATCGGTAAATTTGATTTATTGAATATGAATACAGTCACCAAACAAGTACAGTTATATGCTGCTATAACAACAGGCCTCTCCAGTTTCATGATACACACATACAACTTCATGATAGTGACATATTTCACTAAGGTGTTGGTCATATTTATCATAACTTATTTGTCAAATGCATAGAATCTTCTTTTTTAACCGGGTGCGTTCCGTTTGCAGCTAAACAAAAATCAAAAATCGAGCGTGTATATTAAATGCAAGTGAATTCGTAAAAGTTGCCGTCATAACGATTGCGAAACTTTCAAAATAACAGAATCTAAGCCGTATCCGATGCAAACGTATGTTTGCGGTAATGCTGGCGCGCGTATTTAATTTATCGCCGGCCTCACACGATTATCTTTACTTATTCACTATCGGAGCAACTTTTCAATTCTTTATCCGAGACGAGTGCGGTCCCGCCGAGTCACGTATCGTTTTTACTACCGGCTCAGCTGCGAACCGTCGGCCAATTGGAAAAAAACACGCCATTTAATATTTCATCTCGACCTCCCCTCTCCGAGAAGAATCGATATATTTTAAATTCTAATTCAGCTCAGTACTTGGGAGTTCGTTTTACAACTCCAATCGATCCTGAATACTAAGTGCTGAAGGATTGGTATCCCTCTGGAGTTGGATACGCGATAGAAATCATTAATGATTTATTAGATGCAGCTGTTATTAAATTGCAAATAAATTGGTAGTTGTAGTAGGAAATAGCCTGTATACTATCCCACTGCTGGGTAAAGGTTTCCATCATTGAAATCAAGTCATCGCTACAATTGGTGTGTATAGAAGAAAAAAATCTTAAATCTTGTTAAGACTTTCGCGGTTGACAACTACAGCAGACCCAGATTTTTAAATTAATATGTTGTGTTGCTAATATATGGAGCTGCGCCTTTGTGAATGTTGTACCTAAAGTTTTATATTTATTATATTTTACTATTTTACGGATAAGCACAGTGCTTTCATCTCACCTGATGTTAAGTGTGATTTTTCATCATTCATTTCATCCGGGATCCTTCACTACTGAGGACTACTTAATCTGTGACTGAGGCACTGGCTATCTTATCTCTAGCTGCCGGAATACAACAATGCTACAAACATTGATGTTATGGCGACATATTTAGATAAGATGGTGGCAGCTAGTCAGCTATTTATGCTTCATGTAAACTTATACAAAATACAGATCTTAAAAACAGTTACGTATATTTGTTACTTATAACGTATAAATAGACACATTAGTATTTAGGAACAAAACTTTTATACAAAAAAAAAACGCGCAGATTACAAAAGAGGTTTTATTCAAAAATTATATAGTACGTATAAATCTTAGAGCATTTGTAATGCTCTAAGGTAAAAATAAACAATGTACAATACAGTCGGTTCGCGCCTTATTCCGTATTCCGCCACGCATCGAAGGCTTAACAGGAAATTTAAAACTGCATAGCACCCTCGGAGAATATTTTTAAATTAACATTTTCTAGGATAGATCGTGTTGAATGGGTCTGGTTAGTTATTTTTATTTGAATATAAAGAATGAAGTGTAAAGAGCTAGGGGTTACTCTACTCTTTATAGTTGATATGATTACCCAAAATAGGGATGATAAAAAATAATAACACACATGTGCTTGTGCACATTGTGTGTTATTATTTTCATCATCATGCGGTCTTTTATATACACTAAATATATTTATTACCATATTATAATGAATCATAGTTTAATATCTAATGTAGGTCAGCATCGCAGCGCCCCGTCCGCCGTTGTGAACTTAACGCTGACATGACTTATTCTTATTAGAATACTAAATGTACGGTTTTACTCGTACAAAACGCATGGCGCTTACGAGCTATGGAGGGGGCTTTGGTTGGGGTTTCTCTGCGTGATCAAATTAAAAATGAGGAAATTCGCGTACGAGCAAAAGTTAATGAAAAGAGCCCGAAGAGTTGCTAAGCTCAAGTAGCAGCGGGCACATCGCTCACAGGACTGATGGCCGCTGGGGCGGAATTGTTCTCAGGTGGGCAGGCCTCCAACATGGTAGACCGACGACCTAGTGGTCGCGGGTAGCCGCTGGATGCAAGCAAAAATCAGTCGTATAGATCCTTGGGGAAGCCTTTGTCCAGCACCACGACGTCAATTGGTCATTTTTATTTTTTATTCGCCTATCATGGCCATTATAATGGAATATATTATATTAAAATAATGGTTATTAACAGAATTATTACCACATTTTTTTATGATATAACGCTAATAATTAGTATAGTGATCCATGATAGTTTAAATAGAAATGATTATTGTTTTAAACTTGGGTTCACAAAATTTCAATACATTCAATTACGTTATAAATTCAAAAGCTTTATACATCAATATTCCCTAGGAAACATAAACACAGCAATTTGATGTAAACTTCAAATTCTAACCTAACGACATAAACAAAAATTAGATATTTGATATTAATTAAACTCCCCGTATCAGGAAAGCAATAAAGTTAAAGCAAATACACGAAGTTAATTTCCAGCCACTACACACCCAGACACTCTACACGTGCACACTGGAATAGCACCAACATACCAGGGCGGATTTCTTCTTCTCACGAGGATGTTCACCCGAGCCCGAGTCTTAGAACTCAGAGATTTTTTTCAACCTTCTCATTAATTAATAATGAACAATTTTATAAAAAATAGCTGACCCGGCGGACTTCGTACCGCTTTTTGTTTAATATAGCCTATGTTACAAAGCGCTAATGTAGCATTCTAATGATGAAAGAATTTTTTAAATCGGTCCAGTAGTCTTTGAGTTTATTCGTTGGAAACATACATACATAAATACAAAAATACAAAGGTTTTCTCTTTATATATTTAGTATAGATAAGAAAAATATCTGATCATGGTACTATTAAAAAAATAAAGAGACTCAGGGTTTACCACTCACTCGCTCTACGACGTCTCAAAAAACTAGTATTATTAATGAAGCTATGTAACGGTTAAAAAGTCAGTTAAGCCAGAGGATACTTCAAGATTCTTGTTGAACCTTCTGGTTATATATTAATTTATTATTTGTTATAGAGGCACGCATCCCAATTACATAACTGATTAATTAATAAGCTAACTTATTGATCATTCATGTAAACTGATTAGTTATTAAGCTAATCAGTTTACATGAAACAATAACAACTGCACTATATTCTAAGGCTTCCATTTGCGCAGATATAAGACATTGTGAGGTAATTATTGATCTCCATTCATCTGAGAAGAGAGAGTTATGCAGTAACGTCCATAGACAGCCAACAGCAAGGTTTTGCAATAGAGAATTGAGTTTTGAGATATTTGAATTGCTTTAAATATTTTTTATTTTTATTTATTTAGTTTTGCTTTCACAATAACTACAACAAACTACGACAAACAAAATGTTACTTATCTATTTTATTTTTTTAATGATAAGTTACGTTTTTATCGATTCTTTAACCATAAATACTTGCAAAAGTGTTCTTTCATGTGTGAGGGTAATAACTTCACAGTGACGCAAGCGTAGTGCTTGCAGCGTAAACCACAAACTACTGAATCATTCTACGAGTATTATGGGGCCTCGGCTCAGCGATCAGAGTATTGAACCGGTTATTCAAAGGTCGTGAGCTCGACTCCCATTCAAGCTTCTTAAGGCTGGTTGATTTTATCAAGTAAAATTTTATCTTGCTTACTATATGTTCAGTTTTATCGTGTTGTTCTAATATAATAGTATGTTTACCTTTTTTTCTATTTGTTTTAAGTATCTTGCAAATGTTGATTAATTTATTATAAAGAAAAAAGACAAAGTGTTGAAAAAATTCCACGAGCGTGATTCGAACCCGCACCGCATGAAACGCCGGGTCAGGTGCACTAATCATGGCTCAATCCAACTCGCCGAAATTAATCAACACTATCTACTCTTACTCTGTAAGCCAAAGGTGCCCTATTCAATGTCGACAACTACGTCATCAACATCCGATCTTAATATTTTTACAAATATTGAAAGATCAGTTAAGAATTAGGCAAGCTATATTTATGATTATTACTTATTTTGTCACATTTTCAATCCTAAATTTTAGATTTACGTAGACTAAAATTTTCTCAAAATATCTTATATAAGTCATAAAAAGTATAGCCCATTCAACGTTACAATGCAATTCAAAGTTACTTTAACACTATTCATATAAAATTTAGTCAAAAAGTTTAATAAAAATATTAAACGTTAAAACTAAATTTTATCTATAAAAAGCTTTCTCATTAAATCTTATTTACACAACAGACATGGGAGTAAGCCACAATCTATTAAACATAGCTTGTATTTTGGTTTATTTTATTCAAGACTTCTTATTTCCTTATAGTGTTAACGTATTTAAGAATACAGTAGGTAACCGAAACACAATTCCAAAGCATACAAATGCTACTAGTATCCATTAAAATGCCTTTGTGTAAATTCTGAAAGCCGTCGTACCTTTGACGTGAAACATCTTCATGCAACTGTACTTCACTAACGTGAAATTTCTGAAATATTGCAAATCGTTATTTCAAGCCGAAGGTGGATTATTGCGGTAACGAGAAATTTCCAACTGACATTGCGAACGAATGCACGTAGACCGATCTCGATGCACTTAATAGTAGGAACCGAAATTGGATGTCGTAACGTCTTATCTGCAGATCCAACTTAACAATAATATCAGCTTTATTCTAAATTCTGTTAAGGTCATGATTGCTATGATGCTTCTCGACTTTGCCATTCGGATTGTAGCATTCGAAAAGGGCATAAGATTAACTTTTAATCGTTGCATTTTCCATTCAGTTACGCTGTACTAAAGTAGTTTTTTAATGAGATGACGTATTAATGATTGCATCTTTTGTGTCAGCTGTGAAGGAGTAGTAGCATTTGTAGACTAAACTGTAGAATGGCAGGCGAGACAGAGCTGAACGCGTGGTAAGTAAAGGAATTCTTTTTATTTTTCAATTAAGTCTAATGAAATCTACAATGCGGCAGCTGTACGGAGGCTGATATTTTAGCTCTTCAGGCGATTCAGCAACTTCTTCTGTAGGGATATTTCATCTCCAAATATTCTGAGACTTATTTAAGCACGTTACTATACTCGATTATTTTAGAGACAACCAGCAGAGTACTACAATTTCCCTGAATGCGGGTTGGGTTTAAAATGTCAGGATGATAATAAAATATTTATACTATAGTGTTTAATTTCAAATATTTATGTAATAAATTACCAATTTTATTGTTAAAAAGATCTATGTAAGTGTGTGGATTTGTGTCGCCGTGAAAAGCACGGACAAAAATATGCGATTGCAGGAAACTTTATTGAAGTAAAAAAAGCGAATATAAAAAGTTGCAGATTTTCTAAGTTGCAGCAGAATACGTGCGGGCGGCGGTTGGATCTACATCAGGGATTTAGCTAAGCACTGCCTCACCTGACCGACGACAAGCTTTCCATCCCTCCTTACGTCCTTACGTGTGGGCTTTTCGAATTCATACTTATATTTATAATAAGCTGTATAGCTTTTTAAACTGTCACCATTTTTTTATGAATAATTTACAGTTACAATATCAACAAGGAAATTTGTGTTAACCAATGACATTTACATTTCTTCATATAAGTAGGTATAATTGTTCAGTTGTTTACGGGATTATTACCATGTTTTTCGTTGTGTGCGTAGGTAATTGCACAATGGTCACGGATGTACTAGAATTATATGGATAGTTACTATTGATATATGGTGAGTGTTGTGCGAAGATAGCAAGTTCGAGTGAAAAGTGACTTTGGAAACAGTCGTAGGAGCATCTACGACGTCTTAACCGCTTAAATGGCAGACACTCGAAACCAAAAATAAATATCCACCCATTGTAATTTCAGTAGGTACATCCGGCCGTGGCGCATTCACATGCGCATAAAACAAAATACAGGGTAATAATCCCGTTTATTATAGATAATTATTCAAAATTTTGCTGTAGCTGTGTGATAAATAGGTAAACTTCGCTTTGCCGTTATTCAAGTAGTCAGAAAGTTATCGAACCAATAGCGTTAAAAGTTAAAAGAACCTCAGAAACTGGGCAGTGTGCCGATAAACAGCCTGCCTTGTTATGTCTATGGTTTCGTCAGATGATGCATCCATTAAGATCGAAGATAATAAGTTGATATCTTTTCTTACCTAAAATATTTTATACACATCAGAGTAAAAAATCTAATTAGCCTTGAGTGTATATAATAATGTATGGCTCAAGTATAGCTGTACCGATATATTTATGTTAGAATCGTTTTAAATGTTCAAATAATTTTTAACGCAAATTTTGTTGCGAACAAATTACAAAAACACAAATGTTGAAAAAAAAAATATTTTTTTTCCACGAGCAGGATTTGAACCTGCACCCTTCTGACATTCCGGGTCAGGTGCTCTTCCAATTGACCTATCGTGGTTCTAACCAGCCCGCCGAAATTATTCAACACTTTCTACTTTGAAAGCCAAAGGAAAAATTTTTTTCAACATTTTTTTTTTTTTTTTAGAATCGTTTTATTGAAATGTTTGTTTACTTAGACTGAAACTGTTTAAGTGGTACTTTTGATTTAAATTAGCAACCATCAAGCGTATCCGATTTTTCGAAGCATAGCCCGGGTTTGTGATCACCACCCCGCATTTAGCAAGCGTGGCGATCAAGTCATCACCTATTTATTGTAGTGATGATTTGATTTCAATGATTAAGGCCTTTGCCCAGCAGTAAGCCAGTATATAGGCTACTTACTGCTACTATCTTGAATCTTAAGAAACATTCAGATAAGCATGTCAAACATTGATGCTATAAATATCTCGTACAATACAAAGTTTCTATAGAATACGTCGTATGCACTCAGACGACGCGCCGGACAAACGGCCGGCTAACAGCCCGCGCCGGACGCCCGCGCGGCCTTTGAGCCAACGTGACGCAATTACGTCCCGGCTCTCAAGTAATAGCACATGCGGCAGTAGCGCACTTACAGCTGACGTTTAAGCTGAGGAACGGGCTTAGCTGGCCGTTTCTATCAAGAGTTTTGAATAAAATGTATATTATTTAAAAAAAAACTGTTTGTCTCTGATTTTCTTTTAAGTTATGCTACAAAGGCCTCCCCAAAGATCTCCACAACGACCTGTTTTGTCAAGCAGTGATGATGATGAATTCGTTTGTCGCTGCTAGAACAGCGATGAGTTGTTCAGCTGAACAGGTCGCTCAAAAATTTACATTAAACTTATGATTATTTACATTTAATTTTACGCAAATATTGTTGCGAACCAATTACAATTTATAAAAAAAGACAAAGTGTTGAAAAACTTCCAGGAGCGGGACAACGAAACGTTGATTTTGTCTACTTTTCATATAATCAGTAGACCTTAGTATTTCCTCTTAATCTTATTTGAGAAAGAAAAACTGTAGCTGCCTTTATTATGTAATAAAGTTCCCTTCTTACAAATCTGACCGATAAAAGAAACAATGATTACAGTTTGATGGTGTCGTTATATCGTGATATGACTGCCGTTGGAACTACACCGATTTGTCTGAAGGGGAGTCGAGATTAACGGCGAGGGCAGTTCCCACGGGCGGAGGGCTGCGACGCGGGCGCGGGTCTCAAATATTTATATGCAGACAAATCGTGATGTGTGTATTTTAAAATACTTTAATTTTAATTTTTATACCATGTTTTTAGGCAAGTAAAAGTTTGACTATGACTTTGTCTAGCTTGTGCCCGCGTATTTTCACACGTGAATTTAATTAAATTCTACACTAAGTTTACTAAACAAAAAAAGCGATATTATTGCCATTGCGACATGTAGTACGTTTCGTAAAAAAATCAATTTCAGGCACTTGTTCTTCACAAATGTTCAAATTACAGTAAGTCTTACTTGGCTATAATTTTTTGGATTAGTGATCAATAAAGAAATTAAATGTAAATATGTATAACATGTAAGCAACTTTCGCAAAGGCCGGTCATCGGATGGGTGACAGCTGCATTAGCAGTCGTTAACAACCACCAATCCGCACTGGGCCTTCGTGGTGGTTTATGGCCCGTTTTCCATATCCACCCATAAGAAAGGCTTGTACTCCAGCAGTGGGGACAAAAATAAGCTGATGATGATGATCTTGATCTTGATCTTTTAATTCTCTAGACTTGCGGTTGTTATCTTTGGTGTTGCAAATGTATGTATGTGTAAATATGTAGGCTGTGGTTTGGAAATTGTGGACTGTGTTTTGTGGGCAGTTGGTGTATGACTAGTGAAATTAATAAAAACCTTCTATATATTGCCCTAAACTCCGTGTCACTCACAATCACAGACTAAAAAATTAAATAATACTAAATTGCCAGCATAGCGAGCGATTTGAACAAAAAAAGATCTTAAGAAGTTGCTTACAAACTAAAACAAAAATATTAACTGGTTGGTGTTGCCACTGTGCGCTAACCGCCTTCCATCAGAAGAAAAGTATGCTTACTTTCAAATTAATTAATAAAAACTATTGAAAAAAATCATCCAAATCGGTGCACATTAAAGAGAAATGCGCGTGATATTGGAAACATTATGTATCTACAGACGAAACACTTCCTTTTCTTGAAGTCGATTTATAAGACGTACTAAATGTACTTTCCAACGTTTGTGTAACGTAACTGAATGTACTTTAATACAATAATTAAAAGAAGTTTTAATTATTATTTATGCTATTCTACAAATTATCTGACTAGAAAATTTACCGGTTATTCATTTTAGATGTGCAATTAAATGTTCTATGATTATTTACATATAATTTAACGCAAATATTGTTGCGAACAAATTACAATATGAAAAAAGAGAAAGTGTTGAAAAAATTCCACGAGCGGGATTCGAACCCGCATCCCATGACATGCCGGGTCAGGTGCTATCGTGGCTAGTTGGTAAATGTTCTTGAAAACGACAACTACTAATGGGAGGAACTAGTGGACTAAAATGATCAAAAACAGGAAATAAGTGGGATTTTTCTATATTCAATTAACTTTACACACACAATACCAATCACACACAGAAGGCAGCCAAAGAACCACAGCCAAAAGCAAAATCTATAAAAATGTCAATATTCAAAAAAAGTATAAAAATAAGAACATAAAAAGTATCAAAAAGGTTTTTGAAAGAGTCTGCAACAGTTCTATTCTAAAAATTATCTGACTAAAAGGTTTAATGAAATCCGTACCTATATACTACACACAGATGCGCTTATTCGCTTTACCATATTCATTTCGCAGAGAGGCTGCAGAGGCTACGTACAGACGCTAACACATCAACCTATCTAAAACTGTCAAATTTCTTCAATAAATATTCAACCGTATTCCATGTACATAAAGTTCAAAGTTCATTGGAGAAATTTGACAGTTTGTGGTAGTCTTAGTGCAGGCGTGTGTACAGACAAAGTGCATTGAAGCCAGGAAGTGCGCTTCGCACTCCAATGGTCCTTACTGAAGCATGGGGAGTCTCGGTCCACCATAGGGGTCCATCTAATTTAACCAAATGTTGAGCGTACACTTTCTTCTGCAAAAATATCTATGATAATATCTATCTTCTTCTATATCTTCTTCTATATATTAATACGTGAAGCGAAATCTTTGGTTCTCTTTTTAAGCAAATTGCGAGGATTGTATGAGTTTTCGATCGAATTTTCACTTATCTATACTAATAGAATAAAGAGGAAACCTTTGTATGTATGTATGTTTGCAACGAATAAACTCAAAAACTACTGGACCGATTTAAAAAATTCTTTTACCATTAGAATGCTACATTAGCGATAAGTAACATAGGCTATATTAAAAATAAATTAAATAAAATACTAAAAACGACAATTTAATTTTCCAATACAAAATGATTTGTTTGTTTTGTTGTCATGGAAACTATTGATATATAATATTTAACTAAATGATGGAAACTGTCAAAGCGGTACGAAGTCCGCCGGGACAGCTAGTAGATTATAAAGAGGAAAGCTTTGTATTTTTGTATGTATGTTTGCAACGAATAAACTCAAAAACTAGACCGATTTAAAAAATTGTTTCACCATTAGAATCCTACATTAGCGCTAAGTAACATAGGCTACATTAAAAAGAAAAAGAAAAAAGAAATGCGGTACGAAGTCCGCCGGGTCAGCTAGTAGTTTATATAGAGAAAGAGTGCAGAATGCTAATTTATGCATAATTTTTTATGCATAATATTTTTATGCATAATTTAAAAAAAATATGCATAAAAAATACATTAAATTAAATAAACATTATTTCATAATTTTTTCAAAAAATTCAAAAATGGAAGAGGAGCGGCCGAAATCTGTCAATGCTAATCCAAACTCACATTGTATCTTTTTTAATTTATAGTAAAGGAAGAATTTAGAGAAAACAAAAAACAATCAATTTTTCTATTAAAAAAAAAATTACTTAAAAGTGGTTGGAGAAAGATGTTGCCTTTTTATTTATTATGATAAAATATTGTAAGTGACTGAGATTTTTTTGTATTTGTGAAAAAAAAAGGGTTGGATTGTTTAAAAAATTTAAACTAGTGTAATATATAATAAGTAGTATAATAGTAGTAATGTATAATAGTGTAAATAGTGTGTAATTTTTTTAAATACTTTGAGCGTCCCGTCTCGCTACTTGCTCAAGCTTTGCACGCTGGCCCAGTGCGGCCTCACTACCATCACCGTCATCATTTAGTACGGACTAGTGGGTCTTACTCACTGCTTTCATATTACAAATACCAAGACCAACAGTTTAAAGAGTTCTGAAGATTAAATGAAGGAGCTTTATTGACATTTCACTACGCCACTTGCAATGCCAAATTCCAATACAAGGGAACTATTAAATAGGGCCTAAAACTTGTGTGACTTCATATTACGGTCATCACTTTTACCACAGTCTAGCTTCCCTAACCTATTACAAGGTACACAAAATTAGCAAACACAAGAATATCAATATAATAAAATAATTTTAAACACAAAGTATGAGATGACAAATTTACAATAATTGTCTAAATAAATCGTTTATATGTTACGTCGTCGTAACACTTTTAATCTAAACAATTTTATTTAGTTTTCGCTTTATTCAAATTCTAATGTCCAGTGTGTGTGCCCATACGTGGCCCAAATAATTAATTCTACCGAAAAGTAGTTTTCCAAAAGCTGATAACCTTTATCTAGTGATTAATGCTCCAAATTCCAAACTAAAAGGGCTAATTCAAACCGAACACAATACCCGATAGTGCTTACTTTGGAGATTTACAGTAGGTACAGTTTACATGTCCAAAATGTTATTATTATAATAGGTAGTTTGGATTTGTTTGTATTCAATAATACTCATCAAAATCTCATCTGAAACAAAATATGTAAAAAGTAAAGTGAATAAATAAATAACAGTTTTTATGTTATTTCAAATATTTTTATCAAACACATTCTCAAAGTGTTCTCTTATAAAGTGTAACCCTATTATATGTCACGTTTTTATGGAACTTTACGTATATCCATTGAATGCTATAAGATAAACGTTTTCTACAAACACTGCCTAAAATCGTTAGAAATCAACAATTTACTAGTCAACTTTTTTTATCGAGACATGATTTTGGATCTTATATTTATTGTTATAATAACAAACAGATAATGTTTTGAAAATACGAATTTTGGCCCGCTCACGATTTTGTCAGCTTGAGAACACCCTTATGCAATTATGCGCCCTATGAAGCGCCACTTACCAGGTTCAATTGTGAAATGAAACAATCCAGAGACCCATTCAAGAACACAAAAAAAATCAGCAAAATCGGTCTAGTCGTGCAGGAAAAGTTCAGTGACATACCCACGTATTGAATTAATAAAATAAAGATTTGATTATGATTCAAATTGTCGTACTTAAAGATTTAAAATAACATTAATGATCACGAGAACCTATAATTTTTAATTTCAAAAAAGTTCTAAGGACGATTGATTTAGATACTTTTCTATAATTCAAAATCCAAAGAGTTCGTACCATTTGGGTAGTTGCATGTCTCCTAATCAGGAGACATGCAACTACCCAAATGGTACGACCGAATTCCGAGAAATCTCTCGGAATCGTCATAACTATCAGGTAAGTCATAAGTTGGAGCTTTATAATACTTACTGCAATGGACCCTTATAAATCGTCCGAATGACAGGAATAGGAATGGCATTCTAGCCGGTAAATACCCAATTACGGGTTAAGTCCCGGTTAATACGTAATAAGTCCCGACTTATACCGTAATTACACTTTCACAGGTGTTTACCGTGGTAAATACAGGTGAGAACATGCGACTGTGAAAATAATATTCGTGTGCTATTTGGTCTTACTGTCTAAACATTTCTTTAATAATAATAAGTTACCAAATTTGTTTGTAATATAATAATATTTTGCAATATAAGAAATGGCAAAGCGTTAAATGCGGGGAGCAGCACGTGTACTCCTATATGTTTTGTAGCAGTGTAAAATGGAGTAGTCCTATTGGTGGACTTTATCCTCGCTCACCGCTTAGCTACCTCGCACAGCTCTAGCGGAAAAGCAGCCTTACGCAGCCAGACTAGCGCTTTTTTCCTGAGTTACAGGGAATAAAGCGGTACTCATACCAAGTAAAATTGTTGTTATTTACGGTTTCTCGATAGTTTTGAATTATTTGAACATGAGAAAGTGAAAATACGATCACGCAATATACATTACTCAACATTAATACAGTATGTACACTAATGTAACATATAAATCCTACTAACATTGTTGTTGGGGTATTAAGGACCAAAGCTGGTCCTGTCTGTAATAAAATCTAGTGTTAATTCCGCTAAATCACTCGTTTATCAAGCTTGCAGTGCAGTGCATTGCACATATGCACCGCTCTCCCGCCCGCAAAAAATATGCACATGCCGAAGAAACGATGGATGCAAGCAAACATGCACACCAACACCGATACCCGTCACGTGTTTCGCCTCTCCATGGGGTTTCCTCAGGAGCTGTTTAATGGTCGAGAGCTGCACACCGACTGTACAAAGTGACACTACAATTTTTTTGCGGGCGGGAGGGAGGTGCATGCTTACTGCATCCAAGCTGGATAAACGAGTGATTTAGCGGAATTAACACTACATATTAATTCAATATATTTTTTTTGTATCATGGATTTCCGCAAAATAACGTCTGATTCCATTAATTACCAGTTTTAACACTTACCAACGCGAGTGCAATAATACAGGAATCGAATTCAGGACTACAGAGTCTAAAAAAGGTGGCGGTTAAAATTGTACCAAATAAGGTCCATCGCAATTCTGTGTTATCATTGAAATCAATTTTATTCACTTTGATCCGCAATATTAGGCTGAAATATTGGTCGGTAGTAGGTGACTCATCGTGCCCGATAACTAAGCACAGAAAATTGACCCAATTATTAGATAGTTTGCCCGCCAGGGTTCGGCATTCGTACAACAGCATTTGGCGGTAACTAAATTATTAAAATATACTGATAGCTGTATCCACATTTGCCAAATACTAAATATTCAAGTAATTTTACTGATTGTTGACGTATTATAAAATAGTATTATTGATTATAACAGCAATAAACCGAAACATCAATTAATTAAATGGCAAACCTAAAAAGTCTCAACAATATGTCTCAATTATTGTATTGTACTTACAAAATATAATTTTCAGCAAATACACAATAAAACGAACACAAACCGAAATCCCAAAACGGCATCTTCCAGCATATTCCAATTATACATACAATTTGCGCTTATAAAAAACGCGATCTATAAATATTTAACTAAAAACATTTAAGGTTAGTAGCTGACTAAAAATTTGATTACGCTACGAGCTACGATGCTACGGAAAGTTACTGCAATCGTAGCATCGTCGTAACTTTTAAGCTGCGTTAATAAACGCTTAGCCATAAATGCACAAAAAGTGTATCATCATTATATAACAAAGGATAAAATGTTTGATTGAAAGTAACAGGTACTGAAAAACAAAACATTAATATTTCACAAACTTGTGTGCAACCCATGAGCGTATCACACGCCCGAGGAAACAAACTACGACACTAACTTGCAATACAAAGAGGCATTTAAATGATCTCTATCTTAGTTAAGAGGCCGACACTCGAAACGCGTTCGTCAATGCACACTCGAGTTATTGCTGTCGAAACGAGCGCTTCCATGAACCCCGTACTATGTTTCATCGGGGCATTTGTCAGCCCGAAACGCAGCGTTATACATCGAGAACTGGCTAAAACATGACCGGGGATAACTATCACAGAAGCAGCGATGGTAGTTGACATTTGATGGATCGTCGTGGCTAATGAAGCGAGTCAGTCTAGAGATACTCAAGGACCGCTGCCGTAAGAGGCGCACGGTGTAAGTGCAGGCATACATTATGCAAACGGGACGGCGCGTCGATAGAATTACAGACGGACTATAGCTGCATCATCGTAAACTTAGTTCAGATAATGTTAGCTACGGTTAAACCAAGTGTGAGAAACTTGGGACCGAGTTTGCTCAGCGCTGTCGACAATTATTCAATAGTTGTTGGAGTTCTGCTTCGCATTGATTGAAGTTATAATTTGACAGTTTATAATTTGGGCAAAATGGAGGATGTTAAACTACGACGCGCATGCTTGAAAGCATGTATTTTACCCTTGTCGAATTAATAAATGGCTTTAAATATTTAAACTTTGAATTATTTACGCTGCATGCACAATAAATTATTTACTTATTCACATAAGTTAATATTTTTTAAACTTGTTTATGTTATAATTTCTTTGAAATAACATTATTTTAGATGCAAGGAACATATTTATTAATTTTTATAGAGTAAACCGAATCCTTGGATCTTTGCCTGTCTTTCCATAAAACTGGGTATCATACAGTTGTATAGTAAGTATATATTTAATTTGTTTAGTGACAAGATATTTATGTTGCAACCATGTTAGAACACCGACACAGATAATATTAATGTATGTAGGTACATAAACACAATAAGTTTTTATCAACTATTGACATCAAATGTAAAACCTCCTAACCAAAACCAATTTTTAAAGTGTCGATCCAAAGATCAACGCTATTTCAAAATGTCGAAATGGAAATTTCTATCTGGCTCGTCAATCAAGCTCATTACACATTAAATTTAAACACATTGTTTAAGCATATACCTACATCGTATATCACGGGAGCGTTCAGCTTCCGCTAGTTGCATTGAACCAATACCACCGCTATCGTCCACGTTCATAGTGCACATGTAATTACTTGTCTCCCGTACATTACCGCTCGTGTACTGCTCCGTTGACGTATTAATCCCCTCGAAAGGGAAATGTATGACGTAGTTTAGCATGATTTGTGTGCTCGGCTGGTAGTTTGGTAGCGGTATCAGGTAATGCCGGTGATTCACGACGCGGTGGACGCTGGCGTTCCAGTCGACTCATCAATATCGGAAAACGGCGCGTTTGATATCGCCGCCCGTTATTACAAGTACCTACTGTGTACGTATGTTATGTCGGTAGGAATGTGTGATTTGGAGAGGCTGCGAGCAGAAATTTGAGTGAACGCTTTCAGGAATGTTAATGAACAGCGACGCTCTACAATGCATAAAAATGCAAGGTAGCTATTTTGATTACATTCTTATAAAGAACAAAATATGATATTTCAGAAATTTTTTTGCAGGTAACCATGTACTATGTAAAACAAAGAGCTAGAGGAACTGTTTTTTTTATATTCTCTTTGCCTCAAATACATGTGCAGTTCTTTATACAGTATTGTAGCAAAAATAGAAACATTCTACAGTCATCGTTGTAGCTTTTCGATACAAAACTGCAGTTTGCAAAGTTCATTAGATGCGGAGTCTCCGGTTATCTCCGAGTTTCTGTTGTTAATTACTTTTTAATGTGCCACGTCGATTGCACACGGACTATTAAAGACCTCACTAAGACTTCGACTCCAAATACACCTCCATCCAGTTTTATACTTTAAATTTAAAGGTTTTAAAATAATTTTATTCAAGCTAATCGTGCACAAAGTAGTTATTGTAAGAATAATCAAATTTACGGCACGAGTTGATATGATTGCTTTAAAATGAAATATTAACAATATAAAACAAAGATTGAATAGCAAGTAAATAAATAAGCATTTTCCCAAAATGTAGGAAACATAAATAAGTAGAAACATTGAATTTCCTCGTAGAAATACTACGTTTGCGAGGCTTCTAAACGTTTTCATATCGTAACAATCCTTTGACGCAAACGGTAGTCTCTATTTCCTAACCTTTTACACACCTGTAAATAACTTCGGAAAAAACTGCAATCAATCCACTATAGATGCAAATGTTTATCTTGATACAGTGCTCTGATACACAAGAATTAATTGATTCTACTCAATCATACCGGCAAGTAATTTAGTATATCGAATCGTTAGATTAATCTCTTGCAAACTAATCATGCGGCTTAATTACTTCGTCGCAAAGCGTGGATTGACTGGATAAATAACTATTAGCATCAGCTTATCACGTACGTCAATAAATAAACAGTTGGATGACCTGCTTGCAGTTTAAATGATGTTAGATGAATCCACAACGTCAACTATGTTAGGAAACAAATTTTATTTTATCTTCAAAGAAAAAAAAAGTGCAAATTTATAAAATAATATCATCATCACCATCATCCTCATCGTTTCAGCCAAAAGACGTCCACTGCTGGACAAAGGCCTCCCCCAAAGATTTCCACAACGATCGATTATGTGCTGCTCGCATCTAGCAGCACCCCGCGACCTTTATCAGATCGTCAGTCAAGAAAAAATAAATAAACAAAAGAATAAACTAAAATAAAAATCTTAAAATAAAAACAACACTTTAAATCGTGTTGCCACCGTAACTGCTGCAAATTCCCGGGTAAAGTCGCCGCCATAATGGCTCTTGACAAAGCGTGTGACACGTCGCGGCCCCGCTGCACCGCGGCACGCCAAAAAGAACAACCCTAACACAATAGAGGCGTGCTGTAACCCGCCGATTGCCAATAATATTGCATTTTGGTGGTGAATTGAATTCCATACGCGGCTCCTATGTTATGTATGTGCTGGTAGGTGAAATATAAATTGCTGTTCCCTTTGGATATTGGGTCTGACAGACAGCAGTTTGCTTGTGTGTATTTGTTGTCATTATGTGTAGTATGTTATGTCTGTGTAGGTATATGTGTATGTTCTGTGCACAGACAGTAGTTGTGGGTAAAATCCGGTTTCATCCTCAATGGCCATCAGCATTCAGCATATCGTTTGGAAATGACATACATATTCTTCTATTGTATTTGTAAGTCGTACTAACTAAAAAGTTCCAAGTAAGAAGTAGCGCTTTTAACTAAGGTAAATATAAGCACGTTATTGTAAAGTTAACCTGAATGATTTTGTTAACAGTAAACTTTATAAAATAAATAATCGGTTATTTAAAAAGTATTATTTTTTTTATTTCTTTTTTTTTATTGGTTAGCAATACTGAAATAATGATAACAAACATGCTTAGAAACATAAACAATGTGGTTATTTGAGTATAATCATATTTCTTCTAGATGCAAACACAAAAATTAAATAACAATCATAATAATTGAATGTAATGTTGTTGCTGAATGTACTTATCACAGTAGCAATCAAAGGTACCATTTGTTGAATTTACAAATAATCTGCGGTTTTTGTATAGTAGCTTTACGTAGTCCTGACTGTACTACTCGTAATATTCGAGTGAATCAAAATAATGCATGCGCTTATTTCTTCTTCTTAGCCTTCCTCAACCATATTGGTGTAGGCCTCCTTCAAACAACGCCATGTGTGACTATTTTGGGCCTTGTGCGCCCAGTTCGATCCGGCCGCCTTCTTGATATGTCTCGCCAGCGCATTTGAGGTCTTTCAGGTGGACGCTTTTCACCCCTCGGTCTCCACTCAACGAGATTTTTGCACCACGAGTCATTTTTTCTAGCGACGTGTCCAGCCCATTCTCACTTTAGATGGGCGATCTTCTGGACAACTTCGGTGACTTGTCTTTGTTGACGAAGCCAGGTGTTGGTTTTGTGATCTCTTAGTGTGATCCCGACCATTTTCCTTTCTATTGCTCTTTGGGCGACTCGTAACTTATTGAGGATAGTTTTGGTAAAAACCCACGTCAAAGCAAAGTACGGGCAATATGCACTGATCAAATATGCGTGCTTTTTGTTCGGTGGAGATGTTCATCCTGAACGCAAATTCTATTTTAGAGTTACAAGCCCAAGCCCAAGTTAGACGGATTCGTCTGTCAATTTCATTGGTTTGGTTGTTTTTACCCATCTTAGTCTCTTGACCCCAAGTACACATACTTTTTGACTGCTTCTATTTCTTTGTGATGAACTTTTATGATTGTGTCGGTATCCAAAGAGTTGGTCATTATTATTGTTTTTTCTAAGTTCATCTCCAAACCGACTCTCAAAGAAGCGTTACTCAGTTCTTGTAGCATACATTGAAGATCTCCAGCATTGTCTGAGAGGAGCACAATGTCGTCTGCAAAACGCAAGTTGTTTAGTCGACTGCCAGATATGTTAAGTCCACGGTTACTTCAGTTCAGTTTTTTAAAAACATCTTCTAGCAAGAGTGTGAACAATTTAGATGATAGAGTATCGCCTTACCTTACGCCTTTCCCAAGGAACTGGTTTTGTTCCTGGTGGTAGGTTTTATTTATAAATATCACATTTTTTGTACAATAAACTGGAAAAAAATCGCTTATCCTACTTTCACCTTTGAATTATAAATTTAGTCAAGGTAAAACTGTGCAGTTAACTCGGCACCTGGCTCGAAAACGTCGCTTACACTCAGGTGCCGACTTAACTTGACCGAATAGTAGTTAGGCAAAGACTTAGGCGATTCATAAGTTTAGTGCAAACGGGTGTTAGCCTCCGACGATATGGCCTATCTATTGTCGAGTTCGATTTCAACGTCACTGCCATTAGTGCAGGAGAAGGGATTGTTTACTAGTAATCAACCAGTCTCAGGAAGCTAAGCTACCGATAGCATTCAGAGCATTGAACCGGTTATCCAACGATCGTGAGTTCTATTGCCACTCGAGCTTCCTAAGAATGGTTGTTTTTTTCTAGTAATTAAAAAGTATATCTTGTAACTACTAGCATTGTGTATGCAAAAAAAAAAAAACATTCAGTTATTATATTCGTAGTTAAATCAAAGTTGATAGCAGACAAAACCACTGCAATACATCATAATCATTATCATCATCCTCAGCCTGCAGAGGTCCACTGCTGAACATAGGCCTTCCCAATAGAGCGCCACCACACCCGGTCCTACGCCTTTCGCATCCAACCACTTCCCGCCGTGTTCGTTAGGTCGTCGGTCTAGTGAGCGGGTGGTCGGCCCACACGACGCTTTGAGCGTGGTCCCATTCGAGAACACGTCTGCCCCTACGGCCATCGGCTATACAATAAAGGGGAGCTATCAACTGCAATACAATAAAAAGGTGAAATAAAGCTAAAAGTAGTATATTTTTTATTTTATTTATTACCACATAAAGTAAAGTAACATTTTATTTCTAATAATAAATAACATTAGAAAATCGGTCGTGTATGGAGTGTTGTTCTCACCTTTGGGACGGTTCCGCCAAATACCAACTAGGAGCACTGGAGTCGATTGACAGGAGAGCCAGAAAGCTCATCAACGATGACGACTTGTTTGACGCCAAGCTGCAAAGCTTAGAACATCGGCGCCAGGTCGCAAGTCTCTCGAGTTTTTATCGGATTCACATCGGAGAGTGTGCATTACAATAGTTTAATTTGATTCCTCCATCACCTTTTTATCACAAGACAACCAGACAAACTCTGCGACGCCATAGTTAAACAGTAGAGATTCCACCCATGCGTACGAAGCGTTTTACGTCCACGTTTTTCTTGCGTACCGCAAAGCTGTGGAACTCCTTGCCTCAGTCTGTGTTTCCCATCAAATATAACATTGTGGTCTTCAAATCGCGTGTGAATAGGTACCTTCTAGGCAAGCATGCTACACCGTAGACTACATCATCACTTACCATCAGGTGAGATGATGGCCAAATGCAAGCCTATCCATCTATATAACAATGCTATTCATAGCTTAGTCGAAAACAACTTATAATTGAATTAAGCACAAAGTAACTGGGTTACAATGTAGGAGTAAGTTAGGTACATTATGTTTTGACCTTGAGATAAAAACCTCTTAGTTTATGGTAAATCTTTATCTTTCTCTTTATGAATCTTCATAGGCGTAATATTTTAGACCAAATTCGCAGGTAGTTCATAAATCAGTTGCGGAACAAGGAAGGTCGATGTTCTCCAACTTTTTACTACTCAAGCAAGTTGAGGCTGGCTAATGCTGCTTCTCTACCTGTCTTCGTATGAGGAATTATTTATATTCTTTATTGCACTTAAACACACATACAGAGAACAGTTTACAAACAATGGTGAGCAAAGGTGGACTTATCTCTAAAAGAGATTTCTTCCAGCCAACCTAAGGTGGAATGGGAGCATCATGTTTAAAAGGAAGCGACAAAAGTATCTCAACTATTTATTATTTGTGTTGATTATACTTTATTATAAGTAATCAAATGATTCCGCTCCACTTGATGTTAGATGGAAAAGGAGTTCAATTACGAAGACAGTTAGTGAAGCAGGATTGTTTCGCATTAGCCTTCCTCACTTTGCTTGAATAACAAAAAATATTCTAATTATAGTTAATACGAAATTAATCTAATTATAGTTAACTGAAATAACATAATTGATGGAGAATTCATCTTTCCATGTGTGTCTTCGAATGGTGAAGTTTTTATTGAATAGATATTTTTACTATTGTCTACTAACTTTCTAGATCACTACATTTACCTTCAGCGTACTAACGAACCGATCCGAACCTCTCGGAAAATCTAGTAGGGCAGAGGGAACTCTAGAATACCTCTGAAGGTGCTTCGTTTCACACGGCTTGAGGAACCCTTTAAGTTTCTCGCTGCCCCCAAAAAAGCCCGGTGAAGCTGAAAGTGCCGCTGAAGGCAATCAGTAACCACTCTCAAAAAAAATTAAGTGTACAAAGTAACACTAAAGTGGGTTTATGTTAAAAAAAAAGTTTGACGCTTAATCAAAGTTTGAATCTCTTAGAAGGCTCGTCATGTTGGTCAAGTGTGAAATAATAATATGAAAATTCAACTATTTTTGAACATTAAACCAAATAGCACATTGCTGGTTTGAATATACCGCGTGCACGGACGCTGACAGGTCAACGAATGTATGGCGGACGAATGCAAAAAAACATAAAAGGCCAAAAGTGCGGAACGAATCATGAATTTTTACTGTGATTTTAAATAAAAGTCGGCGTGTGTAATGAAACTACCAATGTTACGCCCGTAGAGCACGCATAAAATGGTTGGTTGCCAAAAAATATGTTCTCACTAACAAACAGTTGTGCAGATAATCATTTTGTGCTATTTTTCCGTCACCACTTGCTAGGTCACTGAACTATGATTGCACCACGCTGGAGCCATCTTTTTACATGGCAATAACTCATTAATATGTACTTTAAAATCAATTAATCAATAAAAAGTTACCTGCGTCTTACGTTAAGACTAAGATCATAGCATATCATCAGGTGAATTAGTCTAACCAAGCTTAACGCTTCCCGTTTGTGAAGTAAATGTAATTATAATAAAATGTTATAAAATTTAATTATTTAAAATTAGTATAAAAAATAAATCAGCCTAAGCAACAAATAATGTTAATAAACTTTAAATCACCCTTATATCACAAATGTGAAAGTTTGTGTGTTTGTTGCTTCTTCACGCTGCAACGGATGGATGGATTTGGATGAAATTCAGCGTTTAGCGAAGTTTATAACCTGGATTAACACATAGGATAGTTTTTATCCCGATATTCCCACGGGAATGAAACTCATACCTTTTCTCTATATTTGGTTCCACAATTTACTACTTAGTTGGATTTGATGTTGGGAATAGAACCTATTTGGTTGTATTTAATAAAATTTCAACAGGACAATGTCTGTCGGGTCCGCTAGTACAAAATATATTAGCACTAAACCAATGTTATAGGGTACTGGCACCAGTGGCCGACAGGGACCAGTGATCGACATCTATGTCCTTTAATCATTAAAAAAAGGGGCCAGCGGCTGATTTTAGTCTCTTAAGCAACAATTGGCTAAAGGCCACCAGCGTCCTTGATGTTATAATTCCGTCATATTGAAATTAAAATCTATGTTATTTTTTGGCAACGAAAACTCTGTCGATAACTGGTCTAAAATTGTCGAACACTGGTGCTATTATCCTAGTAGATGTGTAATAAAACCTTAACCATATAAAGTTAATCGCGTTCTTGATCTCATTGTATGTACAAAACACATACATCTATAAGCTAAAACAGCCACTCACATTAGCTTCACCGCCATCGAGCAAGGAAAATAGCCAATACTATTTTGTCTGAAACTAAAGTACTTTTTTTCCCCTTTAGTTGATGGCATTTACACATTTAGCCAGTGTCAAAGTAATTTTTCTTACAAGTAATACATAAATAAACAATATTTCCTTCTTGTATGATGATGAGAAATAAGAAGTGAGAATTGAGATACCCCCCCATCCCTAGAGTATCTCAGTAAGATGTGGGGCTTTACTAAGTCCTCACGCAGACTTCTTGAGAGAATTTGAAAAGTACCGTTGCACTGTTTTTTTTTCAATTGCCAACACTCACGCACACTCACGAACACTTAACGGTATTAACCGTTCCGTATCCACCATTATTTTGTTGACGATGTTGTCGACCGCATCTCTTTATCTGTGCCATCCAGAATTCCTCGAAAGCCAATTAAAAGGATATTTCACACTCCTCTTGTTAGAACTAATCTTGGTTTGAGTTCCCCTTCAGTAAGAATATGCCAGGAATACAACTTCGCGAACAGTAATAGTGATGATATTGACATCTTTGGCGACTCATTGTCAGTATTCCGAAGGAAGGTGCTGGAATCATTTACCAAGTAGAGAATTTTATAATTTATTATTGTTATTTTTAAAATTTTATTTATTATTATTAATAATCACATAGCTAAATTATTTTAGCTATGTGTTTATGAATTAATTTTATTTTACTTAAATCAATTTCATCTATTTTAATCAATCAAATAATTAAATCATGAATTTTTATTTTATTTATGTTAATGTTTTTTTTTTGTCAGTATTTTAATTATTGTTTATTTTATTCAAACGTGTCTTTTTAATTTTAATTTTAATTTAAATTTTACTTTATAATTTCTCAATGTTGTACGCGCCTGTAATTGAAGCAGATATCCGCTATGTTTTTGCTACTTTTATTAACAATGTATAATGTCTGTTCTGTTGGTGTGTCTAAGATCAAATAAATAAATAAATAAATTATTTCACATACACAAATTTTAGAAAATAAAACAAAACCGCAGACATAACTCTTCACTTTGCCGCCAAGAAGTCCCCTAAAGTAGGTACGTATCACTTTTAATTTTCAAGATAATATTAAATGGTTTTTAAACAACAAATACTACTAAAACCATAATACAAAATCCACAGAAAACTACCACCGGCGGCAACAAGTTTAAATGATAATCGACGAAGAAGTCGGACATGCACACCGCAGCTTATAAGTGCACTTTGCAGTTAAAAAGCTTATCCGGGACGAGGGCGGGCCACTTCGGAGCGCGGCGCTTGGCCCGCGATGGCCGCCCCGGATTGGAAAACTTCGAACAACTTAATGTGTTGATAAACACCACTGGTGAATGGTGGCTGCCAACACTGTGTACCCGCTTTTGTTGGCTTACTCGTATCTCATTTAAAATCATAACACTGCACTTTTGTTCTATTGACAAATCTATCAATAACCTTGGTCAAAATCAAAGTCAAATAATTTACTTCACAGGCACTTATTGACGTTACAACTATAAAACTCAAATAATTATAAAAAACTTAAAAATTAGTTTAAACTAAAGTTAGTTTAATGTTCAAATAATTTTTAACGCAAATTTTGTTGCGAACAAATTACAAAAACACAAATGTTGAAAAAATGTTTTTTTGTAATTGTAATTTGTGTTTTTGTAATTTGTTCGCAACAAAATTTGCGTTAAAAAAAAATATTTGAACATTTATAAATAGCTTGCTTATTTCTTAACTGAGTATGATCGGATGTTAGTGACGGTAGTTGTTGACATTCAATGGGCGTCTTTGGCTTTCAAAGTAAAAAGTGTTGAATAATTTCGGCGGGCTGGTTAGAACCACGATAGCTCAATTGGAAGAGCATCTGACCCGGAATGTCAGAAGGGTGCAGGTTCAAATCTTGCTCGTGGAAATTTTTTCAACATTTGTGTTTTTGTAAAGTTAGTTAGTTTAGTTTAGTTTAAAGCAGCTGGTCAAAGAGTTAAGTGCTCGTTTTACTGAGGCCTTCGGTGACAGGAAGGCTGGCAGCTACCTTTGCCAGCGTATTAGTTTGGCAATCCGAAGAGGCAATGTTGCCAGCATTCTTGGGACCGTTCCCATGAGCCCACAGTTGGAGGACATCTTTTATTTATAGGTCTTTAGTTTTTAATTTCTAATTATTTTTTCTCTGTTTTTTTTTTAAAGTTAAGTTCTGTATTTAAGTTTGTTTAGAATAATTATTACTCAATATTGTTTAGAATAAACTACTGAATCTACCACCAGTTCGGATTTTGGGAGAGCCTTCGACCGAGGAGAGCTGGCAACAAACTCAGGAGGCTTAGGGTAAAGCCACCAAAGAGTACGCACTACCAAAGAGTACGTATTATTGTGGGATTAATAAATTCTACGTACCATAACGACTCTATGTACACGTTCTGTCACAGGCAAGTAGTTGCTAACAGATTTAATTTTTTTTTCTCATTTGGTTGGTTGGTTTACATGGTATACATTTTTTTTTAATTTATTTATTTGCCATTTTTCCTCTTTAATACTCGTATAGTAAAGGGACTTTTTATTCTAAAAAACAATTTTCCAACCCCAGGTTCCTGGTTGAGGTCCCAGGTCCTTTGTTTACATTAGACCACGACTCCTAGTGAGCGAATATCGCTATTTATGGTGTCAGCTCGAAGTTCGACTGGCTAGCCATACTCGTACTAAACTCATCGTTTGGAACCGTCTTGTTGTCATGTGGGACTCTCCCTTTGACATTCCGTCAGGATGATCTTGGCAAGCAGTATGTTCTTTAAACAAACTAAAGGAAGAAAGAAATCTAAAGGAAAAAATTTAAAAACTTTTATTTAAACTCACATAAGTACGATTTAATTTGTAGGTACATATGGTTATTAGGTGTATATAAAAAATAATGTATGAATGGCTGGACGACTTCAAACAGTGGACTGGACTTAGCTATCGTCATACATAAGACCGCAGGAAATTTTGCATACATATCTCCTAACTTCAGTATGAACATGGCCACTAAATGACAATAATATGTATATTCTGCAATGCGTGAAAAATTACAACAAATTTTCGCCATATCAACGCTAATAACTTTTTCTTGGACTAGTCCCATGTTAAAATCTCCGTTTCTTTCACGTTCATTATTACTAAGGTTTTGGCAAAGTATTTGGTAAAGACAGGGATCCGGGGATCGATTCCCAACTGGTGGTACATCATTTCGTAATCGGTTTGGTTGGTGATAGGGCTTGTTTAACCGCCTGGCAAGCTACCACCATCTTATCTAAATACCTCACCATAACATCAATGTTTGTATCACTGTTATGTTCCGGCAGCTAGAGATATAAGATATCTAGTGCCTCAGTAGTTGAGGATTCCGGGTGAAGTGCGCTTCCACCTTCGGCCTTATCATCACTTAACATCAGGTGAGATAAAAGGCCAAGTGCTTACGCATAAGGTTTAAAAAAAAGATGGGTTGGAGCTATTCTTTGCGTCCGACACCACGAGGAACGCTAATGACTTAAACCGTTAAAACAGCGCTTACGTATCGTCACCGCGCTGTTCAGTAAACGCAACACAATCTCTCGTAACGTGATTAACTAACAAGTTCTGTAACGTATTGCGGCGGTGCATGTAACAAAATGCGGACAATGCAGCCTCGCGGGACCCGCTGTAAGGCAAACGCGAGCAGAAGGTGCGCTCGGAGTCACCTGCCAAATTAATGTCTAAGGATACCAACGTCAAAGGTCAAAGTAAAAATTTCTATATTAGAGACATTTCATCACGATACACATCACGACACGGCCACAAATTGATAATACCAGTAACAAAGCTTAAAATGAACTCATCCAGCTTTCTAAAAATAAAAAAAATAAAAAATAAATTATTTTATAAGTTGTCAAAAGAGTTAGAAATATAAATAAACAATATTTCCTTCCTGTATGATGATGATGAATGATAGTATTGATAATAGAAATGAGAAGTGAGAAATGAATTACCCCCAACCCCTCGAGTATTTCAGTAAAGATGTGGGGCTTTACTAAGTCCTTACGCAGACTTCTTGAAAGATAATAAAAGTGACGTTGCACTGTTTTGTTTCATTTGCCAACACTCATGCACACTCACGAACACTTAACGGTTCATAATCCACCATTATTTCACATACTTACTGTTTATTACACATTACACACATTAAAGTAACTATAGCGACGATGCACAATAGGGATGTTTACATAAACAATTAACTAATTTCAGAACATTAACTTAAAAATGAAAACACGTAATAGTTCTTTGAAATATTAACCAATGTTTAATAACCTAAGCATGATTTTTTGTAACCTTTTTAGGTTTCTATTTAGGTCAAGTGAGTGTTTTTCAACAACCAAAAAGTTGTTGAGTGACGTCATAGTTTCCATTTCCATACAATTACTATTAATGAAAATCGTAGGTCTGACAGTTGTTAAAACGTTTATCTATTGACTAACCAATAAACTACCCTATTGAAATAAGGACGCACTCAGTTCATAACTCTTACTCACAGTATGCCAAGCGTACGCTATTTATCACAGCTATTATTATCTATTTATTTATTCCTTATGGGTTAGCACTTGGCCTAACTCTCACCTGATGTTAAGTGATGATAGAGGAACTGCCTATCTTATCTCTAATTGACGGAACACAACAATGCTTCAAACATTGATGTTATGGCGACATTATTTAGATGAGATGGTGGTAGCTAGCCAGGCGGAAAAACAATTTCTACCAACAACCAAATCGAGTACACAAACACTTTCCCCCCTGGGAATCGAACCCGGGACCTCTGAATCTAAGACAGTCTTAACCACTAGACTACAGATGCAATCGATAATTGATGGTGAAGTTCAAAAATCAGTATCCAATGTATATAGTAATAGGGTTAAAGTTAAGACCCTTGAGTGACCCCTGGGTGGTGCTAAGTGAGTGACACTGTCTGAGTGGCAGTGCCACGCTGCGTTGCAGCACGAAATGGGCCGGCTCGCCCGGCGTAATACCACCCTTTCACAGAATATCGGCGTGAAACAATGGCACTCGTTGCTGTTGTGTTTCGTTCGGTAAGTGAAGGTACCGGAGGCCCATCTCCCGCTCTCCCCCTCCCAATTCCTACTTGCTCCTCAAGATCCAACTCGTTCCTCAAGGACGGCAGCGCATCTGCGATTACTTTGGTTTTGCGGGTGTCCAAGGGCGGCGGTGATTACTTTCCATCAGGTGACCCACCTGTTCGTTTGCCTCCTTTTAACATAAAAAAAATAAAAATAAAGACCATCGTAACAAGAAGCTTTGGCATTACATGAAAACCTTCTGTACTAATTTACGCTGTGTAAATGCGGATCGTGAACCAAGTTAAAATTAATGCTGTTGGTTTATACTAACGTTCGAGTTCGCATTATCATTTTATCATAATAATATTATGTGTAACCTCACGTTATTTCTATTTACTTTTTTTTCAACGACGGTACCACAACCACCCAGACCCGACACTATATAGAAAAGTTCGTTTTCGACATTGTCCCGACCGGGAATCGAACTTGGACCTTAGAGAATGCGGAGTGTAAGCCACACAGCTACGGAGGTCATCAAAACGTCTTATAACGTTAATTTCATTCGTTGATTCGTTAGTTCGATAAGCTAATGTTTTTGATAAATCGAGAATGATTCAAAGAGTAATAAAATAAACTTGCCTACACGATTATACTCATTTTTTACAAGATAAATATAACAAACTCTATTGGGATTGAATCCTTGGGTTACCGGTCTAATGTTCTGACCGCTGAGCTACTGAGACCTCCAAAGACTCGTAAAATTTTTCTAGTACGTTTATTCTAGTAAATTTTATCTTGTAACTACACATAACACTGTAAATGCAAACATTTTTTTTTTAATTTTCCCACACTTACTTACTCACTCCATTGGCCCATGGACCCAAAGTGAGTCTTGGCCTCCGTAACGAGAACTCACCACGTTCCCCTGTTCATTGCAATCTCTTAAAAATAATAATTATCCTAAAAATTTGCAAATTATGTTATACAAAGTGAACAGTTTCAAAAACTGTTAACGATAGTCTCTATCTTATTCAGTGCTGTAATTGAACAGGTTCTTAAGCTGGTAACGAAGTAAGACCGCCATACAGACATAGTACTTTACAACTAAACAAAGAATAAGCTTCACCGTATATGAGCTCGAGCGCGCGAATACCAGACACAATAGAATTTTAATTGTTATCGGCCACCTGGTGGTCGATCGACGCTCAAGGGGTTAAAGTTATTCCGTGTTTTGTTCCTGTCATGTAAAAGTCATATCAAATTAGAGTAAAAGAGATTTTCATCCCCCCATCTCGGAAAGAGTATTTTTGCTCTTCGATATCTGAGTGCAAAAGCCGTTTTTATCCGCTAGAGGATAAAGTAAATTGAATTTAGAACATCGTGTGCACTAAGTTTGTGAATTCAAAACATCATTAAACCTATTTGCTTCTACCTCCATGGTGCCCAATTTATCAGTACTGTAGCAACCGAGACTCCTTGTTCGGGCATACTTACTGGCAGCCACCGTGGCCTGCATTAGAATATAGTAGAAGAGAAAAAAGAAGAACATAGCAGACTCGGTGACGGGCCGCGACGACGAATTGATTGTTATTATTTCATTTTGAAAGTAATATAAATATTTAATGCTATAAAGCATTATTATTCGATACAAACCCCCGTTTCTTAAGTAACGACCCAGCGAGGTGGTACAGTACACAAGTTACTAACACCAACATTACAGTACCTAACAAAAATATCACACTTAACTTAAGTAACCGTAGCAACGTTACTTTCAATTTTTCTTAATTATACCTAAGTATTGTTTTTTACAATTTAAAGATTATTCTGTAATACTTACCTTTCATAATGTAGTAGTTAATACCTAAACTGAATTAAAATCTTGTGATTGTAAATGTTTTTTTTGCATTTAGTCATTTCCTCGCTGAGGTGGGATGAAAAGATACGTGTTGCACTCGAGTGCAAAGATTTTTCACCTCGTGCTCTTTTGATTCCCTCGCTAACGCTCAGGATTCTAATTTTTGAATCACTCGCTGCGCTCGTGATTCAATTTTAGGATCCTTCGCTTGCTCGGTCATCAAAATTGAGCACACGGTTAAAAAGCAACTTTGCACTCTTGTATAACAAATAACTATTGTTTATTTGTAAGGCACCTCGCGTTTTGTAGTAATACTATCACGCAGCCGACGATCAAGTGGCGCGTGTAACATGTGATAACCTCCGGTGTATCGTAAGTGGTGACACTATGAATTGCAACATGCCGAATCATCAACATGCCGAGTCACACGCAGTGTCCAATATTTTGGACAATTGACAATAAATTTTGAATTTTGAAATTTGAATTTTGAATTTTTTGCGTGTGACTGCTGAGCCGGCGCCTCGTGTTACCTACTTCGCCGCCGCCGCTGCGCCACCACGCCGCCGCAAGCTAATTTCGTCATTCTTGGTACTGTAGAGCCTAAAGGGCTCTACTTCTATACTAATATTATAAAGAGGAAACCTTTGTGTTTTGTAGTTATGTATGTTTGCAATGAATAAACTCAAAAACTACTGGACCGATTTAAAAAAATTCTTTCAACATCAGAATGCTACAATAGCGCTGAGTAACATATGCTATATTAAAAAATATATATATAAATAAAATACTAAAAACGACCAATTTAATTTTTCAATACAAAATGATTTGTTTGTTTTGTTGTCATGAAAAAAATTGATATATATTGAACTCAATGATGGAAACTATCAAAGCGATACGAAGTTCGCAAAAGGCGGTTAAATATTATTTTATATATTTTATCAAGCAAATTACAATGAATTACTATCGTAGCCGCGGGCTGACAAGGACTTCGCTCTTCCTTTGTTTTCGTCTCGAAGTCCTTCTTTTTCTTTCTTTCTATTGTAACGCGC
Organism: Eudonia mercurella; assembly: GCA_963082485.1. NCBI lineage: Eukaryota > Metazoa > Arthropoda > Insecta > Lepidoptera > Crambidae > Eudonia > Eudonia mercurella. The sequence continues at coordinate 21,321,233 of OY720026.1, read as the reverse complement.
CACGTCGCCTGCCTGAACGCCGATCGAGCAAGTAGGCTCGATCACTACACGAGCTACGCCCCTTCGGCAGTCAACGTGACCTGGAACAATTACAAAAAAATATGAACAAGTGCCTGCCTTTTCTGGAGGAAAAATAAGGATGCAGCACATGTCTGCTAGCTAAGTAAGAGCACCTGCGGAAAGCCCTTAAAACAAATCCATAGCGTGGACTTGCAATGGGAAAAACCTCCAGCCAAAATCCCATTGCAACCTTCTAAAGACTGAAGTTAACTTTACACCAACCCAACATACAAATTTATCAAACAAAATTATATATAGTTTTTATACCATACAATAATTAAATGATGCCTAACCCTAATCCCGTCTACTACTTACTTAAATCGTAACAATAGCTGCAAATCATTATAAACATTTAGCCATTTCCTGAGTGTGTTCAACTCAAACACCTCACCCGGATTATATAAGTACGTTGGCGAGTTTCAGTAATCGAACCAATGTTTACATTCCTATTGGCTATATTTTCATTTTCTGAAACTCAACTTGTTAAACCACACACATATACATTACGTTAAAACAATATCTATTTATTAATACGTGAAGCAAAAACTTTGTACCTGTTTTTACGTAAATTGCGCTGACGGAGGAGTATAAAATTTCGCACACTTATAGGTTATATAGAGAAGGTTATCCGAATGCTAAGATTTTTTTTAAATTATGCATAAAAAATACATTAAATCAACAAAAACAACATTACACACACTACCATGTATTTGACACACACGTATTGTTTGTCTTTAATGCGGCCGACATCTGTCAATGCCAATCTTACATTTTATCTTTTTTTAATTTTTCATTGCTTAGGATTCCTCTCACTGTCCAAACAATAAAGTACACCTTACTCTCACTCTTTCGAGAGATAGGTGTACTTTATTATTTATAAGGCTCGATCATGACAGTACCTACTTCGTCCAAGCCTAACATAGAATTTTAGTTATAGTAAATATTGTAATTTTCTTTCTCTAAATAAATATGTTACATAAATCCTTTTTTTTAACCTTTGGCCGCCGCCTTCGTAATTCGCGTGCACCAGCTTTCACGTCATCTCTAAGTAAAACTATATCTCTCTCTCTAATCAAAAGAATTATAGTTTCGCATGAAAGAGACAGAATACGTTCTGGTGCCGTAATAAAACCGCGGTGAGCTACGACGGTGCACGGGTACCATTTTATTTATTCAGTTCACGGTAAACTATAGATTGTAAAGATTTTATTAGAACTGCATTGAAAACTGATTTTTCTGTAAAATTGTGTAGGTATACGACTTTTGTAGAGGAAAGAGACGATGTACCAACTGACTGTAAATCGTGAGCCTTCAAATAAATAGACGCTGTATTTCCAAGAAGTAGTTTAAGCAAACCTTTGATTCTTATCCATCCTCCATCCATCCTACAGTCGTCAATTCAACCACGTTTACATGTACTAAACAATTAGCTGACAATTTCGTGCTTCGTCGATTTTAATATAATGTGAATAGGCGTAACTTAAACTATTTTATTTAAATTGAGGCGAATGCAGAACAGTTTTATTAAAAGTCGGAAGTGTGCATTAGTTTAAAAACTTTTTTTTACGGCATAGTGATATCATAAACAAGTATTGAAATTTTGAATTAGGTCTTGAAAATCTTTTTGTAATGTAGTTAGTGCTGTTTATTATTATTTAACCCCCATATCCATAAAAACTATTTTGTATAATTTTGTTAATCATTAATAATTTTTCAACATTTGTTTTGTAATTTGTTCGCAGCAAAAAAAATATTTAACTAAGTTTTTATGAATAAGGGGGTAAAAGTCTTTAATCACCGTGGTGGTCACCGGTAACCGACAAACAATAAATTTTCTATTGTGCCTGGTTTTGAGGCAGTCAACGTGCTAATGAGAAACTGGCAAACAAATAAATTAATTTAAAAAAAAAATAGTGTCATTCATTACTAAAAAATTATTATGCAATCGCCAATTTACGACAACCTCAACATGACCAATTATCGAGTCGCCATTTTAACCATCTCTTATTGACAGTTCGTTACGCTCACGAGAATAATATCGTCTCACGGGAACGGGCCAAGTTGCGGTTAACGGGCCAGATTACGGGCGCCGATTCCCGCTAAATAAATACTGCTGCTTCTGAAACTATGACCGATTTTAAAGATCCACTAGCTGGGGTCAGGTGCTCTTCCAATTGAGCTATCGTGGTTCTAACCAGCCCGCCGAAATTATTCAACACTTTTTACTTTGAAAGCCAAAGGCGCCCATTCAATGTCAACAACTACCGTCACTAACATCCGATCATAATATTTTTACAAATATTAAAGATCAGTTAAGAAGTAAGCAAGCTATTTTTATAAAATGTTCAAATAATTTTTAACGCAAATTTTGTTGCGAACAAATTACAAAAACATAAATGTTGAAAAAATTTCCACGAGCAGGACTTGAACCTGCACCCTTCTGAAATTCCGGGTCAGGTGCTCATCCAATTGAGCTATCGTGATTCTAACCAGCCCGCCGAAATTATTTAACACTTTTTACACTCAATGTCAACAACTACCGTCACTAACATCCGATCTTAATATTTTTACAAATATTAAAGATCAGTTAAGATTTTTTTTTCTTGTTTAATAATTTTGGCGGGCTGGTTAGAACCACGATAGCTCAATTGGAAGAGCACCTGATCCGGAATGTCATAAGGGTGCAGGTTCAAATCCTGCTCGTGAAAACTTTTTTAACAGTCTATTTACTTTTAATTACTTCATTTTAATATTAATTGACAAGTTGTAGTCTTAGAGCATTATAATGCTCTAAGGTTGTAGTAGATTAATAATTTGTATATTCTATTGACATTTCATTGTATAATTATTTAAATTTATTTGCATTTATTTAGATATGTTATTTTTTTATTATTTTTATATTGTTTTAAAATTTGCACGCCTAGAAAATTAAGGCAGAATATTGTTGACCCTGCTCAACATTGTCGCTCATCTCAATGTACTGTACACAATATTGTGCAAATAAATGTTTGACTTTGACTTTGGCTTATATATATCTTAAAGAATCAGGCGTATATAAAACGATGTGATGATAATTGGGGGAGAACCAAATTCCGATCAAACGACTCAAGTCTGCATCAAAGAATTGTATATTAAAAAACTTACATTTCTAATTTATAACGTAACGTTTAAGCAATTATATTGCAAAAAAAGTATATTCAGTAAAAGTGTTATAAAACTTTCCATAACCGGAGTTTTTCTATTGAATTCGTATGTTTGTGTTACTATTATGATAAAGAAAAAATCTTATCTCTCAATAGCAATAAAAAAATTGCCAGTTTTAAAAAGAAAGCCCCCTGTGTGGTACCGGGGATAAAGAATTGCACCACCCCATATCTTCCCGAGGGTGTCGTAAAAGCCGACTAAGGGATCATTCCGGAGGATGGGCAGCAGCATCTCTCTGAGGTTACTCTTAATCAACTGCGATCGCCAACCCGCCTGCCAAGCGTGGCGATTACGGCAAATACCCCTCATGGAGAACCGTGGGGGAGGCCTTTGTCCAGCAGTGGACGTCTTTTGGCTGAGATGATGATGATGATGATGATGATGATGATGATGATGATGATGAAATAGAAAGCTATTATTAAACTCCTTTTAACGTGAGAAAACAATAGTACATTGTTCACCGAGAGGAGAAAGTGACCGATTACCGTCGAGGGTGTCGTTTGAAGCCCGAGCCGTAGGCGAGGGCTTTAAAACACCCGAGATCGGGAATCGCAGTTTCTCTCGAGTGATACATAGTGCTTTATACTACACCTGATACTTTATCAAATTTACGGTAGAAAGTACGTCATTGCATATCGAACAAATATGCGGGGAGAAAACGCATCTGAGCGGGAGAGAAAAGTGTATGAAAATCCATTTCTTACGTGGTTTTTGCGTTTTCTCCCCGCATATTTGTTCGATATGCAATGACGTACTTTCTACCGTAAATTTGATAAAGTATCAAGGTACTTTCCAAGCAGGTGTAGTATAAAAGTATGTAACTGCCTATATTAATAATTGACGCTTTATTATCTCTATAAGTATAAAAAGCTGACGAAAATGATAGATATTAAAGAAAAAACTTTTATAACTTAAGAACTATTGAAAACTAATAAAAATTTCAGGTACCTACTAGAAAATTTATTCATTTCTTGAGGTGACAAATAAAATAAAGTACCTACTATTTCTTAGCAAACACTAGACAGCATGGGTAACGTCCACTCTCGAGCTTAATACCTCTCGCTTAAATTTCCGCATACATATTTTACAGTTGAAACAAACAATGCCTTTATTACTTTAACAATAAAGCGGAGTCACAAATTTACGTTTGTCGGTTCAATATTTCGCTGAGAATTTGACGTGCGAACGTGCCTCGCGCCGGCTGCCGACTCCAATATAGCTTCAGACGCATCCACGGTGGACTACGACGGAGTTATGGACGACTACCGTTTATATATGGTGGCCTAGTGGCAAACCGCTCGGCCCGATACCTGGAGATTCCAGGTTCAATTCCCAGGTCGGATAAAGTGTGTTTTGGAATTTTTCATAGCCCGGGTTCCTGACGAGGTGCCTGGATGGGCACTGAGAAGTGAGTGGGCTTACAACTCCGCCACCAAAGAGGATATTTTAATCGACTTAAGAGTTGACGGCCCGAGCAGTGGTACTGCGAGTTGTACTCTAAGCGCAACGAGAAGTGAGCGAGTTTACAGCTCCGGTAACCTATCTGGATATTAGGTAGTGGACTATACGTGTCCGCGGGGCAACTAGCTCGAGACACTAGTCTTAAAAGTACCGGATGAAGAATGCGGTTCGGCGCGTCCTGATCTGGCGTTATGACCTGACGTAGATGATCCCTTGTGCTTGCGCAAGGATGTCTGACACCTACTTTGTAACCTGACGGTTGGTAGGGGTGTCAGTATAAACTTGTCGTGTGTAGCGGAGCCCGGGTTTTCTGATCACCAACCCGCATTTCTACAAGCATGGTGATGAAGCCATTACCCATCATTTGTGGCGATATGGCAGATAAGGTTACAATAATTGAGCTCCTAGGAATGTACTACACCATCACACGACAGGATGGTGAACCTTGTACCGCAGTCCATCCAACCTCTTCCTGTGAAGAACCGGCAAGAAAGTCCGCAAGGTCATTTTTTTCTCCCTTACTTTTACAGGGTCAAATATTGTAAAATGCTAACTCTATCAAAGAAGGATACCTTTCATTACAATAAACACAAACATTTCCACTCGTTATTGATGAATTAGCTGACAAGCGACTGAACGACACCATCGTCAGTATATAAACGTCCTAACTGTTGTATTCAAGTCTTCCCTGCATGAACAATGGCAAATGGACAGATCACACACCGCAATGGCAAATTATTGCTTAACAGCAAAGCTTGTCTGTCGCAAAAGTGAATTTTATTTTATAAAAAGTTTATCTTTCAACAGAGCTACATGTACTTACAAAAAATAGGAAAAAGAAAGTGTCCTATATTTTCCAATTAGACACTATAAAAGAAAATTAGAAAAAAAAACACATTTTACCGGTTAATTTTAGTACAAGGTCTCTCCCGCCATGTAGACTTACGAAAGATATCGTTGCACTGATATTTATAAGAGTTAATTTCTTTATAGCCTTAACTGAATAAGGCTTTTAAATTTTAACCCCCTTATTCATAAAAACTATTTAAGCATTATTTAGTTAAATATTGTTTTGTCAACGTCACACAAACGTCATTTTGAATTAATTTGAGAAAAAGAGACAAAACAATGATTAACTAAATATTGCTTAAACAGTATTTTTATGAATAAGGGGATAAATGTTAGAATTCTACTAAATATTATAGCTTCAAAGAGGTAAAGTGCCTTTACCTTAAAAAAAAGAAAAACACGCAATAATAAGGTTTCACTGACAATAACACTGCTAGTTCCAGCTCTATGGTTATATAATGTATTGTAATGTAACGAGCCTTCCCAAACACAATACAGTGTTATGGCATACAGCCCCTGCAGGACAGCCTCCTCCGCCGCAAGGCTGTAAACACTTGATTTACAGCTGAACTGTACACATTGCCCGTATGCTCATTTATAGGATTGACTGAGCAGTAACTGGAACGGATTTATGGTTTTATGACTTTCATTGTTCGTATGAAGTTCAATATAGTTTAGGTTCCATGGAGATTATAATTAGTTTCGGCACACAATTTTAGATGTACCTACACGTAAGGAGCAGCTCGATGGCGGAGTGGTTAACGCGCTCGGTCTGCGAGTGCTGAGGTTAAGCAACTTTCGCAAAGGCCGGTCATCGGATGGGTGACCAAAAATTTATCATCTTGAGCTCCTCCGTGCTTCGGAAGGCACGTAAAACCTTTGGTCCCGGCTGCATTAGCAGTCGTTAACAACTAACAATCTGCACTGGGGCCGCGTGGTGGTTTATGGCCCGTTCTCCCTATCCATCCATAGGGAAGGCTCGTGCCCCAGCAGTGGGGACATAAAATGAGCTTGATGATGACACGTAAGAAAATAAGTAAATAGCCTACGGGTGGGTCAACCCACTGCTCGGTAATGGCCTCCATTTTTGAAATCAAGTTATCGCTGCAATTGGTTGGTTTTTGACTTAGTATCGTTTATTTGAAAAAAAAACAAAGTGTTGAAAAAATTCCACGAGCGGAATTCGAACCCGCACCCAATGACATGCCGGGTCAGGTGCACTGCCAACAATGCTATCGTGGCTCAATCCAACTCGCCGAAATTAATCAACACTATCTACTTTTACTTTGTAAGCCAAAGGAGCCCAATTCAATGTCGACAACTACGTCATCAACATCATATTGAAAAATCAGTTAAGAATTAAGCAAGCTATATTTATGACAATTCGAACCAGTAGTTCCTGAGATTAGCGCGTTCAAACAAACAAACAAACAAACAAACAAACAAACAAACAAACAAACAAACAAACAAACAAACAAACAAACTCTTCAGCTTTATAATATTAGTATAGATTACTTACATATAATTTTACGCAAATATTGTTTCGAACAAATTGCAATTTGAAAAAAGACAAAGTGTTGAAAAAATTCCACGAGCCGTATTCGAACCCGCACCCCATGACATGCCGGCTCAGGTGCACTGCCAATTATGCTATCGTGGCTCAATCCAACTCGCCGTAATTTTGTGCTGCTCGCATCCAGCGGCTTTCCGTGACCGTCAGTAGATCGACGGTCCACCTTGTTGCAGGCACACTGTGCTTTCCGGTACGCGGTGGTCGCCACTCAAGAACTGTTCCGCCCCAGCGGCCATCAGTTATTTATATACAAAGAGTTCATCAGAGAATCAGTTATTTATAATAGTTAGAATAAGATTAGGTTTCAAATTAGTAAACACGTGCCACAATAAAGTACAAAGTACTCGAAACAACGACAACGGGGTAAAATAAAATGTACAAAATAATGTACACAAAGTGTAGTTGTGTTGGTTTTATTTTCGTTGGTCTTTCATTTGTTTCTTCTATGCCTTTTAACATTTTTACTTTACACAATGTATCAATTTATAGGAGATCGGAAAGGTTATTTTAAGTGCAACCGTTGTTATCCTTCGCTTAACGTATCCTAATAAAGCTTAAGTAGTTTTTATGAACTAACTTAGCATTATACCGTTTTAGTACGATCTAAAAGATTAATTAGTAGTGGAGTGATCGCGGCTAATAGCTAGTCATGAGCAAAAACGTAAATAATTAAATCTCCACCGAAACGCCAACAAATTGGTTACGAGTCGATTAGCGACTCACTAACCCCTACTACGCTACCGTGAAACTTACCGGTTCACACCGAAAACTATCGCCGTCCCTGTCTACAACACCGAGAAAATAGAGATGGAAACATTTACAAAGAGACTCGTAAAGGTCCCGAGTAGGACCGAGTAGAGGAAACGGAAGCGGCGACATTATCGTTGCAATCAAATACTCGTTAACAGCGCCTCTGATGTACTAACTCCGCGGAAGAAACTCGACTACATTCCTCTGGGCTAAAGTTCAAATTACAATGGTGGTAAACGGTTGTAGTTAATTCACTAGACTGAAAGTCACTTTCTTTGTTTTGAGTTAGTGTCGAGCGTTGTTAATTGGCGTAGAACCGGCACAGTTTGATGATTATTGTACATAATTGGGGCATTTTTCAGCACTGCGGTGATCAAGGCCTCAAAATGTAAATAATTGGCATCGTTCTTTTTTATATCAGATTGGTAAGCACTTGTTTTTCATCTCACCTGATGTTAAGTGATGATAAGGCCAATGGTGAATCTTCAACTAGTGAGGTGGCTATCTTATCTCTTGCTGCCGGAACACAATAACTACAAACATTGATGTTATGGCGACATATTTAGATAAGATGGTGGTAGCTAGCCAGACGGACAAACAAGCCCTAGCACCAACCAAACCAAATACACAAAGATGTATCCCCCGCTGGGAATCAAACCTGGAACCTCTGGGTCTAAACCAGTGGTCTATGCCATTAGACCACAGAGGCGGTTAAACGTAAAGGTTTCTGCGTTCTGTCAACGTAAACGTTTATAAAATGACCAAAGAACTAGGTAAGAACTAATATACTTACTTAGTGACCAATATAGTTTATGGAGTTATTTTATAAAGAGGTCTGTGTTAAAGAGATTCAATCTTGTACGAGTCAATGCCTTTCTAAATTCTAAGCACTTAACTAATATAATGCAATGCAAGTATATCACGGGCTAAGAAATAACCTACAAATAGACGTTAACTAAATCATATCGAGCTTCCAAGTAAGTAATTTAATTAATTTATTATATTTTAGTAGATGGCACAGACTAAGTGTTTTATTTTATCCTCAACTGGGAAGATTTGAGATTACTTTCATCTTTTGGTAAGTGATGGTAGCAAAGATAAATGTCAACTTCACCCATCTCGCAGAAAGAAACTTCTAATCAGATTTGAGTTAATGTTCTGACGTGTGTAGTTTTCAAGTTTTTCTTATGTAGTAAGGCACGTTTAATATAGAATTAGAAAATTAAAGCAATTTTTCCAATAAAGGGTAAACTTTTCAGCGGGCCGCTTCATGACCGATGGCTCCATTTTGAATTTTCTACACACTTAATTTGGCCCGAGTTAACAGTCCACGTGAACGGCGTCACGGGCTCATCTAGTCATAAATGAAATTGGGCAAGCTTCACGCAGCCACGCACCTTTGCTCTCAAACAAACTAAACATTTGGGGAGTGTATCGGGCCAGCGAGCGGATCCAATATCGGCGTAAACAAAGGCTCACAAGAGTTCGAGCCACGCCCACCGTGCTACATATTCAGCGGTGGCCGGTGTGAACAGCGTTGTAGACTGGGAGCAGGCGCCAAGAAATTCAATTTTATTTATTTTGTTAATAATAATATACTTATATTTATTTTACTTCTACAATTTATGGAATCCTGGCTCCCAAGCTAGTAAACAAGCTAACAAAGAGGAACTCGATGGCGCAGTGGTTAACGCGCGCGCTCTGCGAGTGCTGAGGTTAAGCAACTTTCGCAAAGGCTAGTCATCGGATGGGTGACCAAAAATGTATCACCTCGAGCTTCTCCGTGCTTCGGAAGGCACGTAAAGCCGTTGGTCCCGGCTACATTAGCAGTCGTTAACAACCACCAATCTGCACTGGGCCCGTGTGGTGGTTTATGGTTCGTTCTCCCCATCCATCCATAGGGAATGCTCGTGCCCCAACAGTGGGGACATTAAAATGAGCTGATGATGATGATGATGATGAAGCTAATAAAAACCGTAATATGGGAGCCAGTATTTTCCTATTAATATTACAGTTTAAGTACTAAAGCATATAAAACAGAATCAAACATGCCAATTTAAATATTAAAAAAAGGAAAAAAGAATAAGGTTTCAACATTGAATTTATTTTATTTATTTTATTTTCTTATCTTGGATGTGGGATTCAAAGGACGCCAAGGTTCAAACATTGTTGGTAACAAAAGTGGAGGAATCAGTAATGTTGCATATAATTTCATGTGTGACAGATATCAGCTGAAATGTGAAGAATATTACAAAGCGTAAGAAATTCAATTCAATATTCAATTTATTTTATTATCTTAAGAAAACAAAGGTTTAAAAAGTTTTAATAGGTTACAAAATATAATACATAAAAACCACTTATAGGTTCTAAGTTTTATGTATAATTAATCTAATCTTGTCAGAGTCTTGTATGTAAATCTGTAAGCTACAAGAAATTTTAACAAATAAATGACGTTAGTGGTGATTGAGTAAAATTTCATTCTAAGAGCGTTCTCTGCGTCAAGCACAGGCAGCCTACCTGATGGGCGACCGCTTTACACAGCGGACTCCCTAACTTGAATTAAGTTGGCGATTTTATAGCCTGCCTGCTCATAATGTTTAAGGATTTTTCGTAGTGGTACGCGGAAGTGCTAGTTCATTGTATGGAATCGCTGTTGTATAGCTATCGTATGGCTAACCAAGTTAAAAACAAAAATTACCACTTTCTTAACAGATTGTTAAAGTCCTACCAACCCTAACACCACACTGTCTAAAGTCAAAAAAATATTGTGAGTTCACGTTACGTGAAATAGAACGTATTTGACTAAAAAGTGGACGTAAGCATGTTACTAGTAAGCTTTGAGATGATTGGGCGTCTCCAGATATGATATTTACGTAAATACGTAATGTATGACTACGTTAAGTAGTCCCGTTACCGTATTAAATTGACATGCACAGTTTTTTCAAGTAAGGTGGTGATATATTAGGTAGTAAGCATACTTATAACATTTTATCTAGGTATGATATCTTTTGAAGGTCGCCATGTTACCGAACAGTCATATAAAAGATATTTTCACTAATAACCCTAGATGTAACAAGATTGTAAGTACCTAAATAAAAAGTATCTATATAAATCTGGCCTTTAGCTCCTGGGCTAAATAACGCGTCAATGCGCCCTGACCAATATACGATAAAAGCCGTATCCCTGGATCTTGAATTTGCATAGTTTCTGGCACCTAAATTTAAAACCTAACTTCTAAAGTAACAAGCTAACATTGCGGAGCTTGTTACTTTGACAACGGGGAGTTGTGTGCGCCATTTTAAGATTGCCGTGCCTTCTTTCAAAATTCAAAAAATTCAAAATTCAAAATTCAAAAACATTTATTCAGTTTAGGCTACAAGTAGCTCTTATGAATGTCACTATGCCAACGGTTCGTAAGTCTACTCTGGGCGGGAGATCTTGTACTGAGAAGAACCGGCAAGAAACTCAGCAAGTGTCCAGCTCTTTTCTCCCTTACAGCGTCAAAAATATTGGAAAATGCCCTATCATAGCAGGACACTTTCCATTACAATAAACACAAAAAAGACAACCACAACATGTAAAAAAAAAAAAAAAAACACAAAATAAAAAATATACGTTAACAAATTTGCATCAGGTAACAGTTGCAATTTCCACAATGTCATACAGTACCACTACAGTACTATCGTAAAAGTAAAAAATTGTTTAAGAAAAACAAAGTCAAATTATAGTGAATAATACTAAAAATAAGATAAGTATGCGTGAGCAGACCAGCCTCCACAGGCGGCACCCGTTCACGAGTATGACATATGAATCAGCCATCGCTTCACTCAACCATATTTTAGGGAACGTAACGACCCGACGCACACGCCACCACCGCAGAGACAGTAAAGAGAGCATGACACACTCAAGATACTCTAAATAAAAACTTAGTGATCTATTTAACGCAACGCTGTTTGTTATCTGTAGGACACTGTTGATAAAGGCTATCATATCAGTATAAAAATTATATAAATTAATTTTATTATGATGATTCAAATAGAGTATAATGTGTTTTTATTATAACCAGGCTGTTTTATCATCTAAATATTCTTTTACTGTATAATAATATAATATTCTTTGACAGCGAGACCATAAATAATGGAGGAAGTCTTCAGTTCGTCGGTATATACTTTTTTATTTGAGCTTGGGCACAACTCTGCCAGATAAATATTATACAAAAATGCATGTCGCCTGTATTTAAATATGAATTGTTATTTTTGACTACATATATAACTACAAGTGGTCGCCCAGTGGTCGAAATTCAACCGTAATTTTATTAAGGCTGCACGGATTGTATCCTAAGCAATGAAAAATTAAAAAATATAGAATGTGAGTTTGGATTGGCATTGACAGATGTCGGCTGCATTAAAGACAAGCAATACGTGTAAACTATAACCCCCTTACAAATAAACAAAGAATAAGGTCCGAATAGTTATTCTGTGTTTTGTCTCTTTTACTCTAATTTAAATTGACGTTTACATGACAGAAACAAAACACGGAATAACTATTCCGACCTTATTCTTTTTTTATTTGTAAGGGGGTAAGTGTGCGAAATTTCATACTCCTCCGTCCGCGCATTTTTTTGTAAAAACGGGTACTAAGTTTTTGCTTCACGTATTAATTTAAAGATATAACCATACAATCTCTTCTCATAATATCGTTTAAACTTATAAAATAGCGCGAGAACTAAAAAAACAAGAGTTTTATTTGATAAGCAAGCGATCTTATTTTGTATACTCTAAAGTTACTGATCAAAATACTTGCTTATCTCTTCTACCTCGTTTATCGGTACTAAAAATGAGTGAGATAAAAGATGGATAGTCATTCACGTACAAAGTCGTTGATACTTGATATTATCTACTACATCTATTCGCGAATGCATGTCGAATTAAGAAATTCGCAGCAGTATAGACAATTTTGAAGTGAATATTATCTCCCGTATGGTCTAGTGGCTAGGATACCTGGCTTTCACCCAGGAGGCTCGGGTTCGATTCCCGGTACGGGAATGTACTTTTTTATTGATCACATAATTTTGTTCAAATACATACCAGTTTGTTATTTTATATTTTTTTATTGTGTAAGTACACTAATCATATTGTTTTGAGGTAAATACAGCATAGAAAGTAAGTAAAATATTTAGTAGATAATACAATACAAGGGAAATATTTTGAATAGACACTTAATTATTTTTGGAAATTTGTAGGTAGAACTAAATACTAACAGATTTTTTTTGTTGATAGGTCGGGCATGCCCCTGCTACAAATATGGATTAAAACTCCTACAACACAGTAGTATTATTATACTTAATAATTATGATACCTAAGTTTTAATTACTTTTCTGGGATCAACCTGAAATAAAAAAGACTGAACTACAATGAGTAACGTATTTTTAATAGGGTAGTATGTATAAAAATACTGTAGAAAATGCCTTAAGCCTTAAGCCTTTCTAAGCAAAGATCTGTATTTGGTAGTCGAGGCCGTCGCCTCGGCTGCTCTTCAGCCGAATATTGGCGAAGCTGGTTCCCACTCCCCCTGACGTGACGGAGGCTTGCGCATTGCTTCGGCCCAGGTCAATGGCTGATATACTCTGGAACGAGGAAATTCGAACATCAACTATCTTTATTATTTTTATTTTTGCATTCACATTGCAATATGTAGTTACAAGGTAAATTTTTACTAGGACAAATCATTTTGAAAAAAGACAAAGTGTTGAAAAATTTCCACGAGCGGGATTCGAACCCGCACACCATGACATGCCGGGTCAGGTGCACTGCCAACTATGCTGTCCTGATCGTAGAAATTTATCAACACTTTGTCTTTTTTCAAATTGTAATTTTTTCGCAACAATATTTGCGTAAAATCATAAAATAAAAAATCATAGAACAAACTACAACCCTTGGATTACCGGTCCAATGCTCTGACCGCTGAGCTACTGAGACCCCAGATGACTCTTTGGTTTTTCTAGTACTTTATGATTTCGTGATTTAAGCTGAGCGGTAGAGCCACCCTGCGTTGCAGCACGAAATGGGCCGGCTCGCCCGGCGTAATACCACCCTCATAGAATATCGGCGTGAAACAATGGCACTCGTTGCTGTTGTGTTTCGTCCGGTGAGTGAAAGTACCGGAGGCCTATCTCTCACCCCTTCCCCCCTCTCAATTCCTACTCCGTACTCAAGATCCAACTCCTTCCTCAAGGCCGGCCACGCATCTGCGATTACTTTGGTTTTGCGGGTGTCCATGGGCGGCGGCGATTACTTTCCATCAGGTGACCCGCCTGCTCGTTTACCTCCTTTTAATATAAAAAAAAGCCAGCAGTATTATGTCACTGTGAAGTTACCCTTATAGTCGAAATAACACTTTTGCAAGAACTTAGGACTTTTGAACATTAACTGTCAATACTTATTATTGGTATTTTAATCTCTCCGCTCTACCTGATGTTAATTCAGTAATGGAGCAGGATTGTACCTCACTAGCCGTCAAACTTTATCTTGCCTACACGCAAGTTTCTTCTTCACACTTCATTTAAAGAATTTCATGATGTGGGAAGGGAGAATAAGTGTATTGGAAGAGCATTCCATATTTAGTAATGCGACAAAGAAATGATTCACCAAATTATAATTATAAATATTCGTTCGCGTTCAAACAGTTGCCATGGTAAATCAGTGACACCGAAATTCAGCATGCATGATCCTATGAGAAAGGGAGAAGGAGGGATAAGGAAAAAATAACCTTAAGTGGTAGGTACCTACTTAACAGAGATAAATAAGTTAAATACGATATAGATTCACAATATTATCTTCACTGTCGCATTGGGTCATATCCTGTTAAGATAGTTGGAAGTGTAGCTGTTCGGAATACAAGGCTGTGTATGGGCAGTGTCTTTTTGCCTTCGAATATTTCTCTATAGAAAACTGTCATGTAAGGTGACACTTGATCTTTGGCTGTCGTGTCGCGTTTTTATATCGTAACTTCCGGAGGAAAGTAATTAGGTGTTTGAACGATTTTTGGTGAAATCGTGTTGTGGTTGCCGGTGTGTGGAGGCGCACCAAAAATATAAGCGGCATCAGCGCCCTAGTGACAACTGCAGGTATGGCACGCGGTGAGGAAGCCCCCGCCGCCTTCCGAGAGCACCTCATTCCCTGGCCTATTTTAATGAAAATAAATAAATTAAAGCAGAGTACACTTACCTTAATAATTTTTGGTACGGTGCTGTTGTCGTTGTAAAACACGTTCTTCGTCCGTACAGTAAAAGGTACTGCAGACAGCTTCACTGCTTCCATATAAACCAGGGCACCATTGATGGCCACCCCAACTTGCATGTCATCAGACCTGGCTGCCGCGAAAAAAACGCAGAACAATACGACAAAATAGGAAAACGCACCCATCTTAAAAAATGAACACTCTTTTTTTAATTTTTTAAAGCTCTCAATTCGAATCAACAATTCAGCCAGTCAACACGCAATGATCTTGTCTAAGACTGATATGTTTATAGAATCGCCTCGGTTGCAATTTATATGTCAAATTTCACTTGAGATAAAGATTCTTCGGATGAGATATGATTCAGATTCTGGTATGTTATCATATTTGATGTACACAATCTTTTAAATTCTTGAAAAATAAAACTATTGACTAAGTAAGAGGTATTGGACGATTCCGATAGTGAATCATTGTATTATAATCATCATTTAAAAATAATCAAAGTAAAAAAAAAAAACAGTCTCAGAAGATTTTAATTAAACAAAATGCTTTAGAGAGAAATATTTAAATAAAAGTCTAGGCTGAAGACACTGTGATCAAAGCAAGCATTTAAACTAAACTGCATTTACTGTCACAATTAAAAAATTATAACTTGCAACATCTTTGAAAGGAAATGGTCCTATATCAGCAGTCAGAAACTGTTTAGTCAGAAATTCAAATACCAAACTTAGGAAATTTTACTATAAAGAGTGTTTAACGGGAAAAAGCAAAACTTTGAGTTGGTAACTAAAATAAAATTTCATCAGAGCATTGAAGCGATGAAGGTAAAGAGTAGTTATTAGCAGGTCGAGTAAGAAACTTACAATAATTTTTAAAAAATGCCTTCGAGAACATTAGGTTTCACTGTGATTAAAGGCCTTTAATAATCTGGGATAGTGTAGCTTTCTATTACTTACTTACTTACTTACTATTAGTGACATATTTTTTTAATCGATTCTCTGGTGCCAGAACAAATAATTTTTACCTCTTTATAATAATTACTGGCTGACCCGGCGGACTTCGTACCGTATTTTTTTAAAATATAGCTTATGTTACTCAGCGCTAATATAGCATTCTAATGGAGAAATATTTTTTTAAATCCGTCCAGTCGTTTTTGAGTTTATTCGTTGCAAACTTACATACATTAGTATAAATTAAAATTGAGGCGAAATTGAAACGACTACCGACCAAACCCACTATAATTATAAATAGACGTCACTATAATTATAAATAGACGTATGGAGTGGTTGAACTTCAGAATACTCCTTAACTTTCGCATGAATATACGAGCAATGTAAAGTACCGAAAAACCAGACTATCATCGAAGAGAAGGCTCAACAAATTGATGTAAACTATCACGTACTAAATACTACTACTACTAAATAGGGTTCACAATCGTTCCAACAAACAGCATACTCAACCAACATTAATTTCGCAAACTTATTTTAATTCGGCAAATGTGTGTTTAGAAAACATTTATCGGACGAAGTACACAAAGTCATTTTGTAACTCTGTCTCTACTAATAATAATATTTTAAAATGTTAAATAGTGATTTTTTATTAGTTTGTGTTTTATTAAGTTTATTTGAAACAAAACATCTAACCAGCACACAAACAAGCAAGCACCAAGCAGAGTTCACTTCGCTGGTTCACATCACATTAAACAACCTTAACTACCACAATATCGCTCCCAATTATTTTCTTTATTGCTTTCGGGGACCTCCGCTCTTCAGCTTCTTTAGTATCCAAGTTGGTACGATTCTTTCTTTCTTTATTTATTTATTTTATTTTAAACTTTTGCAACAACATATTACATGGCGGACATTAAGTCCGCCTGAGACATTCTCTACCAGTCAACCATAGGGTGATGCAGAAATAACATGGGAGGTGCAAGATAAGAAGTTAGATAAGAAAGAGAATTTGGAGAATTAAGAATCGAAAACAGTGTAGTCAGAGCTCGTAACTTCTTCGCTGACGAATGGGTAACCATTTCAGCTCGGACCTATACTGTGAGATGTGGTCATATTTTTTCAAATTTAGTATCGAAGTATTAAGAAATTTATTTTAGATCTAACTACAATTAGTATTGTACACTTTTTAATGTAAATGAATTTATTCCAACATTCGAAATTCCATGAATAGTCTTGAGTTTTATGGAATCATCCAGATTTTATTACGGTCTTGTAAAAACTATACTCTAGTTACTTACCGGACTAGTAGCTTGGCTGAATTATTTTTTAAGGGAAGAAAAAAAACAACATCTATTTAAAAGCTTAAAAAGTTGAAACACTCACGCCACATCTCAGATTCGTTACGGCTCGCATTACCGTACCCTCCTAAAAATAACGAATGAGTTCGCAATCCATTTCATTATTATACGTCGACAAGGGACGAAAAAAGTAGGCGGTCACATCTGCTGCTAATGTCCAACTTTTGATAAAGCCATAGCCGTCGGATGGATTGGTCAAGCGACATTGGAACACTTTTTTATGTGCCCGGTGCTGAGTTGGGACTTTTTACTGCCTAATATTCGGGCATGGGATCAGATTTCCTTATCCTTTAAGGTATTAATTTATCTTTAACAGCTATAACGAAATCAGCTGGTGATAGTAGCATAGCAAGTATTTATAGATATATATCTACATATATATGTATACTATGGTTTTAGCCGAAAGTACAGTTCCCGCGCAGAACTCGTCTGGATGGCTCTCCCTCATTCATATCTTTATCAATTTATGTTGCCAAAGAGGTAGTGTCCGAAACTGACATGTTACTTTTTTACACAGGGCGGATTGATTCAGGTGTGGTTCTAGTAAAGAAAATGCACGTAAAATCATCACAAACACCCAAGGACTTCTAACGAGCGTAATATCTGTGGTACCTAACGCTGGCCGACTTAAAAAGCTGCCTTCTTTCACTCTTCGAGTAGTTCCTAGTCAAAAAATATTACAGCAATATTTTATATTATTTGGTCTTTCGAAGCCGGATATTTGTACCTCGGACACAATTTACACACCTTCTATTCTTCCAATTTCACAAGATGAATGTAAGCGAACGCTTCCAGATGGAGCGATTTAACGAATAACCTGTTAGTAGCTCGCAGCGCACATTTGATTTATGGCTAGACCAAACGCGGGTTGGGAGTTTTCTAACAATGCATCATTTATTTTAGTCCGGTAAACGCTGCTTGTTTTCAAATTCTGCCGAGGATTTAGTTTTGTAGTCATAACAATGAACATCCAAGGTGAGGCGAATAAATCAAATTTACCTCTGTTGTACTTACCGAACAACTTGTAAGAAACATGTTCTTGACTACATAGATAGTGTTTGATATCTTTATCGCTATATTATTATGTAGTTTTATGTTAAAATTTATTTTTGAAATAAAACAGATCAAATGAATGCACATTCATTGCCAAATTAATTGATACAACGTGAGTAGTCAAAATTACATTGGCATTTAGTTTTTGACAAACGTAATAATCATTTTTGATGCAAGTAAAAACATGATCTAAATTCACGGAATAAAATAGGGTTCCTATTATCGGCGATCCAAAACCAATTTATTTGCCCTCAAGCTAAGTTATGGCAGCCGTCTTTATTGATAAAGAAGAGTAAAAGGATGAGTAAGTACAAATATAACAACGACAACAGTCTAAGTGCACTCAGAGAAGGAAACCTTTGCAGGCCCCACTAAGAAAAGATAAGACAAAAGATAAGAATTTAACGAAAACACGACTTATTTTACATAAATATTGATTATTTCAGTTGCATCGTGCAATGTCATGTTATAAAAACGTTATCGTGGATAATATTTGTGACCTTGTTCAAAACGCCAACAATCTTGCATTCAAGTTTTTCAGGAATAAATATTCAATGATTTAGTTATTTACTAGGATGTGGGTCGATTGACTTGAAATAACTTTATAAAAAACTAGCTTTTGTTCGCGGCTTTGCTCACGTGGGCTACACGAGTAACATGTCACGTTATTTCAACATTAAGATTTTAATTTTTTATCAATATAAAGCACATTCATGTGAGCTAGAATTAGTAAAAAGTGTTTAACGCAAAACAACGTAATAGATCACTCAGTATAATTAATTTTGGTTCGTTTTGGAACCTCCTGTACAAATTGTCATGCCCTACATGGGATAATTTTCCAAAAATCCTAAAACTTTTCATAATTTCTAACCAGTATTTCACTTCTTTAGGGATGGTTTTTCAAAAAATGCAAAAACACGTCATTCTTTAATTTTATTGAAAAAATTATATATCGAATCAATTATTAATTTTTATAATTATTACTTTAAAAAGAACGATTTTACCAAAAAATTCTTCTTCCCTTTTTTACTCCTGTAAAGGAAAATAAACAAGCAACAAACTGAGACACGTAATTCTTTATTTCTTTTCAAAAAGCCAAATACCAATTTTCATGTATTTTACTTCAAAACTGACGGACTTTCATACAAACTTTCAACCCCTATTTGACCCTCTTAGGGCATGATTTCCGTAAAATCCTTTCTTAGTGGTTGGTTACGTCACTTAATTAACCTACAATCCATATTCTATCGCATTAGCTTCAGCGGTTTCAGCTCGGCAATGATGAATCAGTCAGGACAAGTCATGTATATAGACATATGTACATACTCTTACGTCCTTCTTCAAAAAAGAGATAAACAGAACATTGCAATCACCAATTTTGAGTATACTTACCATTAACCCGACGCCACATTTAGCATAAAGAAAGTAGGTTTCCGAAGTGGAATTAATAAATTCAGCGATAAGTTGCTAGCCGATCGCCGGAAGTGCAAGCATGTTGGAACCATGGTAAGCTCCTACGACATGCACGGGAATATAATCAGCTGAGACGTTATCTTCACGTCCCTGACCAGCATGGGATTATTTGCTGAGAATCCAGAAAGTTGAAGCCAAGCTTACCAGTCTCGCACACCGGCGTCGTGTCGCCTGCCTGTTTGTCTTTTACCGACTTTACTACGGAGATTGTGCCAGGGAGCTTTTCGAGCTCATACCACTATCGCCCTTTTACCACCGAACCTCCAGACGTACCTACTGCAGGATATCATCTAGGTGGGGACCTAGAAGAAGTTCCGCTATGTCGCACTAAGCGCTTTATGTCATCATTTTTACTGTGCACTGGCAGGGAGTGGAATTCTCTGTCATCGTCTGTGTTCCCAAAAACTTATAACCTGAATGCCTTTAAGGCGAGAATTAATAGGCATCTTCTGGGGCAGCTTGCTCCACCGTAGATTTCATCTACGCTCACCATCAGGCGAGATCGAGGTCAAAAGCTGTCTTATAAGGCATAAAAAAAAGAATGCATATTTAACAGCAATGGCTGGAAAAGTTTATGATCAAAGAGGCTATACGTTAGCTATACGAGTAGCCTTTTTGGTAAAAGTAAGTGAGTCATCAGTCATGCATCGATAGTTGTAAGAGCCACCTGCAGCATGCCCGTAGAGAATAGCGAGTACAATGTGCCGCGGAGGCCCCGCAGCCTCGTAATTTTTATTTTACGACGTGCTAACGCGCGTGCCACTTGTGTACTCCGAAACTTTTCAGAGCCGCTGTACCTACGTTATGGTTTCAACCTTTGCATTGTCGCGGGCTAATACTTAGGGGCTTAATTTTAAGCGCCGCTTAAATGTTGTTTCGTGAGAGTTTGTTTTCGTGTTGCTTTGTTTTACGCTGTCCGTTTATTTAATGTAATTAATTGGGAGCTCATTTTAAACTGGCCTGTTCACCACTTTGTACATGTTAATTTTTTATGTAAGGATAAATCTTTAAGAAAAAATAACCTTTTTTATTGATGTGAAGACTGCATTCTTACTACAAAAATAACACACAACAGTTTGTGTGGTGTGCACACAAAGTGTGTACTTTTGCTGTACTTAATATATTAACGATAGTATAAATTCTACCTGAAGCTGAATAATCATTTGAAAACAAATGATAGACTAGACAAATGTCATAATAACTATGACATTTGTCTAAACAAACGATAAGAATAAACTATTAAACATTTATATTTTCTAAACTACAAGTGAAAATGATAAAAAAACAAACATTTAACAATATCTTGCACTTTTCAACGGACTCATTTGAGACCATTACACTTGTAAGTATATTTAAGAGCATAATTTAAAAAAAACTTTTAACTTAACGACGTCATAAAAAATAATGACATTTATAATCAAAATAATGTTGAAAAATATAGTCGGGTAGACGCACATTTACATCGACTATCAGTCTGTAGCGAAGGCGACGTAAATTCCTTTGAAGGTGGTCCCAAAATTATTGCGTTATCGTATAAATAAGGATTTAGGGACATCAAAATAAATTCTCGTGGGGCGTCGCGGGCTCACCGCATTATTTTACGTGCAATTTGTTTGTTTTTATTGCTTGCAACCAGCGGTATCTCGCATTAATATTAGATCGCGGGACGACGTATTATTCTATTTATAGTGTCGCCGTAAGCTTTGGGAAACACTACCAGATGTAGTGGATTTTTCTCAGCTTGCAATATACGGTAACATGTTTTGTAGATTTCGCTGCATTTAATATGAAAACAGGGTATTCAATACGATATCGAGATAAACTAAGAACATCGTCCAATTGAAATAATTATTATTTTGAGATAAGGGACGTCATAGTCTAAAATAATACCTAATGTTTTTTTTTATAATTTAGCTATAAAAGTTCACTTTATTGGTTTGAAAAACAATTAAATTATACAAAACTATAAGGATTCCTTATAACTGTAAATATGAGAACGTTCAGTGCTGAACACTTAAAAATAAAACCTTCACGTATTCAAATGCTCCCCGATACGATCCGAACCCCTCGGAGAATCTAGTAGGGCACGGGGACACGCACACGCACTAGTGCGTGATGCCGTTCTCTCTAGAAAACCTCCGAAGGTGATTCGTTTCACACGGCTTGAGGAACCCTTTAAGTTTCTCACCTCCCCCAAAATGGCCCGGTGAAGCTAAAAATGCCGTCTGAGGTACCAGCAAATCTCTCTAAAAAAATATTAAAATTCATTTCCAAAAAAAGTAAAGGCTCATAATGTTTTACTTCGGTAATAAAACAATATTAAATTGAGGTTGAATTAAAATGCTGTGTGTGGTTAGTAGCACCATTGTTGTTGTTTTAGTTAGAAAGCCAATGCCTCAGTGGTTGGGAACGCCGCCGGGCAAACGCTTCGATACAAATTACTATAACTTTAAAACTTCTAGTGGTACGATTATGTCTAGAATTAGACAGAATTGCTGTGTAACTGTTTAAAAAGAACATAATCCAGTGAAATTACAAGAAATATAAGAACCACTAATCCGCAGTGAGCCCGCGTGGTGGTTTGTGGCCCGTTCTCCCTATTCCTTCTTAATGGGAGGTTCGTGCCCCAGCAGTGGGGACATGAAAATGAGCTAGTGATAGTGATGATGATAAGAACTGACGCTTTAGGGTCTACAAAGCTGGAGTACATACTCTTGGTGTTCAAGGGCTGCAGAAGCCACACTCCAGGCGAATCCCACGCTTGTTTCCCATCTCTATAACATAAAAAAGTAAGTTCCATTATTCCTAAAACAATTTATTTTGTTTTAATTCAACCTCTAAACAAATAGCAGTTAAGATACCACAGAGCAAAAAGTAAAAACAGCGTGTTAGAGTGTTAACAAAAGCACGGTGTAATCGCCCCCCACTCCCCGCTTCCGAAGCGGAAAGTTGCGCATAATTAAATAGTGATTAAGACATTAGGGCGGTTTTACATCGGCTCGATGCTGACTCGATTTTGTTGCTTGAACTGTGCTTTCGTGAAACGGAATTTAAATGGTTTGCGTATACCGGCTTGCACAAAAGCGTTAAACATTTTAAATTAAAATAGCATTGTATTTCTGTCAATGGTTTGTGGTTTAAAAAATAATGCGACTTAAGCGTTTCTCAGTTTAGTATGCTGTGTCATTGTACTCAACCATACGCTACTGCATAAGCACAAAGTAGTAAATAAAATATGTATTGCAATGTAGGTGTTGCTATCATAAATTGTAATACTGTTTTTGTCTGTATTTATAACTTTTTATTTATAGGTTTATTGGATAATTTAATAAAAAACTGCGATCGTTTGAAAAGTTTTAATAGAGTTTCAACATTTTCAACATTAACCAATATGTATTACCATAAGAACTTAAGGAAAATGGTATATAATTTTCTGTCTACTAACAAAACTTAAAACTTATTATTTTTAATTTTAATTAAAAATGACAACAGCGCATTAGCTTGGCCATCCAAAAGCAATGCAGCCAGCATTCTGGGCAATTGCCACGGCCAGGCGAGCTACTTGAAGTGTATTTTTTATGATTTAATTGTTATTCTAATTATATTTTATTTTATTTTTATTGTTTTTATGAATAAATGATTTATCCATCATTACTTCACTATTACTACTTTACGGTCATAGCCGATTTTACTAATAAATAATCACATATTATTTTAATTTTATAAAATAGTTTGACTAACATAGGTTGTTTGTATAAAAGTTGTCTGGATGAGATTACTCTTAGTGATAAGACCGCCCTTTGTACATGTACTTTTTAATGTATTTTTGGTTAGAATGTCTTTTTTTGTGTACAATAAAGTGTATTTATCTTATCTTATATCTATATATAAAAATAATAATTATATAGTTTATTATTATTTATCTGTTGTCCGATATATTTTCGTCAGCAGTGTGTGCGGGCCTCAACCACGAGAAATACTTGAAATGCGTGATGACGAACCCTTGATGAATAGGCGGAGTAAACTTCACCAAAATTTCTATGTGTTTTGAGGGCTTTCTTCGTCAACACCAGCACAGATCGAGTAATAGCTACTTCGTACACTATCATTTTTGTTTATGAAATACTATTATAAGGTTAATACCAAAGGTAAAAGGAACCACCGTACCGCACTGGGCCCGCGTGGTGGTTTATGGCCCGTTCTCCCTATCCATACATAGGAAAGGCTAGTGACCCAGCAATGGGGACATAAAAATGAGCTGATGATGATGATGATGATTAGGTAAATATATTTAGTATATTTGTAAAATTTTATCATGTCAAATTACAATAAAATAAGAACTTAATTGGGGATGAATGAGAGTAGCCGCGGATTGTGCTCAGTGGCGTGCAGATGGAGAAGCCTACGCCCAGCAGTGGACTAGTATAGGCAGATGATGATGATCATCATCACCAGCTTATCTTTATGTCCCCACTGCTGGGGCACGAGCCTTCCCTATGGATGGATAAGGAGAACTGGCCATAAACCACCACGCGGGCCCAGTGCGGATTGGTGGTTGTTAACGACTGCTATTGCAGCCGGGACCAACGGCTTTACGTGCCTTCCGAAGCGTGAGAAGCTTGAGATGATAAATTTTTGGTCACCATTCAATGACCGGCCTATGTAAAAGTTGCTTAACCTCGCAGAAAGGCGCGATACTCGCTGCGCCATCGAGCCTCTCTAATGCTGATTAAAAAACATTTTATTATGTAAAAACACAAATGTTGAAAAAATTTCCACGAGCAGGATTGGATCAATTGGAAGAGCACCTGACCCGGAATGTCAGAAGGGTGCAGGTTCAAATCCTGCTCGTGGAAATTTTTTCAACATTTGTGTTTTTGTAATTTGTTCGCAACAAAATTTGCGTTAAAAATTATTTGAACATTTATTTTATTATGTTTTAATTTACGTCTACTCATAACACATTATATAAATACCCCAAATATATTGACTATCTTCAGTTAGCAATTTCACACGACCCTGAGCCAAGCATTGTGCCCGCAAGAACAGTCGCCGCGCCCGCCGATACACTCCAATCATAATAGGGGCAGAGCCAATGAAGTGGTTTTCGATCAACAAGAGCCTCTCTCGGCGAGGGCTTTCGAAGGCTCTGCGCTGAACAAAACAGGCTAATGCCTATTATTTAACGGCATTATTAGTCTTGATGATAAACTGTTTTTTTTCTGTCGATAGAATTGTTTTAGTACGTTATTGTTGTTATATTGTTACCGACTCTTATTGTTTTTGTGACAAAAGGATTTGGTATGTAACGCGGTTATCTAATCTGTTCATTTGTTTGTATTTGGGTACAGTTAGTCAGACAAAACGGCTTGACCGAATTAGCGAGGTTTTTCCAAAACATTTACTAAGTAAATAGAGTATATAATGAAAAATATATCATCATCAGCTCATTTTATGTCTCCATTGCTGGGGCACAAGCCTTCCCTATGGATGGATAAGGAGAACGGGCCATAAACCACCACGCGGGCCCAGTGCGGATTGGTGGTTGTTGACGACTGCTAATGCAGCCGGGACCAACGGCTTTACGTGCCTTCCGAAGCACGGAGGAGCTCGAGATAATAAATTTTTGGTCATTCATCCGATGACCGGCCTTTGCGAAAGTTGCTTAACCTCAGCATTCGCAGACCGGGCGCGTTAACCACTGCGCCATCGAGCTCCTATATATATTATAGAATAAAAGATTAATCAAGAATGTGTCTTGAAGTAGAAGACGCGTTCTTAATCTTTTTATTTGGAAAATCCTCTATATACTAGTTATTTACCAATAACAAGAACACAACATCGTTAATAACATAGGTTAAAATCATTGTATTGTCATTTGTATTTTAGCTGTACTGTGCCTTTTTATTTACTAAAATATTTACAAAGATCTTGTAAAGCGATAAACTTATGCCTATACGCTATAACTATTAGCTACGGTGCCGATGAAAAGGCAGGGGGCTGAACAAGAGCCCTCCTGGTTAGGGCACTTTGATACAAGAGGATTTAATCCCCGCAACTCCGCGTAAGTTTATGGCTGGTGGTATTATTGCTTTAAATTGCAGGTAATTGATTCGCATAAGTTGATTATTGTCGCTAGCTTCGAAGTGAACGGATTGACTTCTTGATACTTTGAAATTTCTAAGTGATAAATTAATTAATAATAACAATAATGATAAATTAATTAATAAATGTAGGTACCATTAAATTATTTTGACCCAAAGGTCCCGGGTTCCATTCCCAGGTCGGGCAAAGTGTTATTCGTATTTTTCCCGGGATTGGAAAGCGTGGTGATTAAGCCAATACCCATCAATTGTAGCGATGACCTGATTTCTATTATGGAGGCCTTTGCCCAGCAGTGGGACAGTTATAGGCTATTTTCATACTTAATAAAGAATAAGTACTTTATTTTAACAATAAATAACATGTTTTGTTATTTTTTGAAAACAACCTGTTTTCTCCTTTGTTGCTTATTCCTCTCTGTCTCGCGGTCTTGTTCTTTGCGATCGTCTCTGTGGTCTAGTGGTTAAATCACCGGCGTCAAACCTAAAGGTACAAGGTTCGATGTAACAGTGAGAGGTACATATTGTAACTGTTTACGGCAGTGAATGCCAAAGTCAAGCCATGTAAAGCTTGATCGTGTTCGTTGTTCAAACAAAATTAACACAATGAAGTAGGTTATACACTGCCGTGCAAAAGAATTTACTCGTTGCTAACTTTTCTTGGTATGGTTATTTTAAGAATAATTAAAATGTTTGAATTTAGTTTTGTTTTCAAAACCTTTGCTCCTACCATGAATTCATGTCTTTATAATGTTTTGCATTTTCTCTTATTCATTGAATATGGATTACAAAAAAGATGTTCGTTAATAATTGATATGAAAAAGAGTAAATCTATACTAATAATACTAATATTAAAAAGCTGAAGAGTTTGTTTGTGTTGAACGCGCTAATCTCAGGAACTACTGGTTCGAATTGAAAAACTATTTTTGGGTTGAATAGTCCATTTATTGAGGAAGGCTATAGGCCTTACATATAATATATTACATCACGCTATGACTAATAGGAGTGGAGCAGCAATGAAAAATGTTGCATAAACGGGAAATAACGTGGGTGAAGACTTCTATAAAATAAAGAACATAACATCAAAGTTAATCAGAATGACATCAAAAAAAATTATTAAAATATGAAATAAAAATCTATACAAACCTCACCTCACCTCATAATGTTAGTATTATGTGGAGAGTATTTATTAGTTGAGGATTCCAGGGGATGTGCGCTTTCGGCCTTATAGTCACTTACCAGCAGAAGAGATGTAGACCAAATTCCTCGACCACTCAGAAAACGACCTAATTTTTTAATATTTTGTACGAGAAGAAGGTGGGTCGATTTTTATGCACGTCCCTATACCTGTATTAGTAAATATTAGCGGGTTATGGGAGGTCTAACGTAATGGGTAGTCTAATTACGGCCCGGGTCACAAGGCGATTTATAAGTAATATGGCGGTTGCTATCAAAGGGTGCACAAGATTTCGCTATATACGAGTAAATAGATCCTGGAGTGAAAGTTATTGCGATGAATTAAAAAACGTTTGAACTAGCTAAGGATCTAAATAGAATGTAATTATGTTTATATGTAATAGTAATCGGGGTGGTAGACCGGTCTTAACGTCGGGCGGTGCTTGTTGACATCACCATCCCGCATGACGAGAACCTCGTGAAAGCTGAGAAGGACAAACTCAGCAAGTACCTTGACTTGGCTCACGAGGTGACCGCCATGTGGAATATTGATTCGACGATCATTATTCCGATAGTTGTTTGTTGTTGCGAACGGTCTGATAGCGCAGAGCCTCGACCAACACTTTAAGACACGGCACGTATTGTCAGGAGGTTCCTTACTCTGCAGCCGTGACCACCGGTAGCTTGGGCCCTGCCTCGCTGCTGGTGGTACTCTAGGATTAGGTTTTTATAATGTTTTATTGTTTTTATATTAAAATATTGTACAAATCTAGTTTTAAGAAAGAAAATAAGTAAAGGAGATATAAAATGAAAAATAAAAAATAAATAATATTGTTTTTTATTTTCCAATAAAATACATAATATGTAGTAAGACAATCCCAAAGTATAAAGTAAATACTTGTGTTGTGTTTATAATAATAATAAAAGATCAATTGTGATGTAATCGGTAGGAGAGCATCGTATCGAGTTGTATTTTAGAAATTTTTTATAAGTAATATTTTTGTTAGCCTTCTGCGTTAGCGTTTATGTATAACAGCACGAAATTTACCGCAATGTGAAACAAGGTAAAATAGAGGAGATATTTATGATGGGTATGATTATATGTATGACATGGTAAATCCAAGCGAAGTGAGAAAGGTGTAACGTTAAAGGTCGTTTAATTAACACCCGGATCACGAGTCTTATAACGACGGCGTAGATCGAAACTTGGCTTGCATTTTCAAGTTGTATGTAGAAAATTGGTAAGACTATTTAAATATACAGACATAAAAGTATAATTCAATATTCATACTAGAATACCATGAAAGTTATTTGGTATAGTAGTTGTTTTTTTATACATCTTACGGGTAAGAACAATGCCTTTATTTGACATTATGTTAAGTGATGATATGGCCACCAGGAATCCTCAACTACTGAGACACTGGCTGTCTTATCCCTATATAGCTGCTGGAACACAACAATGCTACAAACATTGATGTTATGACATCATATTTAGATAATATGGTGGTAGCTAGGTAGGCGGACACCAACCAAACCGAGGAATAGAACCTGGGACCTCTGGGTCTAAGACCGGTGTTGTCCTAACCACTCTACCACAGAGGCGGTTAAACCGCAACTTTCGCAAAGGCCGGTCATCGGCTGGGTGACCAAAAATGTATCATCTCGAGCCCCTCCGTGCTTCGGAAGGCACGTAAAGCCGTTGCTCCCGGCTGCATAAGCAGTCGTTAACAACCACCAACCCGCACTGGGCCCGCGTGGTGGTGTATGGCCCGTTCTCCCTGTCCATCCATAGGGAAGGCTCGTGCCCCAGCAGTGGGGACATAAAATGGGCTGACGATGATGATGATAATTTTTTTGAAGTGTGTTGATTGAATTGACTAGTTTGAAAGTCAAGTCGTTCTCAAGGAGCATTGTCTCATTCACCAGGTTAAATAACCTACGAGTATAGGTAAAATATAACCATTCCGTCTCGTTAAACACTGATTAAACCTACATAAAAAACAAAAGGCACGATTACTAAAATTATGGCTTTCTTATTTACTCTAAGGGGAAACACCAAACAGTCAAGATCCCTGGTTGCTGATAAAAATGATATAGCTCGGGGCTTATTTAAAAAAGGCAGATGACAGCAGGTAAACGAGTAAATGGCTGATAAGTATCTTGTTGGAGACAAAGGAACTCCGGACAAAAGGCGGCGTATCGTTGTTTTTCAGCTCGGGACTAAAGCCGCTGCCTGACGCAAAGCAAAACACTTTAGCGAATTAGGAAATCTACTAACACTTTGTTTCGGAGAGATGCATGCATATTCAAAACAAGTGAGGGTGGAGAATAGGTTTTAAATACTGTTTATATGAGGAGGTCGATGGCGCAGTGGTTAACGCGCCCGATCTGCAAGTGCTGAGGTTAAGCCACTTTCGCAAATGACCGGCATCGGATGGGTGACCAAAAATTTATTATCTCGAGCTCCTCCGTGCTTCGGAAGACACGTAAAGCCGTTGGTCCCGGCTGCATTAGCAGTCGTTAACAACCACCAATCCACACTGGGCCCGCGTGGTGGTTTATGGCCCGTTCTCCCTATCCATCCATAGGGAAGGCTCGTGCCCCAGCAGTGGGGACATAAAATGAGCTGATGATGATGACTGTTTATATTAATAGCTGATTGAGAGTGTTCATATTGTATTGGAATAAGTATTCCGTAGTTCAGTTGTGAAGAATTATGTTCCGCAATATGTATTGCAATCAATCTATTGTTTTGTTTTAAAATAGCATTTGTTTAGTTTATTTTTTTTACTTCATATTTTCTGTACTGAATTCATCTGTAGTTACAAACAAACAATGACCAAACAATTGAAATAAAATATATAACATTTACCGAGTTCACGACAAGAATATGTCGTTTTGTTTAAATTTTAACACAACGGCGCTCTGCAACAGAACAGTTGTGAAATGTATATTATTTACTGTTAAAAGCGACATAAGACTGAATGGTCGCTAAAGTAGTATGGGAGCTGAGCGCGGAATCTGTGCTCCTGAGTCTCCGTACTAACGACAGTATAACACTTGAGCTCGCGACGCTAAAGTGTTTCCGATGAAACAAAATTTCAGTTTGTGCACGTTTCTCTCATGGCACGCGTCTATAGTGAATGCTGTCTCTAAACGTCCTTTTTAGTTCTTTTAAATTTTTTAACTAGTATATATTTATAGTACAAGCTGAAAAACAATTTGAAAACTTTACATCTGAAGGAATACAGATGACACTTGGCAAGTATATAGCAGTACCAGTCTAGCCCACACTACATCAAAGGTTTGATATAATTTTAAATGTACCCCGAGTGGGACAGTAAAACCTTATCTACATTATATATGTAGAATATATACAGGGTGGCTCATTCAAATCGGTCAGTATGGGAATGTCTGAAACTATAAGACATACGAAGATTTGTTCTTAGGAACCATGTCACCGATTTTGATAAAAAGAAAAACTGCATTCATACATTTGAAAAAAAACTGTACCCAGCTCGGGAATCGAACCCGGTTGTTTTGAAAAATAAACTTACACTTTTTCTATTTAAATATCGATTGTGTAGGTCTTAAGCTGTAAATGTCTCTAAGAAACATGATGTCTAAAATGAATAAAATGCATTGTTTTGACATACTTTAATTTATCATAGTAGGTGTTCGAAGTGATTATGGTGATAACTAGCCGCCATTGCAGTTTTTATTTAATTTGCCAATGTTTTCACAGATCCGCGCTCTGCTCACTCTTCCGGGCAGAGTGTTCCTTGCAGCGAGCAGCCGGCACACAATGGGCTGTCAATGGCAGAGCGCCTTCAAACAAGAACACACTTACTGCTCCTCAATTGTGAGAAACACGGATCGCGTTGTTGCTTGTAAAATTTTGATAAAGAACTGTATTTTACATTAACAACCTTAAAATTTTACAAAACTAATGTCAACACTGTACTATTAGAACTATCTAATATATAAAATTCTCGCGTCACAGTTTTCGTTGCCATACTCCTCCGAAACGGCTTGACCGATTTTGATAAAATTTTTTGTGCTTATCCGGTATCTATGAGAATCGGCCAACATCTATTTTTCATCCCCATAAATGTTAGGGGTAGTCCACCCCTAAATTTTTTTTAAATTTTTTATGGAAAAACTACGTTTGCCGGGTCATCCGGTATCTATGAGAATCGGCCAACATCTATTTTTCATCCCCCTAAATGTTAGGGGTAGTCCAACCCAAAAAAATTTTTTTATTTTTTATGGCAAAACGACGTTTGCCGGGTCAGCTAGTTTTAGATAAACTTTAGATATCTGCTTACTACAAACTTGTTTACACTACTTACCAAGATGTATAGGTAATATATACCTTCTTACCTTCCTTTATACCTTCCTCTTCCCCCCCGGACGGCTCACTGAGTGCACGCGAACACTACTGCTTTACTGTTAATAATTTTAAATTTAAAATCAAAATTTAAGCAAGTAAATTCTGCCGATAAATTAGGAGCGCATAACAGAAGAGGAGGTTGCGCTGCTTACAAGTTACGTCGATCAAAACCCGAGGCCCCCACTCCACTCCATACGTCGCGACCGACAGGTATCGCTCGTAGCGGGCTGTTACGAACTTGCTACGACCACACCTCTGTTACACTACGGCAACTGCAACGTAACGATACCTCCACTGCGCTCTTAGCACCCTGGTACTTTTTCAACTAATGAACGCTTAAGAAATCGCAACCAGAGCGCAAAATCATCAGAAGGATCGTCTTCGGCGGCGCAACGCGTCTCACAAAAGTGCATAGATCGTAGGAGCTAATAGAAAAACTCGGACGCCAAGAAACAAAACTCGCAATCCTGGTACCGCACGCACAGCTGTAAGGCCTGTAAGTTACACCTACTAATTATTACTACTCACTCATACTTACGTGCGTTGACCCCTCCTACTGCGCTGAGACGGACCACCCGTTGCACTGAAATTGGTGAATGCAACTGTTTGACACTGCCAACTGCGCTCGCGCATTCACCTCCATTTTCTTAACGGAATATAAGGGCCTGTTTACACTGACCGTTTTGAAAAAAAAATTTGCACAAGAAATTTTATAATGGCTTTTTTGAATAAATCTTCCTCGGAATCTGATATTAATGCGATTACCACAAACCAAGACGAACTTATTACGCCACCGTCCTTTGTTGCGTCCCGCTGCAAAAGGAAGAGAGCTGAGGAGGATCTTAGTGCTGACTTTCTCAGCTTTAAAGAGGAAATCAAAAATTTAATCATTTCTATGAAGAAGGAACACGGAGAAGAACTGAAAAAGATTGCCCCTACATTATCAGAAATACAGCAGACTAACAGGAATATAGAAAATTCAGTTTCTTTTTTGACCGCACAAAACGAAGAGTACAAGCGGGAAATTGAAAAATTACAAGGTCAAGTTAAGGAAGACAGAGAACACATTGTTTTTCTAGAAGAAAAAATAGAAGAAATGCAAAGAGGTATGCGGAAAACTTGTTTTGAAATAAAGAATGTTCCTAAAAAATCGACTGAGCAAAAAGAAGACTTGATTGAAATGGTGACCTGCTTATCCAAAAACATAGGATGTGAATTGAATAAATCCGAAATTAAGGATATATACAGAGTTCGTGGAAAGAAGGAAGGTACACCAAACACACCCATTGTTGTTGAGACAACATCTACATTGCTGAAAAATGATATACTGAAGCTGTGCAAAAATTTTAATGTCAAACACAAGGCCAAAATCTGTGCTAAACATCTGGGATTCCGGACTGCAGAGGACACTCCTGTCTTTATATCGGAAAACCTGACCCCCAAATCATCTAGACTGCATTTCCTGGGAAGAGATCTCGTGAAGACCAAGGCCTACAAGTTTTGCTGGACGGCATACGGGAAAGTTTACGTCAGGAAAGATGAGAATTCTCCAATAATTCTTATCAGGAATGAATCCCAGGTACAGCAGTTGATACAAAAAGTATGACTAGATCTAGCTTTAATAGTTTTAATTACTATGAATATTTCTGTATTTTTTTTACTTTATAATCAATTATACACAACATCATCACCAATCTACACACACCCTTGTTTTACATTATTCATAACACACAAACAAAACCATATTACACTCTCACTAATATACACACACCTTTACCATATCCATACTCTCAAACTTCATACATTCTTTACACCCTTATTAACACATAAACAAAATACATACATAACATCCACAACATTATACATACACTTATATCATACCAATATCTATACACTCTCACGCAACAACAATTACTACCTGCACACACTCGCTAACAATTTTACATACTGTTACCTAAGATCCCCTTTACTCAGATCACAGCAAATTGAAGATTATTCTACAGGGATCAAGCAATTAACATTGTTTGCAAGTATACATTTTATAATAATTGCGAGACTTTACCTTTACTCTAAACATGAATAGCTCTCTCCAAAACATGAAGGAGGTGGACAACATAGAAGTAGCGAAATCAAAAAAATGTAGCATAAATGAATTCCTAAACCAATCATCTTTAAGGAACACTGACATCACTGTGATATCACAAAATATTAGAAGTATTTATAAAAACTTTAATGACTTATGTGTAACTCTCACGCAGTTTAAATTCGAGTCTGATCTGATAGTACTTAGCGAGTGTAGGCTTGACCCAAACAAACCTATACCCCAGATAAACAATTACTCATCTTTTTATACCACCAATCACCTAAATCAATGTGATGGTGTAGTTGTATATGTGAAACAGAAACATAGGTGTAGTGTTAAAGAAATAATAATCAACCATGCCTCGTGTCTGCAAGTCACACTTTGCAATCTTGTAATACTTTGTATATATCGCTCTCCGTCTAACCGGAATGCAGATAACTTCATTTTTTCTCTGAACACACACCTAGACTCAATAAAAAGTAATAAAAATATTGTAATAACTGGTGACATAAATATAAACATAATTAATAATTTTAATGAAAAATCTTATGAACGTAGTAATAGACTATCCTACCTTAATATGCTGGCTATGCATGGACTACTTCCGGGTCATACTTTGTCTACTAGAGAAAAAAATTGCCTTGATCACATTATATTAAAATTAGAGAAAAGGAACAATTCGGCATCTATTATAGTTTTTGACACAACTATCACTGATCACGAAATGGTATTCTTAAAAGTCTGTAATATAGGGAAAGTGAACAAATGTTGTAAAGTGAAAACCATTGTCAATTTCGAACAAGCGCTACTTGATTTAAAAAACTGTAACTTTCTAAACTTATTAAACTATGGTAACCCTACTATTCTAATTACCGAAATCATCAATAAAATAAAGAAATGCCTACTAGATAACACCATAACAAAACCAATTACTAGTAAAGAACGTATCATCAAACCATGGATTACTTTAGGTATCCTTAGATGTATTCGCAATCGAAATAACATGCAAAGAAAAGCCCGTGCTGATCCTCATAACTTAATTTTGAATATTACTTATAAAAGATATCGCAACCATTGTAACAACTTAATTAAAAATTTAAAAAGAAATTATGAAAAGAAATTATTATCTGAAAATAGCAACAGCTCTAAAAAATTATGGAATACAATAAATAATATAACCTACCGTAATAAAATTAAATCACAAAGCTTAGAATTACTAGAAACACAATCATCCCCGCAACAGTCTGTTAATTTAGTTAATGAATTCTTCGTAAATATAGGTAAAGCTCTAGCTGACGAAATTAGTTTAACAACAACTTCACAAAGCAATCAGATTGATGACTCCTACACTATACAGGCGACTTCTTTTGTGCTTCTAGAAACTGATACCAAAGAAGTCTACTCAACACTAATGAGCCTTAAATCTGAGAGCGCCCCGGGCTGGGACAACATACCCACTCGATTCCTAAAGATGGCCTATGAATTAGTAGTTCCAGTAATTACACAATTGGCTAACCTTTGTTTCGCACAAGGTACATTCCCTTCAGCTCTCAAATATGCAATAATAACACCCGTACACAAAAACGGGGACAAACAGGACGTATCAAATTACAGACCTATATCTGTACTTACGGCTATCTCGAAAATAATTGAAAAATTATTAAATAAGAGACTTATCAATTATCTAGAGAAGTTTGACATAATTTCAGACTCACAATATGGGTTTAGACAGGGAATGTCGACAGAGGACGCAGTTATAGGACTAACATCACATGTCGTAAAAGTGGTTGATGATGGCAAAAAATGTATTACTGTCTTCCTCGACCTAAAAAAAGCCTTCGACACGGTCTCCGTCCCTACGTTGGTACGCAGACTTGAAAGCACAGGTTTCAGAGGAACTCCACTGGCACTACTTAATGATTACTTAAGTAACCGTAGGCAAGCAGTTAAAATAGGTCAGTACATCAGTGAACCATCCGAGGTGACCTATGGAGTTCCACAGGGAAGTGTATTGGGACCCACCCTGTTCCTAATATATATCAACAGCTTATGTAACATAAAAATACAAAACGGTAAAGTTTTCTCCTACGCTGACGACACAGCTGTTGTTTTCACGGGCCCAACGTGGGAATCGGTACGTCAATCTGCAGAAATAGGTCTCGCCGAGATAGCTAGCTGGTTGAAAACCAACCTCTTAACACTAAACATCAACAAAACTAATTATATAGCATTCTCAAAATACAATAATACACAACCTAATCTTGAACTAATTCTAAAAATTCATAACTGTAATAAAATGAACCCTTTCTGCTCATGTAACAATTTAAAAAAAGTTGAAAATTTAAAATACCTCGGGGTAGTGATTGACCAACGGCTGACTTGGCATGCTCATTTGGAGCTTTTGATGGCAAGAACCAGAAAAATGATGTGGGTTTTTAAGACTCTGAGACACATTGCTGACAAAAAGCTTCTTAAGCAAATTTACATCTCCCTGGCCGAATCAGTCTTGGTGTATTGCATCCCGGTTTGGGGTGGAGCCACTAAGACGAAGTTCTTAGAGTTGGAGAGAGCTCAGAGATCACTACTAAAAGTAATGTACTTGAAACCATACAGATTTCCAACTGCTAGCTTGTACAATCTATGTGAGCTTCTCTCGGTTAGACAGCTGTATATTCTTAACACTGTGTTAAGAACACACAAATTACAAACCTATGATCCTAGCAAACTGGCTAAAAGAAGAAAACATGCGGTGGCACCGGTGGTCACCGTGAAGTCAGCTTTTGCCACGAGACAGTTCCGATACCATTCAGCATATTTGTACAACGCGATTAACAAAATATTAAATATCTATCCTATGACTAAGCATAAATGTAAGTCTTCACTAAAATCACTACTGCTAACATGGAATTACGAAAAAACTGAAGCTATATGTTAATAACTAGTAAAAAAAATAATTAGATGTAGATTAAAACAATGGTATTATCAAGTATACTGTTTAAAACACTGTATAGTCAAATGTATATAAACATAACACAACACACACACACACACACACACACACACACACACACATCTATTACTTATCTTTTATTTTTATTTTTTCATGTTCATAAAAATATAACTGTAAGATTAAGTTTCTTTACACTGGAGCATTAACATGTTACCACATTGTTATGGAAGAGCAGGATCTCCTAAAACAGGTACTTAGTACTTAACTGGAGATCCCTAATACTGATAAAAAAATTTTGTAATCTCCAATACTGAATAAAGAATTTTTGAATTTTGAATTTGAATCTTAAGTCTTTAATTATTTGTATTTGGTTATGTGTTAATAAAAGAAATAAATTATTACATAGAATAAACATGCGCAACGCACAGTTGATTCGAGGAGCTCGATAATGCCCGGTCTGCGATTGCTTAGGCTAAGCAACTTTCGCAAAGGCCAGACATCGGATGGGTGACAAAAATTTAGTCATCTCGAGCTCCTCCCCCTCCTTTGGAAGGCACGTACACCCGCTAGTCTCGGCTGCATTAGCAGTCGTTAACAACCACCAATCCGCCCGTTCTTCCTATCAATATAATATGAATAGGGAAGGCTCGTGCCCCAGCAGTGGGGACATAGAATTAGCTGGTGATGGTGATGTGATTTTATATGTACAATACAAGTTTTACATTAACCCGTCCCGCGCTGTAGGTATAATTAGCGGGCCACCTTGTGTACGACCGTGCGTACATATGGCGCGCGAGGACTTAATATTCATATTAAACTTGCAAGCCTAGCCAGTAAATTATTCAATATAGATACTTAAACTAAACTAAAAAACGTAAAGCCGTTGGTCCCGGCCGCATCAGCAGTCGGTAACAACCACCAATCCGTACTGAGCCCACGTGGTGGTTTATGGCCGGTTCTCTAGGGAATCCATCTATAGGGAAGGCTCGTGCCCCAGCAGTGGGGACAAAAATGAGCTGATGATGATGATGATGATGAGGTGCATAATAACTAGGGTAAATTTAATTATTATTATTAATGGTTAATTTCATTACATCTTTTTCTACGTCATAAAACGTAAAACAACTATATAAAAAACAATTATAGTTATACTCGTAAAAACCGGACTAACATAAAAAATAACTGCAAAGAGAAAAAACTGAAAAGAAAAAAACAAACTCTACGATACTAGAGTATTTAAATGAGTATTTATAAATACATTGAATATTGACAGTGTCGCAGGCGGGGACAATCACCAACCAAAGTGTCAATCATCACCAAAAAAAGAGTGCGGATCACGGCCGCTTAATTGATGATTGTCCCCGTCTGCGACAACTATCAATATTTTGCTTTTTATTTTTCTTTTCAGTTTTTTCTCTTTTCTTCTCTCAATTTTTTATGTTAGTCCCGTTTTTACGAGCATATAATTGTTTTTTATATAGTTGTTTTAGCAGTCGGGTTTTTTGTTTTATTTTAAAAATTTCATTGATTTCATACTTTTTAGTTTCCTAAAGTAAATAACCAAGCATTTCAAAACCTACATAAAATAATTATATTGAAACGCCTTACTCTTTTAAATAGCAAAGTCATAGCGCATACATCAATTGTCAATAATCTGAACGAAACTCTTGACGTCTAGTACTTTTGACTGACAAGTTCTTTGAGTTTTTAAACATGAGAATACTCGTAAAATCTGCTAATATTACCGAAAACAAAACACCATAAAACATTGCTGTAAATGAAAATTATTAACTACATCTACGTCCATAGAAAAATTGTCCATATCCTTTAAATTCCGTAGACGTTGTAGTTCGTTTAAAAAAATTTGATCGTGTGGTCGATCTAACAGTTTTTTGTGGTCAAGACTACTAATAATAATTAATAGCTAACCCGGCCAATGTTTTTACGTTTTTTTGTTTTTTTTTTGTGTTTTTTTATTTTTTTTATAGCCTATGTCACAGTCAAAACAATTCTAACGACGCCTCATATGTTAAAATCCACCATGCCGTTTGGGCTGTAGGGCGTGCCAAAGAAATAGACATACATCTATACATACACTCGAAAAACATAACCCTCCTTCTGACACAGTCGGGTAAAAAACAGTACCAAAATTCAAAAATTCAAAATTTTTTCAAAATTCAAAATTCAAAAACATTTATTCAGTTTAGGCTACAAGTAGCTCTTATGAATGTCACTATGCCATCGGTTCGTAAGTCTACTCTGGGCGGGAGATCTTGTACTGAGAAGAACCGGCAAGAAA
Source organism: Eudonia mercurella (assembly GCA_963082485.1). Lineage (NCBI taxonomy): Eukaryota > Metazoa > Arthropoda > Insecta > Lepidoptera > Crambidae > Eudonia > Eudonia mercurella. Next base: position 21,282,264 of record OY720026.1, on the reverse strand, counting down.
CTCAGCAAGTGTCCAGCTCTTTTCTCCCTTACAGCGTCAAAAATATTGGAAAATGCCCTATCATAGCAGGACACTTTCCATTACAATAAACACAAAAAATATAGAAGACAACCACAACATGTAAAAAAAGAAAAAACACAAAATAAAAAAATATACGTTAACAAATTTCCATCAGGTAACAGTTGCAATTTCCACAATGTCATACAGTACCACTACAGTACTATCGTAAAAGGAAAAAAAATTGTTTAAGAAAAACAAAGTCAAATTATAGTGAATAATACTAAAAATAAGATAAGTATGCGTGAGCAGACCAGCCTCCACAGGCGGCACCCGTTCACGAGTATGACATATGAATCAGCCATCGCTTCGCTCAACCATATTTTAGGGAACGTAACGACCCGACGCACACGCCACCACCGCAGAGACAGTAAAGAGAGCATGACACACTCAAGATACTCTAAATAAAAACTTAGTGATCTATTTAACGCAACGCTGTTTGTTATCTGTAGGACACTGTTGATAAAGGCTATCATATCAGTATAAAAATTATATAAATTAATTTTATTATGATGATTCAAATAGAGTATAGTGTGTTTTTATTATAACCAAGCTGTTTTATCATCTAAATATTCTTTTACTGTATAATAACCTTTTTTGAGTAATAAAGATTTCACATGTTTTTTAAACTTATCTAAAGGTAAATCTAGTACAGTACTTGGTATTTTATTATAATAGTGTATACCTTGCCCCAAGAAAGAACCAAGAACCTTTTGTAACCTGAACAGTGGCATTACAAGTTTTGTCTTATTTCTAGTATTGAAATTGTGTACGTCACCATGTTTAGTGAAGGAGTTAATATTGCAACGTACAAAAACTATACAATTATAAATATATTGAGATGCAACTGTCAGGACACCAATCTCCCTAAAAAGATTTCTTAAGGAAGTTCGTGATCCTAGTTTATAGATTGTTCTTATCGCTCGTTTCTGTAGAATGAATATAGTTTCAATATCAGCCGCTGTTCCCCACAGTAGGACGCCATACGACATGACACTATGAAAATAACTAAAATAAACTGTTCTAGCAGTTTCAACGTCTGTTAACTGCCTAATTTTTCTAATGGCATAAGCAGCAGAACTGAGTTTACCGGCCAATTTCGATATATGAGGATTCCATTGAAGTTTTGAGTCAAGGGTTATGCCTAAAAAGATTGTAGAATCTACCAATTCTAATTGATCACCGTTTATTCTAATATCAGTTGGTTCATTTCTGACATTTGGTAATATAAATTTAATACATTTTGTTTTCTTAGCGTTAAGCTGTAAATTATTAATAGTAAACCAACGGAGTACCTCTGAAAGAGCTTTATTTACATTTTCATAATTAGTTCTACACCTAGTTACATTAAAAATGAGTGAAGTATCGTCTGCAAATAATACAATTTCACAGAAGTTCTCTACAAAGAATGGCAAGTCATTAACGTAAATCAAGAATAGAAAAGGACCAAGAATCGACCCTTGTGGAACTCCCATTTTTACATGAGAACCAGATGATTTAGTACCATTTATATCGACAGTTTGTGTTCTAGAGCTAAGATATGACTGTATTAAATTTAGAGCAAACCAATATTTACCCAATACATTTGTTAGTAGAAAACGACACAGTTACCCCGCTCCCTATTCCACCCGAACAGAACATAAAACTACGATTCCAACAACAAAGAACAGCGAATCCATGCAACAAGAAACGAGATTAATCCAAAGTAGACAATTTACAAATCGTCTACTCTAAAAATTTCTCAGTGAATTTACTAGGAGTTCCTTACAATAAGCTCACGTAAGCTTAAAAGGAGGATGCACAAAGAAATCCTACGGCCACGTACACACGGCCGCCCGTGTAGCGGATGTATAGCAAACTGCATTTACATGAGAATGTGAACGGTCCTTCTGAATAATAAGAAGTCTCCATCGAATTATAGTTTGGTATCTGCTAGTATTTTAATATCGTAACAGCGTAATATCAAAGGCTTTGCGTCGCTTCGTTTGGATAACATTAAAGTCTGGAACAAATGCAATAATGTTATAACTTCCGGTAAGAGCTTTGTTGTTGATCATTATTAAACATTTTTATTGTTTATTGTTTAGAATTGATTTGTTATGTTTCCTGTTTTTACAAGTTTAAAGCGGGTAAGGTTAACGCGACCGGTCTGCAAGTGCTAAGGTTAAGCCAAAAATTTATCATCTAGAGCTCCTTCGTGCTTCGGAAGACTCGTAAAGCCGTTGGTCCCGGCCGCATCAGCAGTCGGTAACAACCACCAATCCGTACTGGGCCCACGTGGTGGTTTATGGCCGGTTCTCCCTATCCATCTATAGGGAAGGCTCGTGACCCAGCAGTATGTTTGATTACGTATCTTACCAATGACACTTCAAACCAAATTCAAATTGGGTTATTGTTTCAAGGTAGTAAGAGCTAATAAGTGTTGTTAGGAAATACATAGAAACATCCAGAAGAGCGTAACCAATCCTTACAACTAGTGTGCACGCAGCTAATTTGTCTCAGAATGACAGGTAGCAGATAAAAGTTCTTGCGTGCCCGCGGACTCAATACAAGTGAAAGATTTATTCCCGTCGCAAACAGAACAACAAACGTTATAAAAAATGCGGTAACAAGTTCAACGACAAAACAATCCCAACTTGTCAGAGTCGTCAATCAAGCAGGCCTCACGCAAAAACAAGCGGCCGACAAACAATTGGAAAGCGCAAATAGGAATTGTTGGATTTGTTTCGTCATCCCCCCTGATTTGTTAAACAACTTCGCCGTTGAAATGGAATGGACAAAGTTCTCCTCTACTTAATGTCACAGTACGATGCGGTTCAGGCAAAAACCTTCCCACCACACACAGCGCGACGGAACGCGGGTGACACTCGTGCTATCCTGTGGCCTGCCTCGTAATGAGTCGGCAATAAGAGTTGTCATTGCCACAGAGTGGAAGAGACCTCGTAATTTCCATTTCGTGATTGGAACTCTCCGACCGCACCTGAGACAGTGTTTGTCAAACCGCCAAATACATCCGCTTTTTGTAGAAACATCAAATATGTAACGAATTATTCATTGCGCTTGGAAATGCTGCGTTGGAGTTTTGAATGTTGAAACTAACAAGTTTGGAGACTAGACAGGGGGACTTAAGGGCAAAGTTGATGTTTAGGTTGTATTAATATTAATAAACGCATTACATTATCGCAGCCTAGTAACTACACGCAGAACGACTTAAAATGTAACCAGCTAATCTTTATATGTATATTCGTATATAAATATTCTGTGCGTTGAACTCCTTCTAAACGGCTGGACCGATTTGGATGAAATTTTCTGTGTGTGTTCAAGTGGATTCGAGAATGGTTTAGATTTACAATTAGCCCCGTAGGTGGCGCTGCTATAGGGGTCCATCATGGGATACGGGTGTTTTTAAGCGGACGAATGATTTGATTGTTTTGTTGTTATGGAAACTGTCAAAGCGGTACGAATTCCGCCGGCCAGCTAGTATAGTTATACTCGTAAAAATAAATATTTATATAAAATACAGTGAAAAAATTAAACGCCCACCCGACCCAGCCAGGAATCGAACCTGGGTCTTCTGCAATCCGGGCGGCTGCACTGACCATTATGCTACCAGGAAGGCTGACGTAAGCGCTGAATTTTGTCAATGCTTTTTTGATTATTGAAATGCTTTAGAGCGACATTAGTGCCATCTATCCAAAGGTATTTGCAACCGATGGACATGCAGATTCATCTTTGCAGATGAATACCACAAATTGATAACACAACGCTATAGTAAATTTTTTACTTTTATTTTTAAGTGTTAATTGCTACACTTAAGCACTTGAGCTGAATTAAATATTTATATAAAATACAGCGAAAAAATTAAACGCCCACCCGACCCAGCCAGGAATCGAATCTGGGTCTTATGCAATTCGGGCGGCTGCACTGACCATTATGCTACCGGGAAGGCTGACGTAAGCGCTGAATTTTGTCCATGTTTTTTTTATTTTTGAAATGCTTTAGAGCGACATTAGTGCCATCTATCCAAAGGTATTTGCAAACAATGGACATGCAGATTAACTGATTTTTTGACTGTATTTTATATAAATATTTAATTCAGCTTAAGTGTAGCAATTAACACTTAAAAATAAAAATAAAAACCTCGTAAAAATAATTTATATTTAATGAAATAACTACTTAACAACATTAAAAATGATGTAAAAATCGAAATACCAGGAGGAAAATCTCATTTTTTCTCTCATTTTTTCCAAATGAGACAAAAACTAAATAAGTGTTCATGATCAATTCAATTTGTTTACAAGTAAACTGAAATTCAGAACAAACGAATACAAACAAATAAATAAATAAAAATGAATATGAAATGAATATGAATTATCAATTTTTTCCTCCAATTTGTTGTCAGTGTTGTATAATCATAAATGTATAAATACTATCGCAAAGTGAGAATGGGGTCACCACTTGTCCCACAGTGTGCAAGCAAAGTTAATGTGGATATTTAATATACAATGCTGTTGACTGGACAAATTTTATTATTTGCAAATTAGGTACGCTAAGTACTCAAGTAATATATTATTTAACAACAATGGGTTCAAATTGTATTTTGAAAAATACTTCCTCTGGAGCTAAAAAAGATACCGAAAAAACAATTCGAACATAATTTTTTAATGTCCAACTCCACAAGGATACGCGGGAATCGCATTAAGTGTGTCTCCGGCAGACAACAAGGCGACAGCATTAAATATTAAACGCAAAAATACAAAATGGCGCAAGTCAAATTACTGAAGCCCCCGGTCTCTAACGACATTTCTGACGGTTCCGATGTAATTCTCCCCCCGCTCATTGGGTATTCATAGCGCGCAGCTCTAAACACAAATATGTCGCTAACTACCCCCAATTATAACAGGAAAGTTGCACCGAAGAAAAGGTTGTTATGAATTTTGTGGTTCATTGCATTAGAAAACATAGTATTGCTGTTATGATTTAATGTTAATTATTCTTTGTGCGAGGTGTGCGAGGAGCTCGATGGCGCAGTGATTAATACGCTCGGTCTGCGAGTGCTGAGGTTAAGCAACTTTTGCAAAGGCCGGTCATCGGATGGGTGACCAAATATTTATCATCTAGAGCTCTTCTGTGTTTCGGAAGGCACATAAAGCCGTTGGTCCCGGCTGCATTAGCAGTCGTTAACAACCACCAATCCGCACTGGGTCCGTGTGGTGGTTTATGGCCCGTTCTTCCATCCATAGGGAAGGCTCGTGTCCCAACAGTGGGGACATAAAAAGAGCTAATAATGATTATGGTTTGGGCCGTGCAATTCGGAAGACATGTAAAACCGTCGTTCCCGGTTTTTGTTGTATTGCTAAATGAAATGAAACAAAATATATTTATTAGAACACACAGTACAAACTTATGTAGAACAAAACAACAAATTTAAAAATGATGATCTAGCGTCGAGACTATCGTCAAAACCTACTAATTATCACTGCTTCATGCATAGGTGATTTATCATTGAAGCGATGGATGACGTCAAAGTTCATGGTAGTAACAAGAATAGAAATCAACTCAATGTCATCGCTTCTGTAAACTCATAAAATCCATAGATAAACAACTAGTTTCAAATTCTGAATTTCACTGGTATGTATTCGATAGGGATTTGGATACTCTTGAACTACACTTGAATGTTTATTTCAGCTTTTTTATTAATGTTTAAAGATGTGAACCAAATACTAAACATTTAAAATAAAACTTGTCCGATTGGCTGCCAGGCCCGGTTTATTGAGCTGCAGCTGTTGCGTTCTAGCCAGTTGCATCGATACAGTACTTATCGTCCCTACCTCCACGACCTGGTCAACCCGAGCTGAGGTCCTAGCCTTTAGAGACGCCCTCGGGTTGTTTCGCTCTCGAACCGATCCGATCCCCTCGGAGAATCTAGTAGGGTACGGGGAAACGAACTAATAGTACCTACGTGATGCTGTTCACTTTAGAAAACCGCTGACGGTGCATCGTTTCACACGGCTTGAGGAACCCTTTAAGTTACTCGCCGCCCCCAAAAGTTGAAAATGCCGTCTGAGGCAATCTGAAAACTCTCCAAAAAACAGTACTTTTATCGATCTGTATTAAACCATTTTGTCCGAATAACGCAAGCATGCTAGTTCATAGTACTAGCGTAACTAGCTAAGTAATTTAATGCTTCTTTTCAATGAAGTTACAGAAGCTCACGGTCGACTGTTTTTCTTGACGCTCAGCGGTTTTCCTGTCAATAATATAGCAATTGATCTTACAGGCAAAATATAAACAGCGATAAATTAACAATTAACCTACTCGTATTTAAAAAAATACAAAAACACGAGTCTCATTAGTGAAGACACAAGGACACCATTAACTCTCAAGTTGATCTCTACATTCAATAAACAAGTAACAAAAAACTAATTGTTAAATATGTAAATTGTAATAAAACCAAATTGCACCCAAAACGTAGTTTGCAATTTTAAAACACAGCTTCAAAGAACAATTAACACTGTATTGTGTCTGCGCCGAGACGTGTACAATCAAGATTCCAACTTTCTAATCACCGATCAGTAACTCCATAATCACCAACATTTAAGTTCGTCCTCGCCTCCAAAGCTATTATCGTTAACAAACTTGCAAAGATCATTATCATCTAGACACCTATCATTATCAGAGTCATACCAGCATCTGAATGAATATAGGAGGTAGCGTAACGACTCCTCTGAATAAGAGTTAATGAAACTGGAATGTTCATAATCTAAGTTAGGTTATCATAACCATGAACCTAGTGGCCGTTATGCGCAACCAGTACAATGTTTCTGAATAAAATAACTTCATTGTCACACGGAAAGTAATCACTTAAATACTTTAAGAAACACTTGAGAGTGACGTCAGAGGATCGCAGCCTCCCCTCCAGCCAGAACTCCGCGGCGTAATCTATTCAATAATAAATGAGACGACCTAACTTCGCGCCTGTACCGACACTCTACCTTCTGCTTTAAAAAATTCCAAACGATCTCATCTGAGGAAGTTGGACATTGTAAAAGCTACTGTAAATCTGTTGGCTTAAGTTTTAAATCCAATAGTACCAGGTTCAGTCCAGATCACGCCTGGCGCCACGCTGAATTAGACATGTGTTAAAAGCTTAATGCACTTAATAGTGCCAAAGCCCCTTTACTATGTTGCATCAGTAGACGATTTTTTTCTTTGAATAACGGATTAGGAAGGTACGTTGAGCCGTTCTCTTCAGCTTTCACGTGTCATAGATAAACAGCCCAACGACCAAGCCTGCTATCGACAAAGTTTCTAGTGACACCCCCTACCAACCGTTAGGTTACAAAATGGTGTCAGACGACCAGTATCATGTCATGCGCGGTGAACTATAGTCCGACCCTCGCACTACTTTATAATGACGAGGTTCAGACTACAGTACCTACTCTTTAAAATTTTAAATTTAGAATAGTGCGCCTTTTTTGTTTGTCATTTGTTAAGGGTGTGCCGACCAAAAAAATCCAAAAGTGTAGTCACGGTTAAGCTGATTTATGATGAAAAAACTATCGTATTACTTAAACAAAATATATATTTAGTATCAAAGAGAAAGTGTTTACAATTAGTCCGACCCATCAATTCATAACACACTATAGTTTTTTCTAAAATATCATTTAAAATTGGGCAAAAATCATGAAAACGAGTGGCGGCGTTTAGTTGATGTTTTATAGTTTATCTAAATTATTATACCTCTAATTATGTCTAAACAATCATCAATTAACTTAACTACAAATCGTCCGTCTCACATTTTCTATTTATCGAGTGGTTTTTTAAATTGTTACTTTTCAAATTAGCACGTTAAATTCCCCATTCAAAATGAGTATGGCCGCGCGGCACCAAATAAATATGAACGAAGACATTTCAAATAAACTTGTCACTTACGGACGGCGCACCCTTAAGTCAGCAACATCTTACCGTTATTTATACACAGAAACATGACCCATACTTACTTGTACTTTTACGCGGCATTAGTTCTAGAATGCCGCGTAACAATTTGGATAGGTTCAGTTAGCTTAATTCGGTCATTTTCTCGAAAAGATGTTCCGCATTTTTACTAAAAGTTAGTACGTATTTTTAGCAGAGATTTAGTAAAAATTAAAGCGATATTTTATTTCATGCATTAAGTAAAAATGTATATTTTACATATTTTTTTTTATTATTCTAAAGTTATGCTGTGACATCGGACTCCACAAAGGGTTCAAAGCGTCGCGTCAGAACAAAATAATATGCAAAATAAACGTTAAAAGATTAAAATAAATGTTGTTTTCGTAGTGTTTGCGTTAACTTTAGAAAACGATGTACCTACATAAATACATAACATTTTTAATTAAACAAAAAAGTAAATCAAAGATGGAGCACGTTCTTGTTGAACCTTTTAAAACTTCGGTTACACAATTAACTCGCTTTTAAACTTATCTACACACTTTTCATTTTACTAATACAAAAAAAATATATAATAAAATAGCAATATCTATAGACCAAAAGATACTGTAAGCTCTTTTTCGGAACGCACCTGATTAAATTTAAATGAGGGTATACAAGCTACTAACTAAATATGAGACGACCAACACCTCAGTCTCTCTGTGACCACGGACCCTGCAAAGGGTTCGAAACGTCAGGATAAACATTAAAAAGTAATGTGTAAAATAAACGCGAGTAGATCCGTAAAAGTTGTTTCATTTAAATTCTTATTCTTTATTATAAAAACAACTCCATACACAAAAAAATGAAGACACCGAATTTCCTGCCCACATTGAACCGTAACTCCCCGCTTAGCCGGACACTCGCCATCCTTTTGACGTGTTTCACGTTTCGTTCGGCTCAATTCTGGCTTGCTCCTTTCACAATTATTCAAAGGTGCTCGTTATAATTTCGAGCGCTTACTAATTAGGGCCGAGTGGGTAGTACGGCGTGCATTATGTTCTAATTTTCATACGTACGGCCGAGGGCAGGGGGGGATTCTAACTTCTGGTTAGGAATTATACGTATTACGTATTAAAAGCAGTAAAATACGATTTTGGTGTACAGCTCGATATGATGAAGGAAACGAACAATTTTTAAATGAATGACTGTTTGTTTCCTTTATTTCCTTCAACGAACTGTACACTCAATAACAAAAAAACATATTGTATGTATTTACATACAATATGTTTCATTTTGACATTGAGGCTTTAAATAAACGTTTTACTTACAATTTACAAATGAACAATCAACATGCAATAATTTATGTAAAAAAAGCAGTGTAGTGGTCTGTCAACAATCTCCTAAACAATGGTACATAAGGAGGAGCTCAATAGCGCAGTGGTTAACGCGCCCGGTCAGCGAGTGCTGAGGTTAAGCAACTTTCGCAAAGCCCGGTCATTGGATGGGTGACCAAAAATTTATCATCTCGAGCTCCTCCGCGCTTCGGAAAGCACGTAAAGCCGTTGGTCCCGGCTGCATTAGCAGTTGTTAACAACCACCAATCCGCACTGGGCCCGCGTGGTGGTTTATGGCCCGTTTTCCCTATCCATCCATAGTGAAGTCTCGTGCCCCAGTAGTGGGGACATAAAATGAGCTGATGATGACATAATGTTACAGACTAGGTATGCCGTTTTTAAATTAAACTAGGATACGTACCTACCTACTTACTTATCAAAGTGTACAGTGACTTTTTCACCACAACTGGTCCTGGCTATTGCAATGAGTTTTTATTTCTAGTGTAGTGTTTGCTTTTTTTTTTTTTTTTGAAGAAGAAGTTGACTTATGGATTCATGATATATAATAAAACGATTGGTTTTTATTTGTTATGCTGAGTAAACGGATGGGTGATTGAAAGCACATTGTCATTGAGCCATTGACCCTAGTGGTCGTTAAAATCAACCCACATGGGCATGGTTGTAGCATAATATAACAGTGAGCTAATGCTGGCAGCTTTAGTAAAATATGGAAACAAAACTGTCTCCGGAAACAAAACTCAGCTCACTGTATTTAGCTGGGCGACATCAAAATGGATCGACACTATAATTGTTCCGTGCAGCGCGAGGCTTCCGCCCCTGAGCCTCTTGAAGCCGTCCCTGGAGTACCAGCGCTGTGTAAGTACGCTGATTATGCGCAATGGCTTTCAGTTCACCGCTGTTTGGTTAGTTTGTCAGGCTAATGCGCGGCGTAATGCGGTTTATTTTATGAATTTGGTGCGTGCCCGTACAGCTGGCATTCGTTTTATTGCCATTTGTTTAGTGCTCCCATAGAAATTGGACGTGGTCTAGATTACGGAGGCACGATTATTTTCACTTTTCTACTTTTTTATGGAAACGCTTGGTAATATCAGTAGCAAGCAGTATAAAACTTTTTTTCTCATCTAAACATAACTATTAAAAGTATATTAACATTTATATTCCCGCGTATTGGGTCAGCGTGGTGGGTCATAGCCCAATAATCCCATAATGTAGGAACACCTGTCCCGGGCAGTGGAGTTGTTGTAGCCTGATCAATATCTAAGTATCAACAGAAATAGCTTTAGATAAATATTTTTATCTATATACATCTAATGACTTGTCCTGACTGATTCATCATCGTCGAGTCGAAACCGCTAAAGCTAATTAAATTAAATTAGCAGTGGACGTCTTTTGGCTGAGATGATGATGATGATGATGATGATGAAGACTTTAGGTTAATTGAATGAATTAACCAGCCACTAAGAAAGGATTTTACGGAAATCATACGCTAAGGGGGTCAAATAGGAGGTGAAAGTTTGTTTGAAAGTTCGTCAGTTTTTAAGTAAAATACATAAAAATTGGTATTTGGATTTTTGAAAAAAAAAAAAAAGAATGACGTGTCTCAGGAATTTTGTTTATTTTCTTTGTAAGGAGTAAAAAAGGGAAGACAGTTTTTTTGGGCAAATCGATTTTTTTAAAGTAAGATGTATAAAAATGAACAATTTATCAAATATTATTATTTAATATTTATCGATCTTAAGATTTTTCAATAAAAATAAAGAATGACGTGTTCTAGCATTTTCGGAAAAACCTCCCCTAAAGAGGTGAAATAAGGGTTTAAAGTTGTATAGAAATCTGTCATTATAAAAGTTAAATCTTTCGGTATTCGACCTGGTTAGAAATTATGAAGTGTTTTAGGATTATCCTTATATACACTTTTGCTTTTATTAAAAACAGTTATAGGTCGTGTAGCATATGTGTACGAGCAAAGCTGCGAACAAAAGCTAGTTTATTATATAGGTACTTTCATTAAATTCATTACAAAAAGAAATACTTTACCTGGAAATAACATGACAACAGTAACTGTGCTTGTTATACCTACTAATTACTTATTTGGTCTTTTGACATTTAATATCACGTTTTATAATCTTTAATTTTTACACGTGTCGGATATACCTACCTTATTATAAATTAATATTAATCCTTTATTGTACATAATATACCACACATAAAACGACACATTATACAAGTTATATTCAAAAGTGAGCTAATCTCTAGAAGAAATCTCTGCTAGTCAACTCTATCTGTGGTGCAGATAGGAAGTCTGCGGGAGTAATAAATTCTACAATATGAATACATATACATACTTATTTTATATATAAACATAATGCATAATTATATAATTGACGTTACTGATTACCGGCTAAGTTGGAAAGGTAATGGATCTTTTAATTTACGTTTGAACGACGCAATATTAGGGTCGTTACACCATTCATACCACGAGCTATGAATGTTCTAAGCCCCTTTTTTTGAAGTGGGCGATTCGAAGCAATGAAATTTTCATCATCATCATCATCATCTCAGCCAAAAGACGTCCGCTGCTGGACAAAGGCCTCCCCCAAGGATCTCCACAACGACCGATTTTGTGCTGCTCGCATCCAGCGGCTTCCCGCGACCTTCACCAGATCTACGGCTCACCTTATTGGAGGCCTGCCCACACTGCACTTTCCAGTTCGCGGTCGCCACTCGAGGACTGTTCCGCCCCAGCGGTCATAGGTCCTGCGAGCAATGTGCCCCGCCCACTGCCACTTGAGCTTAGCAACTCTTCGGGCTATGTCGGTTACCTTTGTTCTTCTGCGGATATTCTCATTTCTGATTCAATCTCGTAGAGAAACCCCGAGCATAGCCTTCTCCATTGCTCTTTGAGTGACCTTGAGCCTTCTGATAAGGCCCATAGTGAGCGACCACGTCTCAGTCCCGTATGTCATCACTGGCAACACACACTAGTCAATGAAATTTTATTATTACTTAACTTAACAACATTTTTTTTACAAGAAATATAAGTAGTTAGTGATGGTTAGGTACACACGCCGGCACATCAACCTTACACAAACTGTCAAATTTCCTCAATAGGCTTTATAGGCTTTATAGGCTTTTTAACTTTATACCTTAGACATAAAGTTCAAAGCCTTGAAAGTGTTTGAAATTTGACAGTTTTGGATAGGTTTATATGCAGGCGTTTGTACCTATAAAATTGATCAAATATCGATCTGCGCAAACTAATTTATCATCTACTGAAAGATAATAAAAATATTGTTCTAGAATGATCGTAGTCCTAATCCGCTGGCATATACCTCCGTCCGCAGCGGTAGTTAGCGGGGTGTCCCTAATTCGGCCCTCATTCTGCCCTCATCCTATATTCATGATGTCTTATGAGATGCAAATACATAACGATACCCTCTTTATGATCGCGCTATGAGGACCTTAATCGTTTTAATTCTCAGTCGTAAGCCCGAATATAATAATATTTGGGCAACAAACACCAGTGGGGATATTATATTCGGAATCGGGGACAATAAGCAAGACTTGATACCGAATAATAATTAGGACATTTGGTGTTTCGACGAGTTTTATTGTTGAAAATAGATGTTCGTAGAAAACAGTAATAGGCAGTTTGTTTAAAATACTAACCACATTTAATTCTCTTTTTACACGACCTTTCTCAAAATTACCTATGTGTATCTATATTTTTTAATTTTTATCTGTATTTTCTCTATGTTTTGGGTATGTATGAGATACCGTGGGTTCCAGACACTACCGCAATACTCTAGAACACTCCTGACATATGAATAATAAAGTATTTTTAAACAGTGTATATCAGGAAAATGTCTACTCACTCGAAAAAGGAATCCTAGGTTTCTAAATGCTTTGGCAGTATAATTTTCAGTATGTTTTTTAAAAGTTAGTTTTGAATCCAGTAGAATACATTTTGTTTCTGCAAGTGATGAACTATAAATATTATAATTACACTAAACAGGTATTCTTTTACGAGTGAAAGACATGTATGAACATTTATTTACATTGATATTTATTCTATTTTTAGTGTAATAAGTGTTTAATCTATTTAAATCTTCTTGTAAATGATAGCAGTTCTCTATTTTTTGATTTTCATATAAATTTTTGTATCATCGGAATACATTAAAAATTTTGCAAACTTAAAACAATTTAAGATGTCACATAAATAAGAAGCATAGAGCAAGGGTCCAAGTATTAACCCTTGTGGAACGCCCGATAAAACCGGTACAAACGGTTACATAGTTAAATTAATACTATCTGCTATTACTACCGCCTGACTCCTGTTACGTAAATAAAATTCAAACCACCTATAAAGACTTCCCCTTTTGCCAAGTTCCCATAGTTTTCTGGGAAATAAGTTCTGATCGAGCCGGTCAAAGGCTTTTTAAAAATCTGTGTAGATCACGTCTACTTGAGAAACACGTCTATTTTGCATTAGACAGCGAAGTTATGTAGCCATTGAGTTTTTCGTCGGCCTGGTCTTCTCGCTAGCCGACATACTCAACGATAACGCAGACACAATAGGGTTTTTATCAAGTAAATAATAACTGTCCCACTGCTGGGCCTTTGCTCTTTTCCATCATTGTAATCAAGTAATCAATACAATTCGCCAATTACCCAACGGTAATGGCTTAATCCCCTCGCATGCCAAATGCGGGTTGGTGATCACAAACCCGGGCTATGCATCGAAAAATCCGAAACACATTTTGCCCGACCTAGGCCCCGAGACCTTCGGGCACCGGGCCGAGCTCAATGACACTCGGACACCGAGGTGTTCGACTAATTTTTTTCATTTATAAAGTGTTTTTTTAATACTGAATAACTTAGTAAGGTATTTATCTAAGGGCCTGCGTTGTCCGAGGACAAATCAATACCTAAATGCAGAAGAATAAAACGAATCGAACATTTGTAATTATTGTAAAAACATAATATTTTAAATGTCGAAACAAATGGTTTAAGGCTCCATCCTTTTCAAATGCGGGGTATTTAGCCGTCACGGGTTAATGCCTATTCTTGAAGATGACAATATAATTTACATAAGCCAGGCCACCGGCGCAGCCACGGTGACTAATGTACAATTGTACAAGGGTATTGGTTTAACTGGCGCCAAAATATTTTATACTTGTTTAAAAATTTTGTAAAGTAATGTTGACTTTTTAGACGTGATTTTTTTAGACAGAGCTCGAATATGGCGACGACAGTGTTAAAAGTTTTTCAGTAAATCATAGTAATGTGTCGAATTGAGCTGTTAGCGATTCATTTCCTAAGTAATATAGACTGTGGTAATAATATGTTCTTGACTTCGATCAACAATACACTAGATAACGCCTCACGAACTAAAACAAATCTCAAATATGGCACTGGCTGACTTTACTATAAATGGAGAAAAACTATCCTAAGTTTTGATAATTTCAACCTAATTTATACTTTTTTTGCAAGGAATAAAGCACAGTTTTGATTATTAAGACATTCACTTACGATCTTACGTCGAAAACGACAGAAAGAGATAAGACATTTAAATAAACACTTGTGTATTTTAAAATAGATACAAAGACCCTTTACGTCCAAATTCGACCTTATTACATAAAAATAAAACAGCAAATGGCAGACACGAAATGTTACTTACTTCATTTCGAATTTTTGCATTATTGACTTTACTTGCTCCGAATAGTGTATTATGGAGTCGCACTTAGTAATTTATTTTTTGTTTTAAGGAAGTTATTTTTTAATAAGGAATTAGGTTTATTTTATTTTATGGCTTATGCATTTGACTGCAAAATTGTATACAAAAAGCAATTTATTATACTTTGCATACATTTATGTAATAGTAGATTCAGTACAAATTAACTGATATTGAACTATACCTACCTTGAGCATGGTTGGAAAACATGCTTAAATGAAAGAATCCTGATGAGAAATTGTAATGTAAACAACAATATAATCACAATCAAATTGTTTTATTTATGTAACAATATACATTATTTGAGGTGGTTTTCATATAAAGAACAATAAACCAAATTCAAATTCAAATTTAAATTATTAAATTTGGGGATAGCCGTTTTCCTCAATCGACTTCTTTGTGCATTCCCCATAATATCGGATTTTTTGAAATGTATTGAGCAAATTACAGATTTTTTTTTAGGTCAAAAAAATCCTCCTGTCTCTCTTCCGCTACTATGGAAATCCATTTTGCACATTGAAATGGGTCGCCAGGAAATCTAGAAATAAAAAATATAATTGAGAAGTACCTATCTATATTTTTTTTTAAACTACTCCATAGATTCACTGTCCCAGAGCAACTATACGTTGGCCAAACATTAGCAAATGGTGGCGCGTGGGTTTGGTTTTAAAAATTAAAGATTGTTGTGTTAGTTATTTCATAAAAACAGTTAGGTATTTTATTATTTATGTTATGAAAAAGCATTTACTTACCGAAAGTATGATATTCCTTCCGATATATTTTTATTTCGATAGTTATTTTTACAGTTTTTGAATACACACTGATGCATTGTGGTACGTTATCATGTTGGCGCAGTCAACAGCGAACTAAATAGAAATAAGACCCCACTTTGAATGTGAGGCGTTATTCGCTCGGCCGTTTTTGACACCCTGACCGGTTATCTAGTGTATTGTTGATCGAAGGTTCTTGAATAATATTTAATACAGATATTAATAACCTCATCACATAGGTACCTAATAATAGGTATGTAAGTATCTATGTACTAACCTATACATAATACGTAATATGAAGTAGTGTAGTGTCCGGTGAACGGTTACCGGACACTACACTACTTAAAGTCATATCTCACTAGTGTCAATGTAATATTTATTTTGCTAAATATAAAAATATAATTACATTTATTGTCTGAAATTTCTTATTAAAAAAGAATATTAGTCAGGAACGGGGGCTTCGGTACTCCAATGATTCGTTTATTATTTAATTTTTACAGCAGTTTATTCGCTTTTTGGTTTATGGTTTTTTTGGCAATATGGTTGTCGGTTTAATAGCAGTGGTGGCTTCTTACAAAACGACAGGCTTCTTTCTTGTTGCTTCCCCGCTCACGTACGAGATGGCGCTAGTAGTACTCGTAGGAAGCGGCTTCCCAGACCACGTCTTAAATGGCGCTAGTGGTAGCAAATGACGACAAATATATAACATTATTTTCTTACCATAGAAGTAAGAGTCATTTAAAGCTAGTCCCAAATAGCCCAACATACGTAATGCGAATAAAATTCTTCCCCTGCAAATGTTTCCGTTTTAACGCGGTGCTGTTTATTTTTTGTGATCCATTAATTCTGCAGTAGCTTGCATCTATCCTGCATTCACAGCATTTGGTGCTACGCATTTCAGCATCGTTTTATTGACTACGTCGAGGTGTTGTAGTTCATCACCAGCTCATTTCTTGGTAGCTCATTGCTTGGTTTCTTGTCAGTTCAACAGTGGGGACTGTTGGGGCAAAAGCCTTACCTATGAATGGAAACACCACAGAGTTTAACGGCTTTACGTGCCATCCGAAGCACGGAGCTTCACCTTTTGGATCTGATAGTTAGTTCTAAAGACAATTAATTGTTGTTAGATTTCTCCGTTATAACTTATCTTTTCATAAAGGCAAGATGACATTATTGCCTTATTCTATAAAATAAATGTTAAATCACTCACCTTCCTTCACAGTGTTATTTACGCGTGCCATTCGTTATACCGTCTACCTGGAAACTCATTACAGGCGAAAGTCTGCATCAATCATACCGGGACATCTGTAAATCCGGCTAAGCATTTCATTAGTGGATCCATATTTTTCAAAAAACACTCAGGTGGCACTTCTCTCTGTAATCAGCCCTGAGAAATGGCCACCCTCCGTCTCATTGGCGCAATCCGATTGGAAATCAGTTTAACTTACAATAATTTGTCTTGCTACCCTAATAGCTTTCGTTCGGAAACTCTTATTAATTTATTTTTACCAGGTGGGAGTCATTTAGAGGCTTTAAGGTACAATTAGACGCCTAATTGTACCTGCGGAGTAAGGGCAAAGAATTTTTTACTTTTTATTTTTAAGTGCTAATTTCTGCACTGATGCTGAATTAAATATTTCATAAAATACAGTGAAAAAATTAAATGCCTGCCCGACCCAACCTGAGTCTTTCGCAATTTGGGCGGCTGCACTGACCATTATGCTACCGGGAAGGTTGACGTAAGCACTGAATTTATTCACTGCATTTTATAAAATATAGCTGTGCCCACGACTTCATCCGCGTGGAGTCGTGACTTTCGGCAGCATTTTTAATTTTTTAGGCTAATTATTTTGCAAATAAAACACATACCTACATACTAATTAAAAGCCTAAAAATAAGTTTCAAGCTTCTAGTCTCCAAAGTTACGTAATTTCCAAACAAACTTTCATTCTCTATTTCAACCCCTTACAGCCCTTTTTCGCATTAAAAGCCAGCGCCCTCCCGCCTCACCGCTCCCGCCCACATAAATGCGCGCGTGGTATTTGACCATTATTTTGTTGCATAGTTATTTTAAAACTATGATAACTCCTTACATGTTCGTTGAAATCAAATGCTGTCAAGGGCAATTTCGTTTAAAATTAAGTGCCTGTGATAAATAACTTATTTATTTGGAATAGGATTAATATCATGTTTATTTTACCTTCGCAAATAGTGTATTATTTTAGGACTAATTTGATTACCATAAAAAGGTTATAGTGAGTCAACCTTAAAAGCTAGACATATTATGCTGTCGTGGACTTTTTTTAGAACTTTTAAAGGGGAACAATTTCGTATTTCATGATTTTTGCTTAACTTTCACCGTTTACGCAGCGCAAAATATTTTCCCGTTTTTGCAACATTTTTAATTGCTGCTCCATTCCTATTAGTCTTAGCGTGATGTAATATAGCCTATAGCATTCCTCAACAAATGGACTATTCAACATAAAAACAAATCGAACCGTAGTTCCTGAGATTAGAGCGTGCAACCAAACAAACAAACAAACAAACTCTTTAGCTTTATAATATTAGTATAGGTTAGTATAGATTTAATTCAGCTTCAGTGCAGCAATTAGCACTTAAAAATAAAAAGTTAAATTTACTATAACGTTGTAGCCATCGGTTGCAATAACCGTTGGATAGATGGCACTGAGCCGCTAAAAGCACAAAAAAAAAAAACAGCGTAAAAATTCAATGCTTACGTCGGTCAGCCTTCTCGGTAGCATAATGATCAGTGCAGCCGCCCCGATTGCGGAAAACCCATGTTCGATTACTGGCTGGGTCAGGTAAGCATTTAATTTTTTTACTGTATTTTATAAAATATATGAATCTGACCTACCTAATTCTTATTAATTCTATAACTATTTGTGTTTTTTTAACATTGTTTGATTTTATTTTATTTTCTAATAACATCGCTTTAGTTTGTTTGTACTGTAATGGTGTTATTGTTTCTAAATAAATAAATAAATACTTAAATCGAGCCTAGGAAAATTTAATAGATTTTCTTATGCATAATTTTATTTTTGTAATATTTTATTGTTTCGTGTAAAGGACTCATCTTTTCATTTTGAATATCATCTAAAACAACATTTTCTTAGCAAAATGGAGACTTGATCATACGTCAACTGTTCTAAAAATTCCTAAGAAAATTTCAAACCAGTGTATGCGCTTCTGTCTATTTTCATTCGCAAAAACAAAGCCACCGCTGGCCGCCAAGCTTGGCAACAACCGACAAAAGGAAACGTGACGAACAGGTGACATGGTGGAAAACGTTGCTTCACGCTCAGGTTCTCTGGTGTGGCCCTACCATGAGTTTACACTGGCAGAGTAATGCGTGCGAGTTATGTCGCTTGAAAGTTAAAGTTAAAGTAATTATTGTAAAACTAGCTTTTTGTGAATTTCGATGTTTCGATAGTTGAAGTAATTTCACACAGTTTATACACTCTGCACTACTACTGCACTTCTTTATTAATATTTTAGGTGCATAAAATACATTCCGTGGCAGCTTATAAAAAAGATAAAATAAGATACATTTATTTCTTGAATAAAGTTACCCTTAAAATGGTATAAATTATCTTAAAAGATAAGCTAATTAGCACATGTACTTTTTAGTACATACAATCAGATTTTTGTAATTTAGGCTAAACTAATCAAATAGCTTTCCCTGTATTTTAGATAATTTTTAATAATTAAAGCTGTTATTTTAAATACATGTAAATTTTTATTATAGTTTAACTACTTATTAACTTTATAACTAAATAAAAATAATTTCAATTGGCGGTACCTATACATAACGAAAATTCTTTACCTCCCATTTAAATAAGGCAACACTGCAACTTCTATATCTTGAAGAGTTTTTTGGTGTATGTTTTTGCTAACTGTCCTTAAATTAATTAATTAAAAATATAATGGGACCGCCACTTTGACAAACTAGTTATTTGGGAGGAGAGTTTTAGAGGTGGGCGCTAGACTACGACATTACTTATTTTTTGACATATTTTATTTAATTAAACGAACTGAACTGTTATTTTACTAACCAATAAAGTTATTATTATTATTTTTACTCGATCAAACAGTTACTCGCCAGCGCTAACATATTCACGTAAAATAAGTTTTAATTCAAAATAAGCATACATATTGTATGCTCCCTGTGTGGTGCCGGGGATAAAGAATTGCACCACCCCCATCTATTCCCGTGGGTGTCGTAAAAGTCGACTAAGGGACCATTCCAGGGGATGGGCAGCAGCATCTCTCTGAGGTTAACTCTCAATCAACTTACTGCGATCGCCAACCCGCCTGCCAAGCGTGGCGATTATGGCAAATCCCCTCATGTATCCTTGGGGGAGGCCTTTGTCCAGCAGTGGACGTCTTTTGGCTGAGATGATGATGATGATGATGATACATATTTGTGTTTGAATAAAAAGTGTTGACAGTGTTATTTAACATACACTCAATAAGCATATATATTGTCTTTAATGCCAAGATATTGTTGATCACTTGATGTTGCATCGATTATCGTTCTATAATCTATACATATCTAACATCGAATAATGTAATGTCTGTGTGTGCAAACCATTTGAGCCATCTCTAGCAAGAAGTATGTGGGGAAACTCGTGGTAAGGGAACTGAGCTTGCTTTCGTTGCGACCTCTTTGCAATGCTGCTGATGAAAATTGACTATCTGTGCAATGCTGTGACCATTTCTCTTGGCGTATTTTTAAATAGCACCTGGATAACGGTATTTTTTTTAAGGATAAAACGACGTTTTCTAAAAATGAAAGCTAGCTAGATCGATTCAACCTTCCCGAAACCCCCTGAACACTAAATTTCATGAAAATCGTTGGAGCCGTTTCGGAGATTTAAATTATATATACATTTATACAAGAATTGCTCGTTTAAAGGTATTAGATAAATTGTTTTATCGCCCCCAAAACCCCCTGCATATTAAATGTCATGAAAATCTTTGGAGCCGTTTCGAAGATTCAGATTATATATAATACATATATACAAGAATTGCTCGTTTAAAGATATTAGATACATCGTTTTATCGCCCCCAAAACCCCTTGCATATTAAATTTCATGAAAATCCGTTTCGGAGATACAGATAATATATATACATGTATACAAGAATTGCTCGTTTGAAGGTATTAGATCTACTGTGTATTGAGAGATTCTGTCCTTTAGTCGAGAAGCTTCAATTACACACATCAAATGTGACTTTATGGAGTTCGATGGTGCAGTGGTTTGCGATCTTGTATGTTAAACAACTTGGGCAATGATAACAATGATAATGTAACGGATAAGTGACCAAAATAAAGTATTACGGACTCCGCTGTACTCTGGAAGGCACTTTTTTATGTTAAAAGGAGGCAAACGAGCAGGCGGGTCACCTGATGGAAAGTAAGCACCGCCGCAAAAGAATCGCAGATGCGATGCCGGCCTTGAAGAAGGAGTTGGATCTTAAGGAGGGAGTAGAAATTGGGAGAGGAGAGGGGTGAGAAATGGGCCTCCGGTACTTTTACTCACCGTACGAAACACAATAGCAACGAGTGCCATTGTTTCACGCTCATATTCTTTGAGAGGGTGGTATTACGCCGGGCGAGCCGGTCCGTTTCGTACTGCAACGCAGCGTGGCACTACCACTCAGACTGTGTCACTCATTTAGTACCACTCAGGGGTCACGTGTAGGGTCTCAAGGGTTAACCTACGGACGCGAGTACCTTTAACCCCCAAATTAATGCTGTGGGTTCCGGTTGTTGCCGTGAGATGGCAGTCGTTACCCTTCAACTCGCATTAGGCCAGCGTAGTAGGTTACGACCTGATCTCCTCATGTTCAACTGTTCATGTTCAACACTTTGCGGCAGTGCAAGCCTTTAAGTGTGCCTGTAACGTTTCTTTGACGTGTATTTAATGTCTACTGATAGGTTATTAATGGATTCCGGTTTTCTGCCAGTACCTTAGTAGATCAAGATTCCGGGTGTAGTGCACCTCTATTTTCGGCTTTATTGTCACTTAACATGAGATGAAGGAGAACTGCTTTCCTGTAGAGAAACAAAAGAAAATACACATTCAGGCTTTTAATAAAAATACATCAGTCGTGATGTTAAAAAATAACAACACAGGATATCTAAGCTCCCTCCCTTCTCCCTATCCATCTATAAGAAAGGCTCGTACCCCTGCAGTGGGGACGTTCCTCAGTAGTTGAGGATTCAGAGTTTAGTGCACTTTTACCATTGACTATACCGCCACTTACCATCAGGTAAGATAAAGACCAAGAGCTGCCACTTAACAGAATTTTATTGTTTATTAAAACGTCTAAAGGTAAAATGTTTCACCATATTGGAAACTTCACAATGCGCTCCACAATAATCACAGCAACAGGTCGGTATGTTAAAAAGTCGAAAACGGACGAGTTTTCATCCAGGAACACCTCACTAAAACAAAACTAGCAACGCGGCTTCACGAGCTCGCCGCCGGTTTTTCGCCGATGATTCACGCTGATACGACGCCGAGCGCATTTCACTGTTTTGTTGTGCTGTACTTGAGCTGGGTAGATTTACAACCATATTTTATGTCTGCGCTCTCGCACGCAAATTGCTGATGTTCGAAAATCCGCCAAGCTGAAGTGGGACTGGGCTGGACATGTTTGCCGCATGCCGAACGAGATGTGGGCGCAGATCATAACGGAGTGGACCTCACATAATGCGAAAAGGCGACCAGGTAGACCAAGATGAAGATGACGGGACGACCTTGATGCAATGTTGGTATGCATACATAAAATTTCTGACCCCTTTAAAAGGGGCGCTATCATCTATTATCAAAGTTGTTTTTTTAAATTCAAAATAGGTAATACCTGAATGTATCGTGGAGTGTACCTTATTCAGATTACCATCTAGGCCAGAGACCAGACCAGAGGCCAGGCCAGGGCCAAAAGCGACACAGGGTTATGTGGAATTTTTCCTTCTCCCCCTCTTGCCTTTTCTGTGATTATGATGACTCGGAACCACGAATGGAAAGCACCGAGTTAAACATTATTCTAAAGCCTGCACTGCAGTTATAACTTACTAATGCGAATAGAGAAATGCAATTGAAACGTAATTATTTTGAGACGTGCAGTTACCTGATGTGCATATTCGGAATTCAATCCTTCTGAATTTTCCACTGATGTGCTCAGACCTTCCCTCATAAACAACAGCACGTGATGCGATCGCCCATAATGACATGACCTGATCTAAATGATGGTGATTTATAATCTATTTACGACTTTTGAGCTATCGTAAAGATAGTTAAGAAAGATGGATGAGCTCGATGGCGCAGTGGTTAACGCGCCCGGTCTGCGAGTGCTGAGGTTAAGCAACTTTCGCAAAGGCCGGTCATCGGATGGGTGACCAAAAATTTGTCATCTCGAGCTCCTCCGTGCTTCGGAAGGCACGTAAAGCCGTTGGCCCCGGCTGCATTAGCAGTCGTTAACAACCACCAATCCGCACTGGGCCCGCGTGGTGGTTTATGGCCCGTTCTCCCTATCCATCCATAGGGAAGGCTCGTGCCCCAGCAGTGGGGACATAAAATGAGCTGATGATGATGATGATGATGATAAAGATAGTTTCAGCCCAAACTGTAAAATTAATACAGTTCAGTCCAAGTCTTGTTAAATTAAATTAAACTTCTATTCTGTTTTATCAAAGATGCATACACATGTTAAGTGCATCGGAACATTCCAGATGGGAACCAAATTTTCATTCCAAAGAAATGGCACGTCTGCTAATGCCTTATTCAAAATCGAGAATTGTCTTACAATATCTTTTACAAGGTATTCCGTTGCAACTGAAACCGTATGTGGCCCGGCGTACGGCACACTCCAGTTTAAAATTGCATGATGTTGAAAACACCATTTTTGCATTGGAAAAATAAAAATGTCCGTGGTTTATCTAAAGCACAATGAATGGAAAATGCGGCGGATTATTTTACACGCAAGATAACTCAGATTTATATTGAGAACTTGGGAAAAGGATTCTGGTTAAAATTCCATTGGATTCGAGATTGCTTCTGCATGATATTCTTCATTTGCAAACATTTTATGTAGATGAGTTGAAGAAATGGTGGTGTTGGTCTTGCTTTCATCCAAAGGGCGACGAACATGATATTCTTAGTATTCGAGAATGTTATTTCTTTATAGTCCTATCTATTCTAGTCTTTCTAAATATACTGGTATGGAATCGTGAGGGTTTGCAGTCCAGCTGTAGGGAAGCTGTAAAAAATTGCCAAAATTTTAAAGGGGTTTTTTAGCCCGTACATCAAGCATAGTTGATAGGGTGGTAGAATCGTGTCTTTTTAATTAAATCCTTTATTGTGCATCGAAATTACAGTATAAATTACATTATTTTAAAAAGGCTTTAGAGAGTAAGCTAACTAAAATGAAGTATGATTAAGAAATAATTTGGTATTAGATACAACTAATGGTGATTACGACGGTTTGTGATCTTTATGATAAATTATTTTCACTGTCAATAGGTTAAGTGTTATATTCATAGCCTAAGCATGCCACCAATACCTATATTCGTTATAACTTGAACGTTGCCAGATTATTGGCTTGAAGTTCAATCAATTTATCAATACCTGATTGCAACATAGACAGTGTATAACAGATGGGACAAGCACGCACGATAGAAAGGCCACTAAAGCTGTGTGTGTAGCATAATCTGCTGGGTATCAAGCACTGCAATCTGCGTAAAATATTGATTGTGTGAACAAACAATGCTGCTGCGGTCACTTTGTTATTGTTGGGTAATGTCAGCTTTTGTTATTATGGACAGGGATTTAGGATTACGGCACGATTGATGCCTACCCCGAACACATTCTAAAATTTAGGAGATAACTTGTTTTTTTCGGATTTACATACATTAACACAGGAAATCTCTCGTTTCAACTGCGTTTTGCTATTTTTATTACTACAGTATAAAGAATTATATACTCTTTGTACAGTGTTATTACCTTAGCTTTTGCCAGTTGAAATATGTTACATGGGTTCACAGGGAGTTTTGTGGACTGATCTCCAAACTTCAGTATAAAGACGGCATTAAATGATGAAATGAATGTACCTTATATTAAATTGCGTTTAGCCGCTCCACATATGTATCTCAAAACACACAAACGTTGTACACTAGTTACTATTATGAATACGAGTAACGACTTAGATATAAACTCCAAATTAATAGATAATTAAAAGGGCCACCAAAATTAATTTCACAATAGCAATATTATATTTTACACCGCCATCTTAGGAACTGGCCAAAACTTGGCGATAAATAACGGTTTAAGCGTCCCTCGGTTATCTTTTTAAACTGAACACAACGGTGTTGTTAAGAAGTATCGTAAATTTAATTTATTTGCTTGATACTTATAAAATTAAGCAATTGTGGAGTCACCGGGGGGCGTAATGAAAACATAGGGCGAGATAAAGCGCTGTTTTAAATTCTTGTCGCTTAGTTTCGCAAAGGAACAATGGATTAATTGGGATTTTGAGATTAACGATTGTTATATGTATTTGCTTTATGTTTTTACGTTTTCTGAATAAGGCGGCTCTTAGATGTTTTATATCTGTATTACACACGTCTATTAACCCCTAGTCTGTCGAAACGCCATATTATGGTACGTAACAATTGATTTAACCATTGTTATATGTACGTTATTGACAGACGAGGAATTAAGGCACTGAAAATAGAAATGCGTTCATTTATGCATGATTTATATAAAAAGGATACAACATACAATACCAAGACAAATATTAGTTATAAGGCTATATTTGTAACAATTTTATTGTTTCTTAAATGCAGAATTATGATATTTCCTCGGTAAAAAACCGTTACGTTTATTATAGATTTATTAGATTTTATTTTTTTATTTATTTATTTACTCTTGTTCAAATTCTAAATTGTCAAATGAACGACCGCATTTGGCTACAGGCTTCACTTCCTGTACGTTTCGGAGGCCTCGGCATTAGAAATTTGTCCAGCGTGGCCATGCCAGCGTTTTTGTCATCTGCTCATAGCACGAACAATCTCTACAGGAAGATTATCAACCCATCTTTGGGTTCCGTAGAGTTGTCGTGCAAGGCAGATGCTAGTAACGCTTGGTTATCCGCCTCTCAAAATTCAAATCTACCTTTAATTCCACAATTACAGAAGCAATGGGACGAGCCGTTATGCAAGCAAGTTCTGGAGGGGCTTAAATCCACATCGGCTGACACGGCCGAGCTCGCTCGTCTCATTGCCGTCTCTGAGAGAGAGTCAGGCCACTGGCTCCAGGCATTACCAACAGCCAATGTCGGTACCTTGTTGGACGGGCCGTCCCTCACTATAGCGGTCTGCCTCCGTTTAGGCGCCAGGTTAGTCCACCCTCACCGCTGTGTATGTGGGGAAGCTGTTAGCGACCTAGGCCACCATGGCCTCTCATGCGTTCGTAGTGCTGGTCGTATGTTACGCCACTCTTCATTAAACAGCATCATCCGCAGTGCTTTTGCCACCGTTGGTTTACCGGCTGTCTTAGAGCCAGCTGGTATCTCTCGTAGCGATGGCAAGAGACCTGACGGAATGACCATTGGGCCCTGGAAGCTTGGCAGGCCGTTGGTGTGGGATGCAACCTGTGCTGACACCGTGGCTCCCTCGCATGTTCGCGCCACTTCTCTTCATGTGGGGGCTGCTGCGGTAAGCGCTGAAAATCGCAAACGGCACAAATACGCGAACCTGGGTCGTAATTATTTATTTGTTCCGTTTGCGGTGGAAACAATGGGTCCATGGGGGCCGGAGGCAAGGCAACTTGTTAAAGAGCTAAGTGCTCGCCTTATTGAGGCCTCCGGTGACAAGAAGGCTGGCAGCTACCTCTGCCAGCGTATTAGCTTGGCAATCCAGAGGGGCAATGTTGCCAGCATTCTTGGGACCGTTCCCATGAGCCCACAGTTGGAAGACATCTTTTATTTATAGGCATTTAGTTTTTAATTTGCTATTTTTATTTCTTTGGTTTTTTTAAGTTCAGTTAAGTTATGTTTCTTTTTTTTGTTTTAAGTTTTGTTCTGTAACAAATTTGCATTTAAAAAAAAAAAAAAAAGTAAAATCATATTTGGCTGAATATCATTTAGTAATTGTGAGATAAACTGATTGATATAGATTTTGTAATCAAATGATTCAAAAATATATTTATTTATTTATTTATTACAATAATTTTACAGGATTATCCCTAATTACATAATTATGAACAAAAATTTAAATTGTTACAGTAAAATATTCAAAATCATTATAATAATAATACTACCATCATACTAGAGTACTATACTAACCATCATAATAGAGTATGCCTCGCAAGTGTGGAATCCCAACTACAAAACATACATAGCTCGGCTCGAGTCCATACAAAAACGATTTCAAAATCAAAAATCAAATCAAATCATTTATTCGTATTAAATGCGATACATTATAGCTTAGAGCTTAATGCTCTAAGCATTATAGTGATGGTAAGTGTGAGGTTGAGAATCGCACATTTAGCTAACATGTTAGCATACAAATATTAAATTAAATTATATATAATTAAAATGAAATGGAATTAGAATTAATTAAGTATAAATGTCACAAGATTGTATATCAAGCATTACATTTGTTAGAAATCCACTAGAATCCTTCACATATACATACTTATACAATATTGTTATTAAGTTATTAATTTAAATCTTATTTTAAGCATACACTATTTTAATTTAAAAAGCCATTGAGCGGATGTTGTAACATTGAGTTGCTATCATTTTCCACGTTAATTATTATTGTGAAATGTAATTTTAATCTTAAATCAAATAAATTAAGCGTTGTTTTTATTTTCAAATGTAATTAAATAGTTTTGGTTTTTATTATACAAAAGTTGTTCAAAAGATGTATTTCCGTTACAAATTAAAAGTTGTGAAACGATGCCAAAGTAAAGGAGAAGGGGAAGTCTAATCTAACGTCGGCAACCGGCATTGCCAACGTTGGATTGGGATTGTTGTGATTTGGATTTTGAAGTGGAATGTCGTGGGAAAAATAAAGTGTTTTGCTGAAGAGAACGTGTATCACTTCGAAAGCCCTAATTTACGCACTGGTTCTTATTATCAGAAGTGGGATGAACAGGTACGTTCACTATACTTATTTCGTTTTCATTGCACCTCATAATTGTACGTTGTAAATATCTTGATTTAAATTTGATATAAGTCGCTACACTATTCATTTTAATTATCAATATCAGCCATTTAATAATTGTTTTTTTTTTTATAGCGGTAGTTTTTAAGCAATAAAACATTTGAAACGTTATTTCCTAAAGCATTTCAAAGTTATAAAACCAATGCATGCAATATGTAGAACCCTGCCATCATCAACATCGTCACGAGCACATTTTTATGTCTCCGCTGCTGGCCACGAGCCACGCGGGTCCAGTGCGAATTTGTAGTGGTTAACGACTGCTAATGCAGTCGGGACCAACGGTTTTACGTGCTTTCCGAAGTACTGAGCAGTTCGAAAAGATAAATTTTTGGTCACCCAT
Organism: Eudonia mercurella; assembly: GCA_963082485.1. Lineage (NCBI taxonomy): Eukaryota > Metazoa > Arthropoda > Insecta > Lepidoptera > Crambidae > Eudonia > Eudonia mercurella. The sequence continues at coordinate 21,253,838 of OY720026.1, read as the reverse complement.
CCAATGACCGGCCTTTATGAAGGTTGCTCAACCGCAGCAATCGCAGACCGGGTGCATTAACCACTGAGCCATCGAGCTCGTCTGAGAACCCTTTAGTTCAATGAAATATTAGTATACCTTATCATTTTGAACATAACTGTAATGCTGTTATTCTGCTACACGTGTTACTTTTTTTTACCAATGTTCTTTTAGGCTGTCTTTAGGGATTGCATAACGTGCCTCTAGGTAAACTCCGGGGGTGCATGGGGGATCGAAAATTTCGCTATTTTTGCGCTGCGACGCACCGTTTTTGAGATACGATTAAAAATGTAAAATAAATAAATAAAATCATTGTTATCTATTATTAGTATATATTTTAGTTTAAATATTAACGGTCTTAAGCGACGTGTCCGTAAAGAACAGAGTATGTCCGGTTCTCTTTATGGCATTCCAGGATGGACGACTTCGTGGACAAAGATAGAAACACTCCTTCGCGTAGTGGCAGGAGGTCTCGCAGTCATCGACGAAGCGACGAGAGGCGGTACAACCGCAACGAGCGCAGCCGTTCACGATGCAGTCGTGGAAGGCAAAGCAGAGCGTCTATCAGGAGTCGCAGCCCTATACTGCCACATGCGAGAGCGACGCAACGCCGCAAATTCACAATGGACGGTTCACTGCTACAAAACTCAAGGCAGCGAGTGCAATCGCCGTTCAGGGATCATTCGCTGCTGCGCCTGTCCAGACGGCGCATGCGGTCACCATCCCGGGATTCTCTGGAGCGACGTCGGCGCAGCCGCTGGGGTTCCTCGCGTAGCAGATCATCAACGCGCTGTTTGTCCAGGCATCGCAGCAGTAACGACCACCCTGCCACACAGCCCCAAAGGCCGCAGAACTTCAATGCAGATGGTATGAACGCTGAACATCTCCTTAATAGTTTAAACTCTAATTCAAACCTCTCACACTTACTTAATTTTATGAGTAATTTTATGAAAACAGATCATTCTCAGCGCTTACATTATGATAAAAACATTATACCAGAATTTGATCCAACGATAAAAAATCACAGAATCGAAAATTGGATTTCAAAGGTTAATGAGTGTGCTAGTATATATAAATGGTCTGACCAACAAATACCTCATTTTGCTTTACCTAGGCTTGTAGGACATGCCAAAAAATGGTATGAGGGATTACAGTCGATCAATCGCACTTGGTCGGAGTGGCAAGATTATTTAAAGAGGGCTTTTCCATCAGAATCAAATTATGGAACCCTTTTATCCGATATGTTAGAAAGACGTTTTAAAATAGGAGAATCATTGGATAACTATTATTATGACAAAATGATGCTTTTGAACGCATGCGAAATTACGAGCAAAAAGGCAGTGGATTGTATTATACATGGGCTTGATGACAGAACTATAAGGGCAAGTGCATCGTCGGCCCGCTTTACTGAACCAGAACAATTACTAGGATTTTTGAAAGATATATGTACTGAACGTAACGATTATAAGGATTCTAAATTTAGATCAAATGTTCATGCCAATGACGTGACCTGGTCTTTTTGCAAAAAGACTGGTCACAATATTAAACAATGCAGAGCATTGTATTGCTATAATTGTAAACAAAATGGGCACAGAATGAATAACTGTAGTCAACCTTTAATTAAGTGTGATACATGTCAAAAGATAGGACATAAAAAGGAAGACTGCTTCAAGAACAAACCTAGGCAAATTATAGAGAAACGTACTATGAACATTGCTTCGTCACAAAATTATCATTCAAAATTTTATAAACAAGTTTCTATAAATAACAACCCAATTAAGGTAAACTGCTTTATCGATTTTGGAAGTGATTGTTCCCTCATAAGTAAAGACCTTATCGACCAATATAGTCTTATGACAGAAACTGGAAATTTACCTACTATAAAAGGTATAGGTGAAACATGTATTACCCCATTAGGCAAAACAAACTTTAAACTTTGTATTAATTCAGTACACGCTACGATAACCGCTTATATAGTTAATCCTGATTAGCTACATGTCCCTCTGTTAATCGGTCAGAACCTAACTGAATTGCCCCATATATTAGTTATAAAAACTAATGAAACTCTTGAAATATTAAATAGAGAATCCTGTTTACCTGACATGGAATCCGAAGAGGTTTCAGTAGTGAAGTTAGTCACTTCAGTCTCTTGTACAATAAACAAAATTGGTATTGTACCCTGTTTCACTGCGGAGATTTTAAGTGGACCCATACTAGTAAAAAGCAGCTACCGTAATTATACTGGGGTAGAATATTGGATTCAAGAGGGCGTTTATCAGATCAAAGAGGGTCAAACTTCGATACTTGTAATAACACCATCCACATGTCTTACCTTAAAGTCAAATACTCTGTTGGTTCGAGGTGAAATAATAACAACAGGAGTTGACAATTGCAATCGTTGTCTTAAAGTTCATAGCAACTATGAACCGATTGACGAAGTTGAAATAAATATAAATGATGAACTTTCTGCAAAAGAGAAAAATGAAGTATACAAGCTGATTAAATTATATCGTAAAACATTTGCACAAAATTTATCTGAATTAGGTTGCACTTCGCTAAGCGAAATGGATTTCAATTTAACTGATCCAACACCGGTCGTTTATAAACCATATAGGCAAAGTTATAAAGAGCGTGAAATTGTACAAAACATGGTAAACGATCTTTTAGAAAATGATATTATTGAAGAATCTTCTTCATCTTATGCCAGCCCCATTTTACTCGTATCAAAAAAAACTGGTGGCCAACGCTTATGCGTTGACTATCGAGCATTAAATAGTCGGACAGTAAAAGATCATTTTCCCTTACCGCGTATTGAAGATCAGCTTGACATGTTAAGTGGTAGTAAGTACTTTACAAGCCTGGACCTTACGAGTGGATATTACCAAATACCTATAAGCTCGCAATGCCGCTACTTGACAGCATTTGTTACACCAAACGGTCTTTATCAATTCAAGAGAATGCCTTTTGGTTTAGTTAATGCTCCTGCTGTCTTTCAGCGAACAATAAATAAAGCGTTAGGACTCAATAATTCAACGGCTTATCCTTCCGATAAGCCAGCTTTAGCATATATGGATGACCTAATTATAATATCAAAAGACTTTACCGAGGGCATTAATAAGTTAAAAACTACATTTAATCTATTAAATCGAGCTAATCTTACGCTAAATATAAAAAAATGTACCTTTTTCCAAACTTGTATTGATTACTTAGGATTTGAAATTTCCGTGGACGGAATAAGGCCTGGTAAAACTAAAATAGACGCAGTAGAAAAATTTCCGGCTCCAAAAAATGTCCATGAGATGAGGCAGTTTATTGGATTGGCGAGTTATTTTAGGAAATTTATAAAAGACTTTTCACTTTTAGCAAGGCCCTTAACTGATTTGACTAAAAAGAACTTTACTTGGCAATGGGGAAATAATGAAATTGAAGCATTTAACAGTTTAAAAGCTAAGTTGATTGAAAGACCTGTACTGGCTTTATATAATCCAAAATACATTACAGAATTACATACAGATGCTAGCAAAGTTGGTTTAGCTGGCATTTTACTGCAAAAAGAAACCGAAAATGATTCTCTGCGCCCTATAGCATTTTACAGTAGGAAAACAACTATCGATGAGCAAAAGTTCCACGCCTATGATTTAGAAACTTTAGCTGTTATAACTTCGCTAAATAGGTTTAGGGTTTATTTATTAGGCAGTCATTTTACTGTAGTGACAGACTGCAACGCCTTACGTGCTACATTTTCTAAGAGGGATATTTTACCTAGAATCGCTAGATGGTGGTTAACGATGCAGGAGTACGATTGTAATATTATTTACAGGCCCAATCATAATATGATGCACGTTGACGCTCTTAGTCGTAACCCTATAAATGCTTTACCCCAAGACTGTGACCCTGCAATTCCACGTGTTATGGCCATTACCCAAAATGATTGGCTTCTAAGTCTACAATTAACAGATCCCAAGTTGTCTCACATTCGTGAAATTCTAGAAGACCCGAAATATAATGAATTAGTTGACATCAAACAAAATTTTGTCATAAAAGATAATAAATTATTCCGAAAATCAGCAGAAAATGGACTTAAGTGGGTTGTGCCAAAAGGTGCCAGATGGCAGATTTGTATTCTTAACCACGATGATGTTGGTCATTTTTCCGTTGAGAAAACTCTTGCTCGTATTCAAAAAGATTTCTGGTTCTCTAAAATGAAGAAATTTGTTACTAAATATGTGAAATCTTGCGTACACTGCGCTTACGGCAAAGACACTTGTAACAAAAAAGAAGGATACTTACATCCTATTCCAAAAACTGATATTCCGTTTCATACAGTCCACATAGACCATCTAGGCCCTTTTGTGAAAAGTTCTCAGGGACATATGTACTTGCTCGTTATAGTAGATGGTTATACCAAGTTTTGCATTTTAAAACCTCTTCGTCATTTGAAGTCCAATCCCACTATTAGAGCTTTAAATGATGTATTTACTATCTTTGGTTTTCCCACGAGACTAATTTCCGACAGGGGCACTACTTTTACTTCAAAAGAATTTGAAAAATTTTGTGTTGATTCTCACGTGAAACATATATTAAATGCAGTCTCGTCCCCTAGATCTAACGGACAGGTGGAACGTTACAATAGAACAGTATTAGATGCGCTAACCTCTTACACAGACAAGTTAGGTGAATCCAAATGGGATCAGGAGTTAGGAAAAATACAGTGGGGTCTAAATAATACTCTAAATAAAGGGATTGGCCGGACCCCTTCCGAAGTTTGGTCGTAACCTCACACACGCCAATGAAAATATGTTTAGTAATCTGTTTCAAGAAACGCGATCCCCTATCTACAATCTCGAAGAAATACGATCAGATGTAAGTCAACACATAGAAAAAGATCAGCAAAAACAAAAAGCGCGTTTTGATAGTCATAGGAAAAAACCAAATATTTACTCTATAGGTGACCTAGTTAAAATTAAAAAACAAATAGCATCAAATGAAGGACAAAGTAAAAAACTTCTTCCTGTTTTTTCTGGGCCATACAAAATCTCTAATATCCTAGATAATGACAGATACGAAGTTTCCAGTATACCTGGAACTGATTTAGGGAAGAAAAAATACTGTAATGTGTGGGCGGTTGATCAAATTCAACCTTGGATTAATACTCATATTAATTCAAGCTCAGATAGTGAAACAGAAGAATGATTTGTATTCCTTTATTTTTAGTAAAATTTTAAATGCCAAATGTTACTTGATGAATGTTTCCAAGCGACAATATTCCAAAAAAAAATAGGCTTAAGAGTTACTTGATGAACTTACCAAGTAACAGTAAATAATAACATATAAAATATTTATATTGAATCATTTGATGAATTTTTCCAAATGATAATATAATATCATGATGATAATAATTTATGATCACTTGATGAATTTTTCCAAGTGGCAATATTTTGTATAAAAAAAAAATTAAATAATAATAATAGCTATATAATGTAAAAATCACTTGATGAAGTTCCCAAGTGTTAAGATTAAAAGAAAGTTGATTGTAGAGTCGCTTGATGAATTTTTCCAAGTGATAATATTTTGTAAAGTTTATTATTTTGGACTATATTCAATGTATAAAAATAACTTGATAATAATTTTTTTTTCTTTTATTTTTCTTCTTTCCAAGTGGAAAAATTTGTAAAATTTATTATATTGTATAAAGTGTCTATATAAAATTATAGATGGATATCAGTTGTTTTAAGTTATTTATTAAATATTTTTCATTTTCTAATTTATGTATTATCTAGTTGATTATAGTTTTAAACTGTTAAGGATTAAAGTTAATTTATAAGTTTGAGGACAAACTTGATTGTCAGGAAGGCCGATTGTTAGAAATCCACTAGAATCCTTCACATATACATACTTATACAATATTGTTATTAAGTTATTAATTTAAATCTTATTTTAAGCATACACTATTTTAATTTAAAAAGCCATTGAGCGGATGTTGTAACATTGAGTTGCTATCATTTTCCACGTTAATTATTATTGTGAAATGTAATTTTAATCTTAAATCAAATAAATTAAGCGTTGTTTTTATTTTCAAATGTAATTAAATAGTTTTGGTTTTTATTATACAAAAGTTGTTCAAAAGATGTATTTCCGTTACAAATTAAAAGTTGTGAAACGATGCCAAAGTAAAGGAGAAGGGGAAGTCTAATCTAACGTCGGCAACCGGCATTGCCAACGTTGGATTGGGATTGTTGTGATTTGGATTTTGAAGTGGAATGTCGTGGGAAAAATAAAGTGTTTTGCTGAAGAGAACGTGTATCACTTCGAAAGCCCTAATTTACGCACTGGTTCTTATTACATTTGTTATTTATAAATTCATCAATAGTATAAAATGTATTATGTATTAACCATTTTCGAAAGGACAACTTAAATCTAGTCTAGATAGACCCATAGATATGGGAGCTCTTTCATATGTACTAGTATTTTATTATAAACTTTTATGCACATTGCGTAACAATTTTTCTGATAACATGCGGTTTTAGGAGTACTCTCTAATATGAGTCTGTGTGGGTTTCTGGTATTAGTCCTATAATGGTACTTTGCTTCAGTAAACGATTTAAAATTCAGTTTCACAAATTTTCCTATCTCTAATAAATAAATGGAAGCTAATGTTAATATACCTAACGTCATAAAATACGGTCTGCATGATGTGTCAGGAGTAATGCCACATAATGCTCTAATACATCGCTTCTGAGCAATAAAAACTTTTTTAGCCATTCAGGACTACACACTGCGTTGCAAACATTTCCATTTCTTGCCATTACACTTGCGAAGAGATATGTCCGATATTGCATTACTTCTGAAAAAATTTCAAGGTAATGTTGACTCCTCTGAATTACTAAGCCTCATTACTATTAATGCACCTAAAAAACTAACGCGCCACACTAATACACTGCATGTACCGCTTTCTCGAACTAATTTTCGTAGCAACTCCTTTGCCATCAAAGTTTCCGAACTATATAATAGTGTTGATAAGGATATGAACCTGGACTTGTTTAACTCATCCCTGAACCAGTTTAAAAACAAATTTAATAATAACTTCTTTTTGTAAAAAAAAAAGTTTTACCAACATTTTCCATTTTCCATCGAAAATCGAAGAGATTAAGTAATCTGTATAAATCTGTATTAAGCTATAAGCGGAAACATGTAATTGGCTGTATTTAATTTATAAACACTTTTAATTTATGAATTAGCTGTAAGTTTTCCAAAAAAAAAAAAAAAAAATAAGTATCCATAAAAGTAGATAATCCCTATTGGTTGTTGTAAAGAGCCCCGGGGAAGGCTTTGTCTAGCAGTGAACGTATTGTGTCACACAACGTCCACTGCTGGATCACTGATGATAATGAGTACCTTGAGTTTCTTGCACAAAAGCTCATTTTTATGTTCCCACTGCTGGGGCACGAGCCTTACATAAACCAACACGCGGGCCCAGTGCGGATTGGTGGTTATTAACGACTACTAATGCAGCCGGGACCAATGGCTTTACGTGCCTTCCGAAGCACGGAGGAGCTCGAGATGGTACATTTTTGGTCACCCATCCGATGACCGACCTTTGTGAAAATTGCTTAACCTCAGCACTCGCAGACAGGGCGCGTTAACCACTGCGCCATCGAGCTCCTCACAAAAATAACTGCAATTTAAATCACTGGAAAATTGTAAAAGTTTTTTTTGAAAATCTCATCATTATTCTTATCTTATTTCAATGAAATACATCCATCAATGTTTACCATATTCTAGCGATATATCTTAAACGCGAAGAGCTACACTCAGAAACTCAGAACATTTTATTTCGAGCGAGCAATCTTCATTGAGTAAGTGTTAAATATTTTATGTGGTTGAGTTATCGGGCCGACGTGTGTTGCATGCGTGAGTGTTTATTGAATCATAATGTACCTTGCTGTGTTTTTTTTTGTTTTCAGTGGCACGTGATATCGGCTTGGCGTTAAACAAACTTTCACAATGTCTGAGGTAAAGGACCCAGTTAGCGTGCCAAAGTTTTCGCTTTATTCAAAAAAATATCATAATTTTCAGATACAAAAAAAATGCAAAAACTGAGTTTATAGCCAAAAATCCAGCCAAACCAGGAGGTTGTGATATGATGAGGAACAGTTTAGTACCATCACAATAACATCATCAGAAGTTGTAAACTTCAACTTGAGAAAAGTTGAACAATGCTCGTTCGGTTAATTACTTGCTTTGTCAAAGTCAAAGTACTAGTGTTCAACTCTTATTATTACATATTGTACAAAATATTTGTATATAACAAAAGACATACCCCTACCGGGAACAGCTTTCAGGATCTGCTTGGGTTGTGAAATTTCACAGATCTATGAACTGAACGACTGTTAAGTTTAGGGCAACGGTACATACCGTTAATCACATTCGGCAAGAAGTGTTTGTCATAAACTATTGTTTACACAGTATTCTGTGTAATCATCATCGTCATCATCATCTCAGCCAACGTCTTTTGGTAAGGTCATAACATCTCATCATCATCTCCCCAAATGACAAGAATCTCCACATCGAAAATAATAAAATATTGATAATTATAATAATAATCATCCACAATGAGGAGAATGAACCAATTAAAATCGAGGTCTTAGAATTCATGATTCTGTTTTTAAATTTAAAAAAATATCAAAAAATAGTGAACTCCCAGGATTTTGAGAGTGCAAAAACTGTACTATTTATAGGCGAGAATGTTAAATATTTCGTGCTATCCTCTGATTTACCGGCGGAACGTGCAACGCTTGCGTATGGATCACTTAGCCATGTGATCACATTATTATTGCATGTAAAAATACGTACACGCAGCTTGTATCTTTCAAAGATCAGTAAGAGATTGAGCCATGTTTTAAAAAGTCCCCCGCTCCATTTGATGTTAAGAAAAAGCGGAGCCCGGATGTTCGCATCACCATCGCCATCACATCAGACACCTAGTGGAGCAGAGTTGAGCCCCACTAACCGTTGAACCTTGCCGATCTGAAAGTTGCTCGTTTAAAGTACCCCATGTTGTTGGAAGGTATAAACTCTGTCCAAAAAAGTCCCTAGTTTGAGTTAGCCACGTAAGATTCATCAGGTTAGACACGAAACGCATTCTTCATCTATTGATGGTGAGATTTCTTTGGTTTATTAATTGATTTGATATTAGTACTGTAAAGAAATCACTCAACATCTGCAAGAACCACTATTAGTTCCGCTAACTGTCCATAGATGGCGCCGTACTTGTTTGTACACTTTCTGCATGGCGCTATTAAGATTTCTCTTACTGTGTATATATACTGTGACTGATTTTGAACTTGGAAGCTACTTCGAGGATATAGTTGCTTGTGTGCATCTGGGAGTCGCGTCCTTTTGGGAACGGCTACTTGGAACTCACTACGCTCTTACCCAAGAACTAAGCCTTTTTTTGCCTAACGGTCTGCATCCGCCGCCTCCGTCCTATCTGGGAAGTGGTTGTGTGGAACAGCACCCTAAAAAGCTGTACCCTATTTTTGTACCCTGTTTTGTACCCTGTACCTTGTACCCTAAAACTGTACCCGCTGCTTCAATAAAACCAGCAACAATCATCTGGCTGTTTCCCTGACCTACGCGTCGTCACCAACCCACGTTCAACCCCGCCACGACTCACCCCATCAACACTGGCGCCCAACGTGGGGCCCGAACGGAAGAAAAAATTTGTAACCAAATTTGGCAGAGTTGCAACGTGCTGCGCGACGCAATCAAAAGGTACGGAAGCAAAGATGTCTGTGAACCTGTCTGATGAGCAGTTTCAACTGCTGCTGGCTAAGGTGACATCTGGTAAGAAGGGATCTTTCGCGGCCTGCACTTCATACTTTCACGGAGACAAAAACTCAGAAACGGTTGAAGCATTCATTGCAGCTGTTGGAATTTTTAAGAAAATTGAAGAGATTGCCGATGCGGATGCTTTAGCCGGAATCCCTTTACTGATGAAAGGTGAAGCTGCGATATGGTGGCAAGGTGTCAAAAGCCAAGTTGACACGTGGGAGCAATTCACAAATAGACTGAGACACGCTTTCGCTCCCAAAAAGCCAGCGTATGTAGTATACCAAGAGATTTTTGGTGAAAAGCAAATAGTGAACGCCCCTACAGAAACTTTTGTGGCCCATAAACGGATGCTCTTTGCACAGCTGCCTGGTCCTGCTCATACCGAAATACAGCAGATAGACATGATTTTCGGACAGCTCAGTCTTAGGATACGCGAAAGGATACCTCGAGCTACAGTTGAAACATTCGATGACTTACTGGAGGCAGCTCGCGGGGTTGAACAGTTGTTCCAAGACAGCAAAGAAAAACTGCCAGACCTATCAACCTCCATTGCCCCAACACCAAGGAAGCAACAGTTTAATAAAAAGAGATGCGGATTTTGTCACTATGCGGGCCATACCACTCAAGAGTGTCGGCGACTTAAAAAAAAAGAGGAACAACCTGGAATGCCTGCTCAACCAGAAAACACTAGAACCACTCAAGCTCCGTCACCATCCATGCCTAAGTTTTCATGCTATGGATGTGGTGCACCAGGTGTCGTTCGCAGCAATTGTGTTACTTGCGCTGGAAAGAAACCACCTCTAGCTAAGAGCAATGACCTTGGGTTTTGTTCTTTGAACGTGCGAACGGACACTAGGCCGAGACCTGTTGTCTTTGTCGAAATAGACGGTGAGAAAGGATCAGCCTATGTCGACACTTGCGCGAAGTCTAGTGTAGCATCATACAGCCTTTACAAGAAGTTGCAAGCAAGAGGGTCTGTATTCGTCCAAGAAGAAGTGACAGTTACACTGGCCGATGGGATTCATACGCCTCAATCCGTTCTGAGAACCACTGCATCTGTAAATTTGGAAGGGCGCGTAATACCAACAACCTTTCTGGTCCTCCCTAACAGTAAAGACAATCGTACTCTTCTAGGAGTGGGATTTATTCAAGATGCGCAAATCATACTGAACCTGCCGCAGTATACCTACCAGTTTATAGACAGCGACGTTACGTATGAATTATATCAGGAGGATTTCGTTTTTCATGGTGACAAAGTATCCAATGCTGATAAAGTGGAAGGTGGTCAGGCTGAATGCTTCATGATACATCAACTTCCATCTGAAGCTGCAGATCTTCCAAGTCTTACATCGACTTCATCGTATAAACTTATACCATTGGACCTGCCTTCCCCAAAGAAGCGTAAAGCCCTGTTTGATGGCTATTCGCCACAGTTTACGGACTATATAATGAGGGATGCCATCATTAATGTGAGGGACAGTGAGGTCCAATTATCACCGCACTCGCAGGGCCTCTTCCCTGAACTCGACATATCGTTGAACTCTATAAACATAGATTGTAACTTTATAACCAATACACAACGTAACGATTTAAATAAACTTCTTGAAAATTATCAAAGCGTTTTTACTAGTAACAATAAACCCTCTACGCTAGGTGAACATTGTATTAGGGTTACGACTACAACTCCTATATCTGTACCACCATACAGATTATCACCTGGTCAGAAGGAAATACTTACCAAGGAAATAGATAAAATGTTAGAAGAAGGTGTCATTGAGCCTTGTTCATCTCCATGGGCAGCACCTGTTATCTTAGTACCCAAATCAAATGGTCAAGTTCGAGTATGTATTGATTATAGGCGACTAAATTCCGTAACGATTCCTGACAAATACCCCATCCCGAGGATAGACGATCTTCTACACGCCGCTAAGCCAACACCTTTTATGACTACCCTAGACCTTAGGTCTGGCTACTGGCAAATTAAAATGAGGGAAGAGGATGAGGACAAAACTGGGTTCATAACACCGTTCGGAATTTATAAATTCAAACGAATGCCATTTGGGCTACGCAACGCACCGGCTACGTTCCAGCGTTTGATTGACCGGTTTCGCGTGAGTGGTTTAGAGCATGTAAAGCTTCTCGCGTATTTAGATGACCTGATTATATTCTCAGGGACATTTGAAAGTCACCTATCAGACCTTAGAGATGTTTTGGAAAATATGATGAAATATAATTTAACCATCAATCAAGAAAAGTGTAAGTTTTGCCTTGCATCTATAAAATACTTGGGTCATATAATAACTCCGGAAGGTTTGATGATGGATCCAAACAAAATCAAAGCAATAGTTGACCAGCCCGCTCCTAAGAATTTGAAACATTTAGTGTCCTTTCTTCAAATGTGCTCCTGGTATCGACGTTTTATCGATAATTTTTCTGCCGTTGCGGAACCTTTAACAAAACTAACTAAAAAGAGTGCAACTTGGATCTGGAGTGAAAAGCAAGAAACTGCCTACACAGAGCTAAAACAACGATTAACCACCGCACCTGTTTTACGACAAGCAGACTGTAAGCTTCCATACATACTGAAGACTGACGCAAGTAACTATGCTTTGGGAGCAGTTCTTGTGCAGGGGGAGGGAAGCGATGAACATCCAGTTGAATATGCGAGTCGTTTACTTAATGCAGCAGAGCGCAACTACACGACCACGGAACGGGAAGCACTTGCTGTTATATGGTCGTTGACTAAATTCAGGGGTTATATCGAAGGTTTGCCGGTTACAGTGGTAACAGACCACCAGGCACTTAAATGGTTGATGAATTTAAGGTCACCTACCGGAAGGCTTGCTCGTTGGGCCTTGTTACTACAGGCTTTTGATATTACTATTCGCTACCAACCAGGCAGGCTAAATAGAGTGGCAGATGCTTTGTCTAGACCTATTTGTAATGAAAACATGAATGACTGTGGCATATGCAAAGTCACAATAGACATGCCTACTAGAAGTAAAAAAGAAATAAGAGAAGAACAATTAAAAGATAACAACATTCAGAAAATTATAGAAGCTTTAGAAGAAAGCGAGAACAATGAAAATGGAATATACTGGAGTAATAAAGGTTATTTCATGAACAATGGCTTACTATACCGACTTCATCCCGATGCTGAGACCGATGACGCGCAGCTATTAGTTCCAAGTCATGAATGGGCAAATGTCCTATCGACTTATCATGACGATCCACTGGCCGGACACTACGGTGCTGAAAGAACCTATAAGAAGATAGCCAAGAGATATTTTTGGAGTGGAATGCGCAAGTACGTGGAAAGCTATGTACGAAAATGCTTGGAATGCCAACGTTACAAACCAACCAACAAGAAGCCTGCAGGTCTACTTCAAACTAGCGTCATGAGTCAAAGATTCGAAATTGTTGCATTTGACTTGTTTGGGCCTCTGCCTCCAACAGTAGATGGTAAAACATGGATATTGGTTGTTGAAGATGTGGCCTCTAAGTGGGTTGAGCTATTTGCTTTAACTACGGCGTCTGCTGAAAACTGTGCCACAACTCTAATAAATGAAATATTTTTACGATACGGAGTACCAAGAAGAGTCACGAGCGATAATGGAACACAGTTTGTGAGTTCTGTAATGCAACAAGTAATGTATTGCCTTAAAATCAAGCATAGTTTCACGCCTTTATATCATCCCGAAGCTAATCCTGTAGAGCGAAAGAATCGCGACATAAAAACGCAATTAGCTATGTTGGTACAAGGAGGACACCATCAAAATTGGTCAGACACACTGCCAGCTATACGATTTGCTATGAATACTACGCATTGTTCCTCGACTAGTTATACTGCAGCTTATTTAACCTTTGGAAGAGAGTTAAGAGCACCAGCTGACAATGAGGTGGACTTCCGCCAGGTTGTCCACTCGGAGAACCTAATTCCAGAGATAACTCCTAAACTTAAAATACTTGCTAACCATATGATAAGAGCCAGGGAAGTGCAAGAAGAACGTAACGAGAAAGCGAAAGAAAGAGTAGATACACAAAGACGTAATCATCCCGCATACAAACCAGGAGACCTCGTATTAGTTTCTCTGCATCCTATAAGCAAGGCGTCTCAGGGGGTCACTGCCAAGTTTGCTCCTCGTAGAGACGGGCCGTATGTAATCGTCCAGTCCCATGGCCCAGCTTCTTTTAAAGTAGCCTCGCTTTCCACACCTCATACTCCCATCGGACTATATCACGCATCAGCCTTGACCCCATACCATAATGAAAACCTAACTGTTATTCCTGACCCAGTTCTACCCCTTCGAAGAAGAGGTAGGCCCAAGAAAAATCCTACTACACAGGTACCACTCACTCGAGGCAGAGGACGACCCAGAAAGCAGCCTGCTGCTGACCCGCCACTGCCTTCCATACCTAAAAACGGCGGACGCCCCAGGAAAACTGACTGATCAGTCTCTCTCGCCGGGACGTCTTCAAGGACTGAGGGGGAGAATGTAAAGAAATCACTCAACATCTGCAAGAACCACTATTAGTTCCGCTAACTGTCCATAGATGGCGCCGTACTTGTTTGTACACTTTCTGCATGGCGCTATTAAGATTTCTCTTACTGTGTATATATACTGTGACTGATTTTGAACTTGGAAGCTACTTCGAGGATATAGTTGCTTGTGTGCATCTGGGAGTCGCGTCCTTTTGGGAACGGCTACTTGGAACTCACTACGCTCTTACCCAAGAACTAAGCCTTTTTTTGCCTAACGGTCTGCATCCGCCGCCTCCGTCCTATCTGGGAAGTGGTTGTGTGGAACAGCACCCTAAAAAGCTGTACCCTATTTTTGTACCCTGTTTTGTACCCTGTACCTTGTACCCTAAAACTGTACCCGCTGCTTCAATAAAACCAGCAACAATCATCTGGCTGTTTCCCTGACCTACGCGTCGTCACCAACCCACGTTCAACCCCGCCACGACTCACCCCATCAACAGTACTATTAATAAGCTTAATACATAATGAAAACTGATAAAATTATATTATTATGCTTGTTATGTTAATAATTAAGTGCAAGCTATTATTTGCATGCTATTGTTGATAGATAATTGGACCGCATTTTTAAAATATTATAAGATCAAAATTCAAAATATTTAAAATTCAAAATCATTTATTCAGTTTAGGCTACAAATAGCTCTTATGAACGTTATTATGCCATCGTCGGTTCGTAAGTCTACTCTGGGCGGCAGACCTTGTACTGAGAGAACCAGCAAGAAACTCAGCAAGTGTCAAGCTCTTTTCTCCCTTACAGCGTCAAAAATATTTCGGAAAATGCCCATCATGGATGCGTCACCTGATGGAAAGTAATCACCGCCGCCCATGGACACCCCGCAAAACCAAAGTAATTGCAGATGCGTTGCCGACCTTGAGAAAGGAGTTGGATCTTGAGGAGGGAGTAGGAATTGGGAGGGGGGAGGGGTGAGAGATGGGCCTCCGGTACTTTCACTCACCGGACGAAACACAACAGCAACGAGTGCCATTGTTTCACGCCGATATTCTGTGAGAGGGTGGTACTTATTACGCCGGGCGAGCCGGCCCATTTCGTGCTGCAACGCAGCGTGGCTCTACCACTCAAAACACAAAAAAGATAAAATAAATAAATAAAATATTTCAGTTTGCAAAACATCATTTACCAGTTAATTTTTTTTACAATGTCATACAGTACTAGTAAAAGTCTGTCTAAGAAAAGAAACAAAGTAAAACTATAGTTAATAATAATAAAAATAAGACAAGTATCTAAGAGCAGACCAGCCTCCACAGGCGGCACCCGTTCACGAGTATGACATATGAATTAGCCATCGCTTCGCTCAACCATATTTTAGGGAATGTAACGACCCGACACACATGCCACCACCGCAGAGACAATAAAGAGAGTATACCACACTTAAGCTACTCTAAATCAAAACTAATTGAAATCAACGCAACGCTATTTGTTATCTGTAGGACACTGTTTATAAAGGCGATCATATCAGTATAATTTTTTATTATAGCCTTGCTGTTTTATCTTCTAAATATTCTTTGACTGTATAATAGTAAAGAATAGTAAAGTACCTTTTTTAAGTAAAGAAGACTTTACATGTTGTTTAAACTTATCTAAAGGAAAATCTAGTACAGTATTTGGTATTTTATTGTAATAGTGTATACCTTGGCCTAAGAAAGAACCAAACACCTTCTGTAAAATTTTTCTAATGTCAAAAAAAGTTTGACCATTTATGATTTGTTTTGACCAATTTGATGCTGACACATTATGTTTGTCCTCCACATTACGTCCACATTATGCTTTCTGAAGATTGGTAGAATTGCGAGAACAATGCACTGATTAATGTTAATGGATCTGTCCTTCATTAATATTATCTCAGATCAAACGTACGGTATGTCAATAATTAGATAGTTGTAGTAGAAATTCGCATCAAATTAATATCAATCCCCTAGTATTTGATTAAAATAACCTAATTAATTTATGTAAAGATAACAAACGTAAAGAAAAAATTGCCTAAAATTAAGGTTTTTGTTAAGTAACAAGGACACTATAATATGATTTCATCATGTTAAATTGTATATATTTTATTGTTTATGGACTAACAAGTTATAGAATGTAATATCTTATGTAACTCATTATTCGATTTGCATAACAGATGTTGAAATTTTTTTTTTCCACGAGCAGGACAAATCCTGCTCAGGACAGATCCTGCACCCTTCTAACATACCGGGCCAGGTGCTCTTCCAATTGAGCTATCGTAGTTCTAACCAGCTCGCCGAAATTATTCAACACTATTTACTTTTTACTTTGAAAGCCAAAGGCGCCCATTCAACGTCAACAACTACCGTCATTAACATCCGATCATAATATTTTTACAAATACTAAAGATCAGTTAAGAAGTAGGCAAGCTATTATACAATGTTTAAATAATTCTTAACGCAAATTTTGTTGCGAAACAAATTAACAAAACACAAATGTTGAAATTTTTTTTTCCACGAGCAGGATTTGAACCTGCACCCTTCTGACATACCGGGTCAGGTGCTCTTCCAATTGAGCTATCGTGGTTCTAACCAGCTCGCCGAAATTATTCATGTGTTACATTGTGATTGCAAAAAAATCTTTGTTTCAGAGAGCACGCGGCATCTGTGACACCCATCACCAGGCTGCTGAGCTTCAGCATGTCAAGCACGTACTACAGGATAATAAACTGAAAGTACCACGGCTTCGGTACAGAAAACGCAATAAACCAATCACAGTCGAGCGCCAACCTGCTCTACTTCCATATATGAAAGGTGTCACTGACAAGATTGGACATATCTAAAAGTGAGCTTCAATCAACACTTACTTCAAGCCGCCGAAGAAGATCAGACAATTTTTATGACCAGTCAAGTGCAACATACCCCTTCAAGATGCAGGCGTGTACAAACTGGACTGCGACTGTGGGCTCTCTTACATCGGGCAAACACAGAGAAGTGTAGAAACCCGCGTTAAAGAACATATAGCTGACGTCAAGCATAGGCGCGAAAATAAGTCTGCAGTATGCGAACATTCCCTAGAGGGGCCGAACCATTACATCAGATTTGATAAACCACAAATCCTCGCTAGAAAACAACAATTCATCCCTAGGATAATACGCGAGGCTATTGAATTTAAAAAACATCCTGACTTCAATAGAGAAAATGGTTGGAATCTACCACCAGCCTGGGATCCCTTCATACACAATATTAAATCCCAGCCCCAACACCATACTGCCAGACCAAAAAATACTGTAAGCTTTTTCTGCGTAAAACGGAACGCACCTGATTAAATTTAAATGAGGGTATACAAGCTACTAACTAATTATGAGACGACCGACACCTCTAGTCTTCCTGTGACCACGGACCCTGCAAAGGGTTAGAAACGTCAGGATAAACATTATCTATAGTAATGTGTGAAATTAACGCGAGTAGATCCGTAAAAGTAGTTTCATTTCAATGTGTAGTGTTCGCGTAAACTTAAAAAACAATGCCGTAATATTAAATCTGAAATAAAAACTCTGTCTTTCTATTGCTTTTTCACACCAAAACCATTGGATCGATTGATTGAAATTTGGCAAATAGGTAGTTCTGTTTTATACTCCCATGTAAATTGTAATTAGTTTTATTCTAATGTAAGCTTTAATTTTTATATAAAACGAAAAACGTCCTTTGCTAGATAAAGGACTAGGTAAAAAAGTTAATTTTATTTTTAACAAATTATCATCTGTTTTATTTATGATATCATCTTCATATTATATCTGTTTTTTCACATACTTCCATGACACACTAAAAATGTGCGAATATAGCGATAACGAATTACTCCATAGAAATACTAAAACATACTTATAAACTTTGGGAAAACTATCAAAATTGCTTGGTCGTAGTTTCGACACAGTATTATGGACTCGCGAGCTTCAATGAGTAGTCGGGACGCTTCAATATACCTATTCTCGCAGAGTGGAGATTTGTAATAGGGCTCTTAAAAATTATTTAAACATTTTATAATAGCTTGCCTACTTCTTAACTGATCTTTAGTATTTGTAAAAATATTATGATCGGATGTTAATGACGGTAGTTGTTGACATTGAATGGGCGCCTTTGACTTTTAAAGTAAAAAGTAAATAGTGTTGAATAATTTCGGCGAGCTGGTTAGAACCACGATAGCTCAATTGGAAGAGCACCTGACCCGGTATCTTAGAAGGGTGCAGGTTCAAATCCTGCTCGTGGAAAAAAAAAACAACATTTGTGTTTTTGTAATTTGTTTCGCAACAAAATTTGCGTTAAAAATTATTTAAACATTGCATAACAGATATTTATAAACATAACGATTCACTTATTTCTTGCTAGAAATAAGTGACATGTTATATACCTAATTATTAATAATATTTTAATACATTCCTTTTGTATTTCAAATTTAGTTAGGTATTTCAGAAAACTGTCCAAGAAGTATTGACTTTGCCATCAGTAAGTATCGACTATTAGTAAAACAAAGACCTACATAAAATAGCTCTTTTAGAATATTTTTCAAACACTGTATCCAGGGCGCACCATATCAATAGTAAAATGTTCTGTTTTTTTTATCTTTTTTCGCAATAATAATTATGAATCAAACAAAAGAAGTTAATTAAAGATTTATTATAAATAGTAGCTGAGATCCATACGTCTGTATCTATCGTAAATATCTTTCCACAGGTTGTATGAGTCTGGGTTGGGCATGGGGCCTATCCTGAAGACATCATCAATGTACAAATATTTGAGATCATTTTTGGCGCTCGGAGTCCACTTTACTGGTAGTTCTGTATCCCACGGTGGGGTAGGATCACTGTAAACAATGCATTTTATTGAATAAAATATTTAAAAATGATTACACATTCAAAACAAATATCTGTAAGAGTTGAAAAATAACTTTTGAAAATCTGCACAACGCGATTGAATATTGTATTAGGCATTCATAAATAAATGGGAAATTATAAAAATATAAAACGGAACATAGCTTAATACATATTGGCGTATTTTTATAAGACTACAAAAAAGTCATGCCTAACACAACTAAAATTATGATAATAAATTTAATAAATACACACCCATATTTAGCGAAGTTAGTCCACATTCTTGAAAGCCATTCGATAACAATTCCATCTTTCTTGTCAATCTTGAATGGCCACACACGGGCTTTAAAAAGGTAGAAAATATCATCGGCATGAGACGCCCCTGCGTCATTGCTATAGCCCGCTCTGTTCTTTACAACATTGCGACCTCCAGAATAATTGAAATAATAATTATAGACGGAAACGTTGGAAGACAGCAACATATCCGTTTCCAAAGCAGCCGGAATCTCAAAATACAATTCCGTGTACATTTTTGCTAGCTTCATAATATTACTGCTACTTACACGTTCTTTACCAAAGTAGAGCTCCTTTACTTTATTAGAAGTTTCAGTTGCTTCTTTTTCCGATTCGAAATCTAAATCTGAAGCAAACAAGTACCTTTCATTTCTTTCTGCAAGTGTTGCATCTGTTTCTCCAGCTGTTAGGAAGTATCCCTCTTTGCTCATTGTGCCGTGAATAACAGATACATTTTTTGACTTTGTACTTAACAAATTATACGGCATATCGGTCAAAATTGGCTCCACACCTAGTAATGGCTTCTCAATACATGGTAGGTGAAGGAGTAATGTATCAAAATACATACCAAGAGGCTTTACAGGCTTGAGTCTCATTAATTCTTGATACGAGAGATTTGAGAGAATTTTATATATTTCGTACGGATCTTCTGTATTGTAGCCTAAAGCTTTCGTTAGAAGACTGGCTATCCATACAGGTTTCCGGTTTACAGACCAGTTTGAAGTAGAAGATCCACTTTGTATAATGACTCTGTTAAACAATCCTTGTGTTGTTTCACTTGCTAGAAGCACAGCAGTTGAGGTACCACCAGCACTTTCTCCAAACAACGTAACATTATCAGGATCACCACCAAAAGCCGCTATATTTTTTTTCACCCACCTTAATGCTGCTATCTGGTCTTTTAAACCAGCATTGCCGGGGGCATCTTTAATACCCAGACATACAAATCCGAGTGCACCAAGCCTGTAGTTTACCGTTACAAGTATGACATCATGTCTGACTAGAAATTCTGGACCGTATAAAAGTTTTCCACCACTCCCGAAGATAAATGCACCACCGTGAATGTACACCATCACTGGAAGTGGTTCTTTAGCCTTTGCTGGCACGTATACGTTAACCTTGAGGCAGTCTTCTGTACCAATTACTGAGCCAAAAAGAGATCCTTGAGGACATCGGTATATTTCATCAACAGCTTTGTAGACTCCATCCCATTTGGGAGGAGGCAGGGGTGCCTGATTGCAAAAATAAGATTTTATTAATTTTTTTATTAGTCGATTACATAAGGTGTAACAACTAATATTACTACATAAATGATAATAACTAATCATAATTAATATACTTTTCATAAACTCGTACAATCAAAGTTTGTCTTATACTTTAGCAATTTGTTATAAGTATGCAAATTACACTCAAACGTACATATTATACGTTTTCTTAATAAGTTAATATAGAGAACTAAACCATTTTTGGAAAGTAATGCAGAACATTTTGCAAGTAAAACTACACCTGCCACAAGTTGCTACTCATGCACTTACTGTTATGATTTCAACCTTGACATAACTACTACAAAGACAGAGAATCTCCCGGTTCCTGTTTTTGTCGCAAAATTGCAGCTATTCGCGGTAACACTAACGAGTCAGTCATAATCACGGGCTGACTGACTGACCGACAAAAAACTACATTCGGAACTAACAAAATTACGAAATGTATAAAAATGTTTATTTTTCACAAAACGATGAATAAGATATCTATATTAATAATAATATAATGTGACTATGACTATTTTATTATCTAGGAATGTCATTGTGACGTTGCGACCGGTTTAATTATGTCATGTTTATCAATGAAACTTACCTTGAACCTTGTCTTGCTGTTACTTGTAGCGTAAGGTATACCCATGTATTCAAAAAACGTTCCATCTGCACTCACTTTACCGCTTAAAGTCCCTTGTTCTATTGTAACCTCTGGTGCCGGCTGATCGATCAAGTTCATCACAAGCAATGTAAACAAAACGATCCTCTTTTCGTACTTCATTTTTTCGGAGATCTGTTTTATAACTGTGTTGTTATGTATACACGTTCGCAAATATTGGTTCCGTTCAGAATTGGGTTTGTAATCTTCGCGGATAAGATAGTACCTAATCCGAGTAACGCTTGTCAAGTGTTCTTTGTCGACAGTCAATTGTCACTAACAGATTAAATATATATTCACATTGTTCAACAGCTAACTAACTTTCAACTGTTTTTATTGCTTGTAACGGTGTTGAAGTGCGTGACCTCGAGGTCAAGTTTATATTACACACACGACTATTACGTAAGAACGCCGGAGCGTAACTGACGTCAAAAAGTGAGACGTACCTAGCGTGACGTGTGGAGGGAGATAGCAATGCTCGACAGTCATGGTGCTGATGACATTATCAAATGAATGTTTTATGTGTAGCGTGTATCACCTCTTGTGTCATTTTGTACATTATGGACTTTGAACATTAAAATGACTAGTTGGGCTTATAAGTGCTTGATTGTATGTCATCAAGACTAATCATATTATCGTTGAGAAAAGTCACTCATTTTAATTTAATAAACAAACCTAACTTTTTAAATATAGGTAACTAACTTGAATGCTAAATACAAAGCTAACTATAGAAGCACTGGCAGTAAAACGTTTAAGTATATTTAAATCTCTAAAGTGGTTACGAGACAAATGTTTCTGTTCCGTAAAATATATTATTAAATGAACTGAATTGTTAATTGAACGTAATTAGTCGTTTGCTATTTGTAACCCTTTGTATTAATGATTATTGCCTCAGTTGAATATACAACAACGCAATCATTAATTCAGACATACTTTGGATATTGATGAAATACCGTGACTCACTCTTTATAACGCCTAATAAAAGTCAAATGCAAACCCAGTTTTAACATATTGCTTTAACAATTTTTAGAATCTATTCAAGAAGTATGAAAGTAGATGGTTAAAAGTTAAAGAATATGGTTTGAAAATAGGGTACTACTTATTTCTGCTGTCAAACGTGCACTATTTATCACTGTTGTAGTCCGGTTTGATTTGAACTAAAATGTTTAGAAATATAGCTGAAGCTTTACCCCTAGCTGCATTTCACAGCCTCACGGGAGTCTAGAGGACGTCTAAACTATCCCGGGCATTTTTCCTCTGGTGGCGGGCCTTTGAGCGGGGAACTCGATGCCTGTCATTCGTGATCCCGAGCCATCCCCGAGGCAGAGAATAAATTCTAGGTTTTTTGTGGGTATACCTCCCTTTTGTCGAGCTTTTAGTAGCTAAACGAGGGAAGAGGAGTAGATTCCCACGTAGCCTAGGGTTGCCCCTAGCCCCGGTGTTTAAGTTGTGATATAAAATTAACAGTAAGTAAATAGACAATGACTGCCCCCCTGCTGGACAAAGGCCTTCATCATTGAAATCAAGTCATCACTACAATTTATGGGTAATAGCTTAATCCCGTGCTGCATCGAAAAATCCGAAAAACACTTTGCCCGACCTGGGAAGAACCCGGTATCTTCTGGTATCGGGCCGAGCACTGCCACTGGGCAACCGAGGCGTTACAAACATAACATAGGATAATAATATAACACTTTACATTCTTGAGATTGGTCTGCAAAACAGCTGAGCATGCGTCTTCGTCCGCCATGCAAATGACCGGGCTGAAGTCGCCGATCGAGCCCACTCCAGTCTAAGTGGTCCGTCTAAAGAAAGACGAGCAAAAAGCATACGGGGCTTTAAATAAAATGGACTTTAAGGAAAATCGAAAATTACAGAAGCTTTAAGGAGGAAATGCAGTTAGGTGACATATTAAATTATTATTTTATTAACCAACTAGCTGACCCGGCGGACTTCCTACCGCTTTGACAGTTTCCATCATTGAGGTCAATATATATCAATGGTTTCCATGACAGCAAAACAAACTAATCATTCTGTATTCGAAAATTAAATTGTCGTTTTTAGTATTTTATTTTATTTTTATTTAATATAGCTTATGTAACTCAGCGCTAATGCAGCATTCTAATGGTGAAAGAATTTTTAAATCAGTCTAGTAGTTTTTGAGTTTAAATTCGTTGGAAACATACAAACATACATACATACAAAGGTTTCCTCTTTATTTTTATTTTTATTTATTTATTTATTAGACAAACAGCGTTTTACAGTTAAATATACAGATGTCCCACAAAACTATTTACACAGTTTGTCTGTGGGATCACGAGTCTCTAACATAACAAACTAAAGCTTAAATATTAAGGTAAGTTAGCCAAAAAATACTTCTTAAGTTTTCTTTTAAAAGCATTTTTATCTTGTTCCCGGCGTATATCCCCGGGCAAACTATTCAATAGGTATGGTAACTGTTTCTTTAATGTTCTATCACCAAAGTAGTTATTTACTTTAGGTACCTCAAATTTGCCCGCAGACACTGACCGGGTACAATGACTATGGTTGACCAATGATGGGCTATTCTCCTGACTGTCATGGTTATTTGTTAGTAATAGGTATTTATGTTTTAAACTGACCGGGAGAATTGTACAAATTTTAAATAATTTATGATAATTACCTTTGCAATTTGCTTTCGTTTTGTTATTTACTAGTAGTTTAAGAAATCTAATTTGCAGTATTTCAAGCTTATCAATGTATGTTTTAAATGTTAGTCCACTGTCAAGAGCGTAACCCAAAATTGATTCAACTATTAGTATAGAAGAACCTATAATAACTAATTGTAACGGGCTGTACCTGAATTTCCAAGATTGAATTTTATAAAAATATTATCTTTTAACGAGTAAATTCAACTCTTTAGCTCTAAAAAAATCTAGTCACAGTGTAATCACAACTATTTAACATACAGCCACAAAAATGTACCTAGTCAAAGTTTACACGGTGGAAACACGAGCAGCGACGCGGCACCCCACCGACTTAATTCCGCCTCATTCGTAATTACTGGGTTGTTTAATTGCATGAATATTGCCACTCGAGCAGCGAGTTTCGGAGTGCTGGGACCAAATGAAACTAGTTTTTGGCGTTTTTAAAAAGCGGCACGGGCCGTGTACGTGCTCGAGTGGCGCCGTGCGCTCTGACCGCGATTGTAATTTGTTTCTTCTGTTATTTTGCTTGGACGAGGGTTATATGGAGTTTTGGGCATATGTATGCTCATTCCATCAATGACGACAAATATTTTATACCCGACCCAGCCAGGAATTGAATCTGGGTCTTCCGCAATCCGAGCGGCTGCACTGACCATGCTACCGGGAAGGCTGACGCTGCTGTAAGCATTTAATTTTATCACTGCTTTCTCGATTTTTGACTGCTTTTTAGCGGCAGAGTGCCATCTATACAACGGTTATTGCAACCGATGGCTATGTAGATTCATCTTTACAGATGTAAAGATGAATCTACATAGCCATCAAATTTCATCTGAAATTCCACAAATTTTATAACACAACGCTGTAGTAAATTTTACTTTTTATTTTGTGCTAATTGCTGCAAGTCAATGAAAAAATTCAGTGCTTACCGTCAGAATTCCCGGAAGCATAATGGTCAGTGCATCCGCCCAGATTGCGGAAGACCCAGGTTCGATTCCTGGTTGGGTCGGGTAGGCATTTATATTTTCACTGTATTTTATAAAAATTTAATTCGGCTTCAGTGCAGCAATTAGCACTTAAAAATAAAAAGAAATAAATGGCAACGAAGTAAATAGGCCTGCGTAAATGAGGGACAACCCTCGAAGTATAAAAATTGGGTCCGTCAAAATTGGGCGCGGATTTGAAGTCCGTCGGGTGTGGTAGGTACGCGATTAATTTCTGAGTGATCTATTTTGACGGATCCAAAAGTACTCCGATGACTGTCACTCTTCTGCCTTTACACGCAAAAACCTGGTGTCTGAGCCAACGCACTTTACTTTGAATAGCCAAACTCTCATTGATGTTGTATGTACCAATTTAAAATGTAAAAAAGTCACCTTGGATCATGTGGGTTCCCTGACTGGTCACTGTCTAATGGTTTGCGAGTTCAACATTAAGCGTGAAAAAGTTTCTCCTAGAGTTATTAAATACAGACCAAAAAATGACATTTCTATAGACAATTTTAATAACGACCTGCAAAACATAAGATGGGATCTCATATCCAGAACCGAGTGTGTCAATGACATGGTAGGCGTTTTTAATCAATGCATCATGACTGTGTATGATCACCATGCACCCGAAAAGTCTGTCATAGTCAGGGATCGCAACCCGCCTTGGATTACAGACACAGTCAAGCACATGATGAAGCTGCGCGATGAAGCTCTGGCAGACTTCCATAGGCGGAAACCAGATAGTAACAATGTATACTACAAAACCTTAAAGTCAATGGTAAATCAAGCTCTATTTCATGAAAAAGCTGCTTATTTTAAACATAATGTCAACAGCAAAATTAACAATCCTAAATTACTATGGAAGAATCTTAAAAGTACAATTTTACCCCAGAAAAAAAATGATTTGCCTTTGTTTTTTAATAACCCTGATACTATAAATAATTATTTTTTGAATATACCAGGTAGCCCAGATGTTTCGATTTCACAATTAACCTTTTTTGAGTACAACAGATTTTCGGATTCAATTTTTAATTTAAAACCTATTAGTCTTGAACAAATCATTAAAATAATTAACAGTTTAAAATCTAACGCAGTGGGGTGCGATTCAATCAGCCTGGATATGCTCATTAAGACTTTCCCATACACTATAGATTGTATCAAAAATATTATAAATTTGTCAATCACCACCCAAACATATCCTGACCTATGGAAACTAGCTATTGTGCTTCCGCTGCCTAAGGTCACAAACCCGGTAGATTTAAAGGACCTGAGGCCCATTAGTATACTGCCCTGTCTGTCTAAGATCCTAGAGAAGGCTGTTTGCATACAACTAAATGATTACCTCGAGAAGAATAAAATTTTACCAGAGCTACAGTCAGGATTTAGAAAGGGGCGGGGTACCACAACTGCGGTACTAGATGTTACCGATTCTATATTGCATGCACAAGACCAAGGCATGTGTACTTTGCTGGTTTTATTAGATTTTTCAAGGGCATTTGAATCTTTAAATATAAATCTTCTACTGTCTAAACTAAGCTACTACGGACTTGATTATCTGGCCTTGCGGTGGTTTCATAGTTACCTCAGTAATCGTCGCCAGTATGTTAAGCTAAGCCGTAACAATGGTTCTTTTATGGAATCTGAAAAGGTTGCTGTGGGCAGGGGTGTGCCTCAAGGTTCAATTTTGGGTCCAATCCTTTTTATTATGTACTCAGCGGACATTACAACACAAATCACGCACTGCAAGTACCATATTTACGCAGACGACACGCAAATTTATATATCCTTTAAACCAGAGGACCTTGACCAAGCTATAATTAAAATTAATGAAGATCTTTCTAGAATCGCCCATTGGTCTGCTCGAAATTGCCTTATGTTGAACTCATCTAAGACTAAATACATGATCTTCGGGACCAAACATCAGATAGATAAAATAAATTCTCCAGTGCTTGTCAAACTAAAAGATGCTGCTATTGAAAGAGTTTATGAGGCTCGTAATTTGGGTCTTAAGATGGACTGCAGTCTACGTTTTGATAATCATATTGGGAGTGCTATCCAAAATTGCTTCTATAAACTAAGGGTATTATACAAGATTAGACGCTATCTAAGTGAAGAGTTGCGTATCCAGCTAGTCGAGTCGCTTGTTTTGTCTAGGCTAAATTATATGGACACCGTTTACGGACCTCGTCTACTTGCGAAGACTCAGAAACTTATACAAAGAGTGCAAAATGCCTGTGCTCGTTTCTGCTTCACTATTCCGTTAAGGGCTCATGTAACTCCTTTCTTAAACAAACACAACATGTTGAAAATGCGTCACCGCCGTAAACTTCATTTGGCTTGTTTAATGTTTAATATTGTAAGGGATCAAGCACCTGCATATTTATATAATAAGTTGTCTTGGGTCTCGAGTCTTAAGCCTTATAGCGTCCGTAGACATGCTCTACAGCTGTCTACTCAACGTCACACATCTACTGCTTTCAGAGGAAGTTTCCGATACGCGGCGACAAAATGCTGGAACAATATTCCTCCACCGTTGAGGGACCTGCAAAGTAAAAATAGTTTTAAGAATAAACTGAGACTGTTTTTGTCTAGTTTTCAGAGTACGCAGGAGACTTTGTTGTTAGATACAAGCGCATTATAACTCTTACCTTGTTTGTCTGTCCCATCAATGTATCTCTCGTTTACGAGGCGTCTTGTTGTACTGGCTACTTTAGCTGTTTAGCGATGTGCTCTTGTTGTGTTAAAAGTTTCTGTTATCTATTATTATTATTTTTCTTGTGTAATGGCTTCTGGAGTGTCTTTTCAACACAAAAATCATTGTTTAAATGTAGTACCTATTGTTTTTTTGTCAACCATTTTGTCTGTCACTGTCACTCCGTCCGTTTTATATTTGTTGAATTTTTTTACCGTTTTTAAAAATAGAGTTAGGAATTCAGTGCATACAGCCTACAATTATTTTCTTTAACTAAATATTTTTGTACTTAGGGCTGACATTTTTGTTTTTTATATTATTATTTTATATTACGCTTGTGTTGCTATCGCAGCACCACCTAAACCGGTTCCGACGGAAGATCAGCGCTAACCTTAAGGCTAGCATTTTGCTGAGTCGGAACCGTTTTGGGACTGTCTTTAATTTTTTTTTTCCACTTATTATCTGTATGTTTAATTTGTCTAGTTCCAAATAAATTTATTTTGATTTGATTTGATTTGAAACCATTCAAACGTTACTTAATTTATTGTGTTGACTAATTCCCTCTTCATCGATAAGTAAGTCCATTGCTAGATCATTATCATCAGCTCATTTTATGTCCCCACTGCTGGGGCACGAGCCTTCCCTATGAATGGATTGAAAGAACGGGCCATAAACCACCACGCGAGCCCAGCGCGGATTGGTGGTTGTTAACGACTGCTTATGCAGCCGGGACCAACGGCTTTACGTGCCTTCCAAAGCACGAAGGAGCTAGAGATGATACATTTTGGTCACCCAGCTGATGACCGGCCTTTGCGATAGTTACTTAACTATAGCACTACGCCATGGAGCTCCTCGCTAGGTAAACTGACTTACTGACGTTATTGCGTAGTTAAATTACTCTAACAAGTTATATTAAACATTTACTTGTTCATTAGGACTAGTTAATCTACACAATATTATAAGAGGAATTGTTATCCAAGTTGTATACAAATTTATAATAATTTACCACAGTGAGTAAAGGAGCTTAGTTTACCTATATTTAGAAAAAGTTAAGAATATACTTAACTAAAAGATAAATGTACATGTAATACAATGAAAAAATATTTCGATTCATAAATTTTCATAAAATGAACAATTATACATTAATAAAATTTATTAATTTGTCTAATTCTTATTATATTCCTTGTCGCAATTTATTATTGCATTCATTTAATTTTATTTTTATTTTTTTGGATTTAATTTTAATTAAGTATGATTTTAAATATAACTTTAATTTGATGTAATTTTACATTCACATGCCCTGCGTTTGGCAAAACAGACGTTCAAAATATAAAATTACCACTAGCTAAAATGTACTTTGTTTGCGTAAATATTATATTGTGTTACGTATTGTGCTCGAGATTAACAGTTATTAAATGTGTACTTACAAGTTTTTATCCACTTCACAATGTTCGATTGAGCTGAAATTTTGTATGCAGTTTTTGGTTTTTATAACTATATGTTCTAGTGAGTGTTAATGACCATGTAACTCTAAAATGTTGTTCAATTTAGTTTTTGTTTTGGATAACAATACAATGTTATTATTTGACAGCATAGAAGCTTGCCATGTAAGTGTGTTTTTGTTTTCTTTTTATATAAGTCTTTTATTATTTTTACTGCAGCTGCGCTGCGCAGAATGTAATAATATTAAGTACCTATAGTTTTAAGTTCTCATTTTAAGTGAACTCATTGTATGTTCGTATGAGAAATAAATTCTTTAAACACAAATAAACTATTATTTTATTTTATTTATTTCTAGATTAATATACTTTTACGCAAGCTCTAGCCTTTAATATCAACACAAGATAAACTAAAACTTCTACTACAACAATAAATATTATTCACACTGTATTATACTCAATATATAATATTATGTTTAGAAAGTTCATACCTACTCAAAATCAAACCCCTAAATCATTTTACTATGGAAAATTGTAGCTCAATTCATTCAATTCATCAATTCAAATCAATTGTAAAAATATTTTGTATAAAGGTTTAACCACTTTAAAAAAGAAACTGTACATAGATATAACGTTCGACCTACTATTCTATTTGTGTCTACGTTCGCCTGTTAACCATCTAACATGAGCGCGACGTGACGGACCAAGAGGCGTCCGAAATTTGGCCGAATAAATTGACGCGACCGAAAACTGTTTGAATTTTAACCCCATACCGCGCGTGACCACCGGCCGGCTGACAAACGTTGAATTTTAATATTCCTACCGACCGATTTGCATATTACAATGTATCTTTCAGATCGGTGGATGGAAATAGTCACTCAAATAAATGGAGATTGCGGCGGTAAGCTGTGTATGTTTTAAGAAGTTTTCCTGAAAGGAGTACTGCTGTCTTGTTACCTTCTTTAAAAAGCTTAGTAATTTTTGATATAGAATAGAATAACTTTCGATGATGGAAAGCTAGTATCACAATATTTTTACCCTAGCTAAAGTACGCTTGCAACACTAATGGTATGAAGTATGAATTGCCGACCCTGATTCTTAGTTCTTATGCTTCTACAGATCAAGTTGTTCGCCATCCAGCCGAATCTTGGGCAGCACCTTACCACCAAATAATAACAAGGCTATCCTTGTTATTACTAACTTGTTAAAACTATTTTTACGTCTGCAGTCTTCTTAGCAGCCAGAAACAAGACATGGACTAAACCCTTTTAGAAGGCTTTAGATAACTTTCGAACTATTGAGAAACTTCGAGAACATATTACCCCTTTTTAGTTACCCATTCAGGTATCGACGACACTTAAAGGCCCCCATTCACGGCCACTCCATTCGTGCCACACCATCACTCCAAATTTTAGATGGATTTTTGAATGTTTGGAAATCCAACGCTCGGAGCGATGCCACGCAATCCAAGTAGTTATATCATAAATCAATTTGGAGCGATGTAGTGAAGCGATGGGGTTGAGTGCCCGTGAATATGGGCCAATATGATTAAATTTGGAGTGATGGAGGGGTGAAGAGTGAAATACCCTTGAATGGGGGCCATAAGTTAGAATAACTATCGCTTGACCGCGACCGAGTTTGCAATACCGAGATTCGAAGACAGACGAAAGTTCAGGACATTGCTAACCGGATTGCAAAACTCAAATCGCGATGGGCAGGACACGTGGCGAGAACCAGTGATGGCCGGTGGAGTAAAACCCTCATGGAATAGGTGCCTGAAAAACCTGAATGCGATCAGGTCAAAACAAAAGGAATTGGCGTAACATGGAGGAGGCCAGCAGTGGGTAGATACGGGCTGAAAATTATGATGATGACCGCGACCCCGTCTCTTCAACGTCATAGATACTTACCCTATCTAATTTACTATCTCTAGACACCGATAAATCAGCGTATAAAAAGATTATAATCGTATGACACTTGACTAAACATTAAAACAATAATAAATCTGGTGCTCGTCATTACAGCGCGACACTGAGCGATCATCTGCTAAGTCCACATTCATTTATTATGGAACTCATTGAAACTCCTCGTTTCTGAAACCCATCTGTTATGCGGATTAAGTCATGTCATATGATAGATAACCCGTTCTAACAATGTAAATGCGTTTTTATATATGAATATATAAAATTTGGTGCGGATCATGCCCAGTGGTGAACACTTGCGAGAGGCCTATGCTTGTAGTGGGCTAATAAGACTGATGATGATTTATAATATTTTAATCGATTATCAATCCATTACTTAACCGCCTCTCTGGTCTAGTGACTAAGACCACCGGTTAAGACCCAAAGGTTCGGGGTTCGATTCCCAGTGGGGGTACATGTTTGTGTACTCGGTTTGGTTGGTGGTAGGACTTGTTTGTCCGCCTGGCTAGCTACCACCATCTTATCTAAATATGTCGCCATAACATTAATGTTTGTAGCATTGTTGTGTTCCGGCAGCTACAGATAAGATAGCCAGTGCCTCACTAGTTGAGGATCCCGGGTGAAGTGCGCTTCCATCATTGGCCTTATCATCACATAACATCAGGTGAGATCAAGGCACTGTGCTTACCCGTTAATATAAAAAAGAAAAAAAAATATGCAGATGGTAAGCTTTCGTGCGCTCAGCCCGCATGCCAGTTTACTGAGAAGATCGGCTTTGCTAGCCATCTTTGGGCGCACCAGCCGGCGCCGTTCCGACTAGGAGTCGAAGTGGTCGTCATAACCGAAATCGGTCGGTCCAATGATCATCATCATTATAATAACATTTTAACACTAATAAAGAATTAATTATTTAATTAATTACTTTATATGTGTTATGTATTGCACCAAATAAAGGTTTTTCTATTTAAATATTTATATAACTAAACGCCCACCTGACCCATATATTTTATATAAATATTTAATTCAGCTTAAATGTAGCAATTAACACTTAAAAATAAAAGGTAAAAAAAATTACTATAGCGTTGTGTTGTCAATTTGTGACATTCATCTGCACAGATGAATCTGCATGTCCATTGGTTGCAATCACCTTTGGGATAGATGGCACTAATGGCGCTCTAAAAAAGCATTTCAAAAATCAAAAAAGCAGTGACAAAATTCAGCGCTTACGTCAGCCTTCCCGGTAGCATAACGGTCAGTGCAGCCACCTGGATTGCGGAAGACCCAGGTTCGATTCCTGGCTGGGTCGGATGGGCGTTTAGTTTTTTCACTGTATTTTATATAAATATTTAATTCAGCTTAAGTGTAGCAATTAACACTTAAAAAGAAAAAGTAAAAAAGTTTTTCTATTTAATATTATTTCAGTT
This sequence comes from Eudonia mercurella, assembly GCA_963082485.1. Classification (NCBI taxonomy): domain Eukaryota; kingdom Metazoa; phylum Arthropoda; class Insecta; order Lepidoptera; family Crambidae; genus Eudonia; species Eudonia mercurella. The sequence goes on along the minus strand of OY720026.1, from coordinate 21,221,259 downwards.
AATCAAAAAAGAGATAGCGTCAATTTTAAATCAGCTTTAATGTCAGTCCACGTTATGTAATTAGGGTAAGACACTGACTTCCTTTGAGTCAGTACGAATTGTAATAATACTACTTTCTAACAATAGGTATTTGGTTTTGACACCAAGTTTCCGAGAGTAGTGTGTTATTGAGAGTTCATCCTCACCTATGCTCGCGTGGTCAAACTACGTTCGCCCGCACTCGCAGGTGCGGAAGAATCCTCAATAACTCAGTTCGATCACAGATTTTCGCGCCCCTGAATGTTTGTTCTAAGCTAGAATAGAACCCACAACCATACGCAACACACAGATTTACTAATCATCAAACCAACGCTCTAGTCTACCATATTCATTCTGTAAGACATATATATATTTTTTATATATTTACGGGTAAGCACAGTGCCTTGATCTCACCTGATGTTAAGTGATGATAAGGTCATTTGATGGAAGCGCACTTCACCCGAGATTCTCAACCAGTGAGGTACTGGCTATCTTATCTCTAGCTGCCGGAACACAACAATGCTACAAACATTGATGTTATGGCGACATATTTAGATAAGATGGTGAATTCCTTCCACAATCCAGATGACTGCATTAACCACTTTGCTACTGAGGCAGAGTTTTTACCGTGTTTGGTACAGAAGAAGTTGCTTTAATTTTTTTTAAATTTTAGCTTCGTCTTTTTTTATTGCAATTTTTTATCTAAGAACATTCTAGCGTTAAACGCTAAAATATCAAAAATTTACAAACTTGTTATAAAGTTTATTATTGTAAATTCGTAATATTTACACATTAGGTAAACGCATGCTGCGCTGCGCTGTCATCAAATCTAGCGCCACGGGCGTCGGTCAACAGCCAGCGGATGCAACGACCTATTTACTTATACCTAAAAACCACCAATTTGTTTCAAAACTGAATTTATTGTGAATGAAATGAATAAAGCATAGATTAGCTAGCTTCTTGTCTGCGACTTTGTCTGCGTATAGATTTTAGACTTTAAATTACGTTTGATAGGTATGATGGAGGATATACCAAAGAAGTTCTGTTTTTTTTTTTTTCATAAATATGATATCCGTATTGTATGGTCTGGGATGGATGTTTCAAACGCTAAGGAACATTTTTAAGACTGATGAAGGATCATAAACCTAAGTGAGAATTCTAATTAAATATTAAATATAGACTTACAGAATCGAATTTGAATTCATACGTTTATCATAATAAATCGTAAATTAGATAACATTATGCTATAATTAATCTCGATGGAGCATTGGTTAACGGTCTGCGATTGTGGAAGTTAAGCAACTATCGGATTGGGCGGCTATCCGATAAGTTACTAAAACATTTTGTATCTCAAACTTCTCCTCCTCCTTGTATCTCGCATTAAACTGTAATCTGCATATAGAATCGTCAACGGATGTTGACCGCCACACCGAGGTCCTGTGGCGGGTTATGGTCGTTCTCCCTATGGGATTCTATCCATAGGGAAGGTCTGTGCTCTAGCAATGAGGAATATTAACAGACTGATGATGATGAGGATAATTTAGTCAGTAAACATGTGCAGCCGCTGAAAACCACCTGCTATAAATATTTTAAACTGAACAAGAAGGAATAAAATCACCTTGAATGCAGTGGGTTCAGAGTTCGATTCCCGATAAAGTTAATTTAGAGAACGATCTTAGCTACATTAGCATGTTTCTAGGGAGGTTGCAATGTATATTCGAAAGAAGGTCCATTATCTAGAACCTCGCAACTAACATAAGCAACTTTCACTTATGTTAGTTATCAGATGGTCGTCAAAAATATACTATCTTAAGCTATACGATACGATACGATAGATACCTATAATTCTGTAGACAAAAATTTATACTTATCTAGACCCAAACTAAATGGATTAGTGAAGCTTAGTACCTATAAGTACTAGTTACGTATAAACATACTAAAAATACATAATATAAACATCTACGAAAAATGATAGTGCGCATCACACAGACACATTCACTTCAGGGATTCGAACCCAAGACCGTTGGATTTGCAGTGAGGATCACTTACCGCTATACCAAGAGGCATCAATCTATTTATGTATGAAATTCAGAATAAACGGTATTATTTACTCCAACGAATACACACAGAAACATAAAATTATCATAGGTTTATTTTTATTCTTACTTTTTTATTAAAAAATAACAATATTTTAGTAATGACTAGAAATATTTCCATCGTCAAATTGAGGTCGGTGTATTCATTCTCGATATGTTAGCCGCAGTCAAGCTATCAACAAAATGCAAATACACCAATCGTAGCACACTAGATAGGGGTGACACACCCATCGCATCGCTAGAACGAACTTTGTAATTTTGTACATTTTATTTTCAAAGTTAAACGATTAAATTATTTTAATAGATATAATAATAAATAAATAAATAATATATTGCTTACACACAAAGACCTTTGCACAAATTCTTAACACTAATATGAACAACACGGTCTTTTTTCGCTAAAAAGCGGTTGTTTTTAATAATACCTATATATAATAGCTTTGCGACCGACGACGTACTGAAATGGAAATGCTTCATTTTAAGTAATAGATAATAATGTTAATGTTTACTATGTCTCCAAATTATTTTAGAGTTATAGTTTATTTGTACAGACGCCTGCACATCAACCTATCCAAAACTATCATTCTTCAATACATTTTCAACCATAATATAAAGGCATAAAGTTCAAAGTCTATTGAGGAAATTTGACAGTTTGTGGTAGGTTGATGTGCAGGCGTGTGTACACAAATAAGCTATTGTTTTGACTTTTCATTATTAACATTATTTAAGTAGGTATATTAGGGTATTGATTTATTTTCGCATGCTATAAATTAATATTAATTCATGTATGTAGGGAATTACAAAAAGTATCTTTTTTGAGCATTATTTTGTTCGAATGCTATTTAGCATATACAAATTTGTGTATATTCATTAATCACATTTCGTATGTGCAACGTTCGTGACAGCCCTAAATAAATTTGTCGACAATTCAATATCAACAAAAGGCAAATACGCCAATCGTAGTGCACCAAATAGGGCTGACACATCCTTCGCTAGAACGAACCTTGTAATTTTGTACTTTTATTTACCATAATATGAACAAACTCGGTCTTTCGCTAAAAAGCGCTCGGTTTTATAATCTAATAGTTTTGCGACGTACTGAAATGGAAATGATGAGTTTTAAGTAATAGAAATTCGAATGCATACGGCTGCCCCATTTCAAAACCTAGTAAGGACCTAAAAGCAAATTTTACAGGAGAGCGTATAAACGTAAAATAGGTTAGCCTTCGAAAAATATTTATCTTGGGTAAGAAAAAATCTTTCGGTTGTATAATATATAAAATACGAAACATGAAATGTTATTGATGTATTGATTTATGTGTATATTACATATTTTATTTTATATTATTTTTATTTTTTATTTTATATATTATATATATTTGCTTCAATATCTATGTTTATATCTTAGATATCAATGCTGGTGTTTTTGTATTGTGTAGGGACTTACAATATTTGGAAGATTAATGCAAAAACCTCTTTTTACAAAAAATGTTCCTTACTAGGTTTTGAAATGGGGCAGCCGCATATGTGTAAACATTCTTTAATCATATTTCGTAAGCGTAACGTTCGTGACAGCCCTAACTAAAATTGCCGAATATTCAATATTTTTCCTTTAAATTCGGCAAGTGTTCGGTTAGAGCTTCATTCTGTATTTCGAAGTACTCAAGCCTGAGCAACTAGTCCAGTGTCGTCATATCTGATCGAAGAGTCTCTCTATCAGCAGCTGCAGTGAAATATTGTAAGTGTTCAAGATGTAAGTACTTTTTATGGTGACTTATTTCATCACAGGTATTGTTAATTCGAGTCGAGGAGCTCGATAGCGCAGTGGTTAACGCGCCCGGTCTGCGAGTGGCTGTAGTTAAGCAACTTTCGCAAAGGCCGGTCATCGGATGGGTGACCAAAAATTTATAATCTCGAGCTTCTCCGTGCTTTGGAAGGTACGTAGAAGCTCCTCACCACCTTTGTCTACTCTCACTGTGGCTAAAGACACCTTTAGCCATCAGAAACTGTCTATGTGCTATGTTTGCACTAGTGTGTGTATGATACTAAGTATGTGACTGTAAGGTTTATAGGTCTTATAACGATATAAAGTTAATTTTTAACTCGCTAATTAGATTTTGAACCTAACCTTATAACGTTGCCTTTACAGACATGATTATAAATTGCATAAGTACCTAATGTTTGATATTTATTTTTAGTTTTTTTTTACAGGTCTGACTCTGAGTATGATATATTCGAACCCGAGGTGAAACCCGAGGTGAAACCCAAGCCCAAGCGAAAACCTGTCTCTACGTCCCGGGAAACTAACAGGTAAAAACCTACATTTATTTTTTATGGTTGGATATGCGTTCCGTGGTATACCTAATAATTCTGTCATGTTTTGTTTTAAATGTTTATCCGTTTTACCTACTCGAACTCTTCATTTAAAGCTCGATAATATTGTTTATCATAAACTTACATTTTACTTACACAAAATTTATCTATTGCAGAACCATCAGTTCAGCTAAGAAACCGAAGAGCTGTAAAAAGGAATTGCTGGATGTACTCGGTTTGCTGTCTGAAGACGAAGAGACTATCGCTGTTGATAACGCTCAGCGAGCTCCCGTTCGAGGCAAACAGCTCGAAAGTAGCATCAGCAGCCGCGTAGCCAACGGATCCTTGGTGCACCGTGCGCTGCACGACGGACAGTATTACATCGAGACACGTGTCTACACACCCGAGGAAGCGTTGACGGCGCCTCCGGAGCTACGCTATACCAAAGCACTTGTCACACTCAAGGTGCAGCTGGATCGCGACCAGTCTGAGTGGACGTATCTGCAGAGGTTCATGCAGAAAGTCAAGTCCTCGTTGTTTGCCGACAGCAAACCGACATTTTATAGCAATAAGAAATAAATATTTATTAAGTTTGTTATTTTTAAATAAATTAAATTTAATATAATCTTTTAAAATAATAAACATCTATAATATTGAAATAACTAAGAATTTGTGATCCCAATTGTCCAGGTAAAAAAGGTATCAGATAACTATAAGGTTTAGGTAACTAAGCGTTGGTTATAAAACTTGGTACTCACACAAGGTAATATTTGGTTGGTTGAGTGCATTTGCTTTACGCTCTCCTTATTATAATCTACGCGCTTGACGAACTCTAGAGCGAGTCAAGCTATAAGCGTACGCTTCCTAAATAAATAAATTAAGTTACTAGAGTACCAGGTTCTTATATCCGTTATAATATTTTAGTTTAAGTATTTTACAAGTACCTACTGTTTATTACAGTTACAGCAAAGTAAGTAAGTGTTAGTAAAATGCCTTTTTGTTCTGATTGTTCTGTGCAAGTAGGAAACCGACAATGGGTAGGACATCTGAAAAGCACTACGCATAAGAAAAGTGTTTCAACGCAGAAGGCTAACGTTGATGGCGTTATTGAGTACGCAACAGCTTTTCGAGGTCGAATCGCTTCTTATAGAATTGTTGTTACAGAGGAATTCGAACACTCTATGCCTGATTCATTTTTACATAATTTACGTTCTAAAATAAATAATCTTTTGCTGATCGCTTTGAAGAAGCATATAAGTGTAAAAGTGAATTTTGAATATTATGCTAATTTTCTATTATTTAAAAATGATAGTCATGAAATAAAGTCATTCACTACAAAGAATTTTATCGTTCATCGTAACTTTAATTACGATAAGGTGTTTTCAACACTTGTAAGTTATATTAAACAACGGGTTGAGGAATTTGAAGATCGCGAAAGTGGTTGGTCTTTTCTAAGTAACGTTTCTTTAGAGGTTAACATTAATAAATTCGATCCTTTAAGAGGTTCTGGATCAACGTACGCTGATTTGCCCTTAGTAATAAAATCGAAAAAAGCGTGTATTAACGTTCGAAATAAGGATAAGCATTGTTTTCTGTGGAGCGTAGTTGCAGCACTTTATCCTGTCACAAAGAACAGTGATAGGGTTACATCTTATCCACATTTTAAGAATGTACTTAATATTACCGGTATGTCTTTTCCAGTCACTTTTGACGATATAGCCAGATTTGAAAGTAATAATCCTTATTTAAGTATAAATGTTTATTCGTTAAAAAACAACCGTACCATAGTTGGTCCTATTTACAGATCGGAATTCAAAGCGAGTGACAGAACTAAAATAAATCTACTTTTACTTGATAGTAATGCTCAGAGTCATTTCGTTTTGATAAAAAACCTGTCCCGTCTAGTGCGTAACCAAATCACTAAACATAATGGTCAATTATATTTTTGCGACGATTGTTTACTATTTTTTACCACTGAAAATAATCTTATAAAACACACATGCGGCGGTGTTTGTACAGTATTACCTGATAAGGGAACGTACCTGGAATTTAAACATTTTGAACGAAAGCAAGACGTTCCCTTTGTTGTATACGCTGACTTTGAGGCTCTTCTACAACCCATTCTAGGTTGTGAGCCTAATCCATCTTCTAGTTACACTTTACCTCGTCAGCAGCACATTCCAGCAGCTTTTGCTTACTATATAGTTTGTTCCTTTGATAGAGGCTTAAATCGATTCGTACAGTATCGAGGTCTCGACTGTGTAGAAAAATTCCTTGAAATGCTTTATACTGATATTAAAAAGATATATGAAATCTTAAATAACGAAGTTAAGATGGACTTTAATGATCGGGAAGCGAGGGATTTTGCATGTGCTGAGGTCTGTCATATTTGTAACCAGCTTCTGATTCTCGACAAGGTAAGGGATCACTGTCATCTAACCGGACGTTATCGAGGTGCTGCACATCAATACTGTAACTTACGATACAGCGTTCCTAAGTTAGTACCTGTATTTTTCCATAACTTAGCAGGCTATGACTGCCATTTGTTTATAAAAGAGTTAGCTGAGAGTTCGGGGGCTGTTAAAGTCATCCCGAGAAATAAAGAAAATTATATTTCTTTTACCAAGTTTTTACCGTTGAACGATGAAAAATTTGCTCAGATACGGTTTGTTGATTCATTTCAGTTCCTAGGGACTAGCTTAGAAAAGTTAGCCAAAGGTTTACATAAAACAGACTTTGTTAACTTGAAAAATAGCTATCCTAAAGAAAAGCATTTTGAATTATTGACTCGTAAAGGAGTCTATCCGTACGATCATATGAAGCATTGGAATTCGTTTTCTGAAAGACAACTTCCCTCAAAAAAAAGTTTTTATAATTCTTTGACTGATGAAGATATAAGTGATACAGATTACGCTCACGCTCAGGAAGTCTGGTCTACATTTAAAATAAAAGACCTAGGAGGTTACACAGACTTATATCTTAAAACAGATGTATTACTGTTAGCTGACGTATTTGAAAATTTTCGACAAGTCTGTAAGTCTAACTATCAGTTAGATCCTGCCTTTTATTTAACTGCTCCAAGTTTATCCTTCGATGCGATGTTGCTTAAAACAGGTGTTCAATTGGAATTGTTAAACGACTTAGAAATTATACGATTCATACAAAAAGGGATACGTGGGGGGATTTGTTTGTGTTCAACGAGATACGCTAAGGCTAACAATAAATACATGTCGTGTCACGATCATACTGAGTCTGATTCGTTTCTTGTTTACATCGATTGCAACAATTTATATGGTTACAGTATGTGTCAACCTCTACCTGTGTCGGATTTTAGACTTTTAGATCAGAATGAGATAGATCAACTTGTTGTCATGAACATAGCTGATGATGCTGACTATGGTTTTATCCTCGAAGTTGATTTGATCTATCCAGATGAACTACATTGTATTCACAATGATTATCCTTTTTGCGCTGAAAAATTTATACCCCCTGGTGGTAAAACTCCTAAACTGATTCCTAACTTGTATTCAAAATACGAGTATGTAATCCATTATGTTCATCTAAAAACCTGTATTAAAAACGGACTTATCTTAGATAAAATTCATCGCGTTCTGTCATTCAGACAAAGTTCATTTTTAGGAAAATATATTAATTTAAATACTGAACTACGGAAAAAGGCAGTGACTCCCTTCCAACAAGACCTTTTTAAACTGTTAAATAATTCCGTGTTTGGTAAAACATTAGAAGACAGCGAAAAAAGAGTAGATGTGAGATTGATCAGTAAGTGGAATGATGAAACCAACAAAACAAAAAAGTTCATAACCGCAGATAAATTAATTGCAAGGCCTAACTTTCACAGTGCCACCATTTTCTCAGAAAATTTTGTAGCCATCCAGATGAAGCCTGATAGAATATTTTTAGACAAACCTATTTACATCGGTTTTGCCGTGTTGGAGCTCTCGAAATGTCATATGTATCAATTTCATTACACAATAATAAAGCCCTACTACGGAGATAAGGTACAATTATGTTACACCGATACTGATAGTTTCGTGTACAAAATTGAAACGGAAGACTTTTATCGCGATTTAAAAGACAACTTTATAAATTACTTTGATACTAGTAACTATAACGGTGATAATGTTTTTGGTTTGCCTATAAAAAACAAAAAAGTACCCGGTCTGTTTAAAGATGAACTAGGAGGCGAAATTATGACAGAATTCGTAGGTTTACGTTCTAAATTATACTGCATAAAAACAGATTCATCATTAATTAAGAAAGCAAAAGGTGTTAAAAAAAATGTTGTAAGAGATTTGTCATCGTCTGACTATAGATCGGCTTTGCTTCATGACACAGTAATACGAAAGAAGAATATATTGTTTAAGTGTATTAAGCACGAGATTTTTACACAGAGTGTTAATAAAATAGCCTTGTCAAATTCCGATGATAAACGTGTAGTTTTATCAGACAAAGTTTCAACGTTGGCATGGGGTCATAATAAAATAATAGTATAATACAAACCAATTTATTGTTTTAACTCTGTAAGCTAAGTAACACTGTTTACTTTTATCATACTTATACAATAAGTTAATATATCATGAACCTGGACATAGGGTTACAATAAAGTAATATGGTAATAGTTAATTTATATCAATATATTGTTTTAGTTGTGTAAGCTATGTAACTCATTATTACTTAAATAAATAAATATTTCATTATTAAAAACTGTTTTTTTTTTTTTTTCATCGAATGTATGTACATAGAGTCTATAATTTAGCACTAATGCTGTTTATTACACGTGTTACATCTAGGCTGCCTCACCTACGCAGCAAACACGCAAAGCAAACTAAGCAGAATTGAATTTGATAGTCTAAGTCAATTATTTTACCACTTCTGCTATTTATTACACGTGTTGCATCTAGGTCACCTCACCTATGTTGCAAACACGCAATGCAAACTAAGCAGAATTTGATTCAATAGCTAAGTCCATTATTTTCCCTCATTCACACCTTGTCTCTGACGAACGCGGTACTACTGACTTTGGGTTTTATTCAAGTGAGTATATAACATTTCAATAAATGTTACAGTTTATGTAAGACATATTACTAATTAACCTTTATTTTGTTATAGATGATGGATGACTCTCCCGACATTCTGTTTTCCCAATACGCTCAAGATCCCTTGGAAGGATTTACGCAAGAGTTCCCCGATTTGTGCTCTAAACAAATTGTTGCATCCAGACCAGACAAGAAACCTAGGCATAAAAAACCATTTCAAAAAAAAACATTGAAGTCGTCTAAGTCATATGTGATTACGAAGGAACCAAAAGGAATAAGACTGATCAAAATTAAGGTGTTGGACATAGCGAATGATGTGGGATCCGCTACTAGCTCGGACGTCGAAGACTGTGAAGATAACATGCTGCTCAGTGCGCAATATTTAGTACAAAACCCGATGGATGAGATCATGGATCTCACGGATAGTCTTGTAAAGAAAATATCAAAAAAAATTTGTGACGATCACTTTTAGGAGTGTATTTATAATAAGTTATTGTAAGTTATTTTTTGTAGTTGTAAGTTATGTGTAAATATAGTTTAATCTAAAACAGAAGTGTCTTTTATTTTTTGTCCTATTAAGGTTTTAGTTATGTAGGATATGTAACTTAAACAACATTTTATATAAAAATCAGTTTATTAAAATTCATAAGTAGACACATATTTAATATAATTAATTTTATACTTTAAAACATAATTTACCAGGAGAGGTGTTCAAAATTCAAAAATCATTAAATGAATAACCATTAAGTAAAAACCATTTTTTTATACATAATACATTTCTCAAAGCACACTTATTTTTATGAGTTAAACAATGAAGCATATTATTACTATACAGATCATTTAACGTATTCAAATTAGCTATACCCGTATAACTAATATCGACAATATTATTATGACCACTTATGTCTTTCATCCATTTAATCTTTTCTTCTCCTTTCACAATTATTTTGCGGTTTTCTAAAATAGGTTTGATAATTCTATGAAATTCTCTATAGTCAATAAATCCTTCACTCCACTGATAACCTCTGTTTCGTTCTATCCAACGTACACATCTTTTTTCTTCTTCAGTTAGTGAAGTAAATGGATATGGAGGCTTAATTAAAAATATATAGGTAAACTCTAGAGTAGCTATTGCTAATTCTTTTACTAAGAATTCGTTTTTATGGTTTTTGAATCCTTGCAAATCCACGAGTATTGTACTGGTATTCATGATATTTTCTTTACAATATTGCTCAAAGGTTTGTATTCAAATATACAATCGTTCAGTATGAGACAGTATGCAGCGGTCTGATCAGGTATCTCTTGATCTGCTTCGATTTCAACTCTCACATCAATCGATCCTTTTAATGATTCGTGTTGGCGAGAACAGTCAATTACGAATAAAGGAGCAATAGCCTTGAATTCTTTTAAAGACAGCAAGGGTTCTGATCGGCGTCCGTGATAAGACTGCTGAAATCTGGCGTACTGCTCATATAATAAAGAAAACTTATCATCTGAGAAACTGACATTTAGTCCTTCATAAGGGTAATACGATGAATTCAAAAATACTCTTACATCACGTATATTGCAATGGTCGAACTCTGCCATAGACATTTCCGCATTATGTTTTCGGTTGGTTTGTAAAGCTATAACAACGAATCTCGGTTTTTCTATTTGCGATGAAGTTTTAATAGACCAAGAATGTTTACGCGTTTTGGGTAGTAATGGGTATTCATATAAGTCCCAATTACGAAATGCTAGTGTGATAGCTCGATCTTTTTCTAAATGTTTTAACAAATGAATTTTCTCACGATCTGACACCTTAACATGCGGAACGCGCCAAACAATTTTACTTATTATTATATTTTCTACAACTTGTTCCTTATTTAATTTCAAGGCATTGACATTTGTGTTGCTTCTCAAAAGTACTAACTCGTGTTTACAGTTTATAATAATTTTTTCATAATCTTCTGCAAAACCTAATAGTTTGTTTAATGGTATTGAAGCAGAAAATGCGCCTTCACTAACATTGGTGGTTCCTGAAGTAGACCAACCCCAAACTCTAGCACTTTTGGATTCATTTTCATTTAACGATAAATAGGATTTCATTGTTGTTGTTATGCCTGCATTTTTAATTTTATCTATTTCGATTCCATTTAATTCATAGCGAATGTCTTGAAATAGAAATAACGCTGGATTATTAACAAAATGCACACTTGACACTTTTTCTTTAGTAGTACTGTTATACACATCCGCTTTGCCCTCAATATACAAAGCGCTGAGTGAAGGCAACACATACAAATCTTGTTGATGAATGGGTATTCGTATTTCATCATTATTGTTGAAACTTGTTACATACGGTTTGTATGAATGATATTCAAAACTTTCAATGCTGTTATCATATGACGTTGGTTGAGATATATTTAAATAATTCATTTTAGCAAGCCTACTAGCTTTAGGAAATCTTTATTATTTTTAGTAAGTTTCTTTTTTAATAAAAGCGGTGTTCTTTTAGTAGATGATCTTTTATAACTGACTTGAGTACAAACTGTAGCAGTGTTTTTATTGAAATTTATCATTTTTTTCTAAAGTGCAAGTACAGTTGTATTTCTTCACCTCGTAAATTAATTTGCTTATTATGACCGTCTAGTAATCTAATATTAATCGCACTAATTGAATTTTGGTTGACTGGAAAATATATTAAGTTTTTAGGTATCTCAATAACTCGATAGCCTGGTGGCACGTTAGGTACAAATTCATAAATTATATGGCTTGCTTTTCCATTCACGAATGATCCTCCAACTACGTCACATTCGATGCGCACGATGGTTGTAGATAAAATGCTAACTGGATACCGAGATTCACAACTTATATTAGCCTTTATTGTTTCCCTAGCAAAACCTAAAATTTTACCTATGGAATTACTTTTCTCAAAGTGAACATCTTCTGAACAGAATATTTTGGTTTTGAGTGTATTATTATTACAACTCAATTTTAATGCAGTATTCTTGACGTTGCTTTTTAAAAAATCACAAATATCTTGAAGTTCATATGATCCTTCTGGAATTTCAATGACCTCATTATTACCATAATAAAACTTATTATTTCTTTCATCTATATTAGGAATAGAATTAAATGTAGAAAAGTACAGAAGTCCACACTCGTATTCTCCACGTAATTCTAAAGTAGGTGAGTAGTTTGTTACGAGGGAGGCTCCCTGCCCAGTTATGGATACAGTGAAAGACATTATTATACTGTCAAGTTATTTTAATTTTAACCTTTATATAAATATTTTTTCCAATACTTTCTTAAAAATAATAAACAAAGATGACCGCAGTTCGTAGTGCCAAAAGTTTGATACTGTTTGTAATTATAATTTATGTGCATATTTTTCAAATATTTTATTAATTCTAACGGAGGTTTTAAGTTACCAAAACTGTTAAAGTATTCACAGTATTCATTTTGCTTGACATAGGCTACCCAGTGAGTTCCCGGATTTCTGGAACTATCTAAATTTAGAATAGCACACTCAATTTTTCTTGGTTTTGATGGTAACGTATCTCGCATAAAAACGCCACGAAAATATGGAATATGAACCGAGTGTTTTAATATATCTAAATTAGTGAGTGCTCGTTTGGGTAACCGTTTAATTAGTTTTTTGGAGGTTGTAAGTACAAGCCCGCTCCTTTTTTGTGAGACTTCAAATACAATCCTTTCCCAAGTGCGACGGCTTCCATCATCTTGTTATGTCGTTCAGATTCTTGAAGATTTTTTTGAGCAACCTTGTAATCGTTAACAGCCTTTGTTATACCTGCAGCACCTCCAGCAAGTGAACCAAGAGCTGATAAACCAGCAAAGATTGGTATGAGGGGTAACAACCCACCAGTTTTCGGAACAGGAATGCAGCGTGGGAAGCGTATTCCTTTTACATTAGAAAACACTTTTTTTGCAGCTGCATGTGCATATTTTATAGCCTTTCGGTTGTCATTACACTTTAATTTTTTCATTTGCTTTTGAATTTTTTTTACACCTTTCATGAATGACCGTACTCCTGCTCCGGCTTTAAGTTTTGCTTTCATTGCATTTTTTACTATCCATGATGCAATCTTTTCTCCTTTCCCAGCATCTTTCGATTTCAATCTTTTCTTTGCCATATTTAAAAGTTCTAAATCGGCGTTATGTCTAACGTTCCAATCTTTATTATTGTAAGCGATATCGTGGTACATGCAAGCTTCATCCAATTTATTTATACCTCGTTCGCCCTTGAGTAATCTTTTCTTAAGTTTTGTGCCTGGACCACAAAATTGATATCCAGGTAAATGTAACTCAAACGGAATGTTATTTATTAAGTTGTTAATAATACCACTTCCTTCCCTCATCGATGATTATAAAGTGAGCGTATAAATAATAATGCTTAGTTTATATTAAAGCAACAATAACTTTTTATCAATCCAACTGTTTTCACCATCACTGAGACCTAACCATTTGACAAAGAGTTTGTTTCCTTTTCTTTTTAAAACCTTTTCAATAAGATAAATATCTGGAAATTTGGTTCTCTGTAATTCATGCTCGTAAAAAGATCCTAAAATTCTCTGTTTATTTTTGTCTTCCAAGTGATAAGTAACTGGGTTTGTATGATTGACTTTAATAACATAAAATATTTCTGTTGACCAGTTTGGAGTATAACCTTTGTAGAAATCCCCTTTGTATTTACTTATCCGGACTTGATCACCAACATGGAACTTAAATTTTTGATGTTTTCTGGTAATTTGTGATTTAATAATGTTAGACCTAACAATCATCTGGTTTTCTTTGCTAACATCAATAGGCTTAAGTTTTGTTACACGGTGAATAGTGTTATTGTAGCATAGTACAACGTCTTTCAAATTTTTTTGTATCCATTGATATTTACCGCAGATGCTAAATAATTTGTAAAGATGACTTTTTAGAGTTCTTATTACTCTTTCAACAATTGCTGCTTTTTTTACAGAGTAAGTGGAGTAATGATTTATGTTATATTTTATCGTCAATTGTTTAAAATTTTCATTGTAAAATTCTTTGCCTAAATCTGTTTGTAAATTTTTGGGCTTTCGAGATGAAGTGGTTAATATATTTTGCATTGCATTTGTAACACAACTTTTATTCTTTGACTTCAAAGGATTAACCCACACATATTTCGATAAAGTATCAATTACGACTAAAACATATTTATATCCTTTATTAAACTGTGAGTACTTTTGAAAATCTATAAGGTCTGCTTGCCATAAATCATCTATTCCTTTTATGATTGTACTTCGACGTGGAAAATTTCTTCTCGCCGCTCTGTGAAGTTCGTCTACAATTTCTTTCTTACTCATTTTTGTTTGGCTTGAATCATACGGTCTATTTCTATTTTTGAGTAAAACATAGAAGACAAACGGTCTGTACTCGCTGATTCCTAGTTCTTTAAATAAATTAATACACGACTATTAACTCGGCTTATTTCGTTTCTCAGCTCTTGAACTGTTTTATCCAAATATGCTTTATTTACAGCTTCATCGTCCTTGTCTGGAGACGACAAGCCTTTTAGTTTGGATGATTTTAAATCGTATTCTCCCGTTTCAGACTTCTGTAACGTATCGCTATAGATATCAATATGTTCAGATAATCGTAAACGTTTATGAACGTGATGACCAAATTTATCTATATTCATTGCGGTCCCGATGCTTTGTTTACTGTAAGTATACTGCACAAAGTTCCCTATGCTATTTGTTTTTATTCTTTGTTTATGATACCGGCTTCGTGAAGTTCCTCGATGATTGCAATAATTTCATTATCTAACCCAGTGTTACCAGCATCTCGTGATGCGAACAGTAATTTCAGTCGTTTTACTAACTCGTTAGGATCGTCCCAGTAAACTAAATCTGTATTTCTTTTTACTCTTTTTACGAGTTCAATACCTTTTCCTCGAGGAATACTCTCTGTACCAGTGGTCGGTTTTCTAGAGATTTTGAATAGCGGTTTTATAATATTCATGTATTTAAATCCCTTGTTGCTATTTATTGGTTTAGAGGGATCATAATTACGTCTGTGTGCATTAGTATCGATAAGTAGTAGTTTATAGTTTTCAAGGTCGTTATCTGTAATATCATCTAGGTTTGGTTTCTTTTTAAACAATAGTTCTTTTAAACCGAGAGTTTTCCTCAAATTATGATTTCCAATTATTAGAGTGGTGCCGTCATCATAAACGCGACTTTTTCCAAGCATAAGTTTTCCTTGTTCATTTCTTATTCCAAAAGGTATAGCACTAAATACTACAGATGATGTAGACCATGATAAAGATTGATTTTTAACGTTTGGCGATGATTGTAGCGATTTGAACGAACCTTCACTCACATCATGGTCTTGAGTAGGTGATACAGTAAGGGTTTTGTCGGTTGTTCGGAATTTCTCATGATTTTCTTCCTCATCTTCGCTACTTTGTTCGTTAAATTCTTCAATAGACGAATACGACTCTTCGCTTTCATTATTCTCTATTTTTTTAAATAGAGGGTTATAAACAGTCTCTTTGTCATGTTGCTTTTCATCATTTTTATTTGCTATCATATTAAGAGGGTCAACTATGGGTTTAAATATTGTTTCTAAAGTATTATTTCTTGCAGTTTTTGCATCCTTTATCATGTCAAACTTTCTTTTAACAGCTGATGCTGATTTAACGATTTGTCTCTTTAGATCTCTTTCCATTTTATTGGGTTTCCTTTTATCTCCGAATCTCATGTGGAAATGATTTATAAATATAATAACATCCGTATATGTAGTTATTAATCTACGACTATAAATGTATCAAACGTCATTCTATAGCATCCTTTATTTCGCTCACAATCCTTATTTATGACAATATAATTGTATGGTATTTTCCAAACAGTTGAACACATTTCACGGAATTGAAGCCATGACATATCAGACCCTACATGCTCATCATAAACATGTTTTAAATTTATGTCGTCTTGTTTAAATAATATAATCATGTTAGAATTGTCTCTTACGAGTTGTTTAGGTATTTTGGTGTAAGTTTGATTGATATAAAAACAATCAATATTCCTATGACGCCCCATAGCAAAATAGTTACGGATGTTGTTTTGATTTTCACAAGCAACATCATCGAAAATAATAATGGAATCAGGTGACGCTTCGTGAGGGCTCAATATTTCGCTATTATGATTATATTTGTGAAATGATGTACCTGGAACCAATTCTAAAACTTTTTCGAGATAACTGTATTTAGGTTGATACAAAGATTTTGAATACACGTACAGGTTTTGAAATCGTGGACCATCTTTATGTAATAATAAACTTATTACTAGGTTGGTTTTCCCGCAATTAGATGGACCGCAAACAATACAACGGATTGTATTTGGCAATAACTTTCCATGTCGACTTGCCCCTGACAATGAAGTTGGACAAATACATTCCAATTTTAACGATTCTTTTTGTTTTAAGAATTTCATTATATATTATGATTAAAAATTAAATTTGACTGCAGTGTTAAAAGGATTTTACAGAAATGACTACATAAAATGGTTGCTACGCTTAAATAACGGAAATACCAATAATCCACATCGATTATTGGGCGTTCTAATTCACTTTTTCGAACAGAGTGAGCGAACGGTGAAATGTACAATATTTGTCCGACAAACATTCAGGGGCGCGAAAATCTGTGATCGAACTGAGTTATTGAGGATTCTTCCGCACCTGCGAGTGCGGGCGAACGTAGTTTGACCACGCGAGCATAGGTGAGGATGAACTCTCAATAACACACTACTTCCGAGTAATACGCTTCAAGCAAGGTTTTAATGAAACGATTTTAGTTCAGTATTTAAACATTTTGAATTTATTGTTCTGTAGATTTTCCCCACGTTTATCACGTCTTACAAACCTAATAAAACCAATCAAGTTTTCAAATTTCACTAACGGTGAAGGAAATTGCCATTAAACGGCACAAGTTTCGACTCGATATCGTTTGACTTCAGAAAACTGCCGTGAACTGTTGAAATGAAACACTTTATACATAATTGAAGAGCTCGATGGCGCAGTGGTTAACGCGGCAGGTCTGCGATTTCTAAGGCAACTTTCGCAAAGGCCGGTCGGATGGATGACCAAAAATTTATCATCTCGAGCTCCTTCGTACTTCGGAAAACACGAAAGCCGTCGGTCTCGGCTGCATTAGCATTCGTTAACAATCATTGCACCTCACTGGGCCCGTGGGGTGGTTTATGGTCTGTTTTCCCTATCCATAGCTGGGCATAACCCAGCAGTGGGGACATACAATGAGCTGGTGATGATGATGATACATAATTGACGGTATGCAAGTTTCATATTTATTTCGAGAAGACTAACTTAGTCATGCTGCGACCAACGACCCTGTAAAGAATTCGTCCAAACACGAAAAGAAAAGCTATTTTACGTATGCGTTTATTTAACACTAGCTGACCGGCGGACTTCGTACCACATTTCTTTATATATATATATATATATATAGCCTATATTACTCAGCGTTAATGTAGCATTCTAATGATGAAAGAATTTTTTAAATCGGTCCAGTAGTTTTTGAGTTTATTCGTTGCAAACATACATACAAAATAACAAAGCTTTTCTCTTTATATTATTATAGTATGGATCAGGTATAGCGAAGTCATTTGCCCATCTATACATATATTATAAAGCTGAAAAGTTTGTTTGTTTGTTTGGTTGAACGCGCTAATCTCAGGAACTACTGGTGCGTTTTGAAAAAATATTTTTGTGTTGAATAGTCCATTTATTGAGGAAGGCTATGCTATGTTACATCACGCTATGACTAATAGGAGTGAAGCAGTATTGAAAAATGTTGCAAAAATGGGAAAATAAAATAGTTTCTTAATAGATTGTTCGCTAATCAACGCGGATGAAACCGCGGGGCACAGCTAGTTTTTATATAAAAATAATTATTACCAGAATAACCTGTTAACCCTTGTGTTTGTGTTAACAAGTGTTATGGATTAGTTTCTTCTTCTTTTTATTTTTTGGTTCCATGATGGAAATAACTAGGCCTTTATAGTACTTAGTGGTAATTGACGATAAGACCAAAGATGAGAGCGCACTTCACCCGCTACGCTCAACTTTAACCGCCTCTGTGGTGTAATGGTTAAGACCACCGCTCTCAGACCCAGCGATCCCGGGTTCGATTCCCAATCCACATGCTTGTGTACTCGGTTTGGTTAGAGTGGGAGCTTTTATATCCACCTCGCTAGCTACCACCCACCATCATATCTAAATATGTCGCCATAACAGTAAATGCTCAATTTTGTTGTCTTGTTGTGTTCCGGCAGCGAGAGATTTTATTTTATTTTATTATTTATATGCAAGTATTTGACCGCGATCGCGCCTGATGGTAAGCGATGATGCGGCCTAGGAAGTAGCATACTTGCCTAGATAATGTCTGTTCACCCTTGCCTTAAAAATGTCCAAGTTGTACGCTTCAGGAAACAGATCCGCGGGAAGGGAGTTCCACTCCTTAGCTGTCTGCATCAAAAATGATGACGCAAAGCGCTTTGTGCGTATAGGCGGTATGTTGACAGCATAAGGGTGTGATCTCAGTCCGCGTCTAGTTCCCCGAAGATGAAAAGGAGAAGGTGGTATCAGTTCGTGAAATTCCATCGCACACTCCGGGGAGTGATACACTTCGGAAAGTGTATCCGATAAAATGCCGAAAGGTTGGCAACCTTGCGTCGATGTTCAAGACTCTGCAGCTTGGATTCGACGAGTTTAGAGTCGCCAATGACCTTCTTAGCACGCTTCTCAATATAGTATAAGGTGGCTAGCTGATACTTGGCAGATCCATCCCAGAGGTGGCAGCAGTATTTCATACAGGATCAGACTTGTGCTTGGTAAAGCTGAAGCAACTGCCCCGGTGTGAAATACCGCCTTACCTTAGAAAGGATACCAAGTTTTTTGCTGCGGTTTTTGCCATGGACTCTATGTAGTGGCCGAAGTTTAGATTTGCAGATGGTCATACCTAGCAGGCTAAGATGGTTAAATATCGGCACAGATACACCACGGAATAGCAAGTGCGCTTCCACCTTCGGCTTTATCATCACTTAACATCAAGTGAGGTGAAGGCTAAGTAAGTACCCGTAAAAAATATAAAAAATAAAGTAGGTATTTCTTAAAGTCTTTTCAATAGAAACCTTTTATATTTGACTTTTTCTCTTTGACCTCCGTTGGATCTTTTTAATGTAAAAGAGAAGCTATAAAAGTTTCCCCTTTACATTTTCACTTCTTATCATCACTTTTGTTTTTGATTTGAATATTTAAATGTTAATAATTTTATTGAGTGCTTCCTACTTCGTTGTAGTAAATTCATTCGTCTACTTTAAGTGATATTTTTTAACTCCGTTCCTTTATGTTTATTGAATGCAGTGGCGAAGACTCCATATAACCCGATATTCATCGGCTTCCCTTTAGAAAATGGTCAACATGATACTTCATACAGATACACATTATTTCTTAACGAGTTATATTCATTTACCCATTTAACACACAATGTATTATAATGGATGAGTCTTCGTAAAAGTAAAGTTAAACTTTTATTTTGAATGATATGGTTTTTGGTGCTAGTTTTTTGGATTGCAAAATTTTATTAGTGCAACTTCCCTTCTTCAGATATCCAGCCTTCGCCACTGTTTGGGTGTATGTACGTGTTCGCTTATTAATAACAGTTGGATTGTGTGTGTGTATCTGCTAACGATCTGGTCTGGTGGTTCCAGAGTTTGCCGCTTGTCTGAACATGGAGAAATCGTGGTTCACTCTAGGTTCAATTCTTATAGCTTCGTTAGAGTACTGACGTGAAAAAAGACAAAATGTTGAAAAAATTCTACGAGCGGGATTGGAACCTGCTTTTTTTCAACACTTTGTCTTTTTTCAATTTGTAATTTTTTCGCAACAATATTTGCGTAAAATTGTATGTAAATAATCCTACTTAACGTAAGAGTATTGACTTTCTGTATGGGATTAGTAGATTACCAACTTTTATTAATTTGTTAATAGATCATTGCTTTACTTAACGATTGAGAGTTTTCAGCGTCAGAATAGTCACTGGTGACTTCGAATACGATACGCACTCGCGTTTATCTTCATTGGCTCAAATATCGCTCCCCTGGAGAGTGCTTACCCGCACTTAGCTAAGCATGGGAGATGAAGTATGACGGTAAAATAAATAAAATACATTATTTACAAAGTGACCGCAGTAATCCATCTTATCTAGGAACTGCAGTACAAGTTCTGCTTATGTCTAGATTATTTTAGTTATTTTTATTAGTCCATTCCCAAAAATAGGCAATGAAAATTATTAACATTTTGAATTACAAAAACATAAGTAAACCTCTTTCTGAAAAGTGATTGCTTCCAGCGGACCATGGTGACAAGATAGTATTAATGTAAGTAGGAAGCTAGTTTAATAAACAAATATTAAATAGTTGGTTCGAATGTGATGAATATACATTCATACATTTTACCTTTCAATCAAGGTTTCTCATTATCTCGTCTATTTTCCTCTTACGGCAATCTAGGCTAACTAATAATTACAACATACATGGGCTACTAATGATTACAACATCTTAACTATTATCATAAAAATGTTGGTTTGTCCTTAATCACTTCAAAGCAAACCATCAGTGTATAGGCAAATATTAATATTTTTCTTCTTCATCAGACTATAGATGTCCCACTGTCAGGCTCATCATCAGCTCATTTTATGTTCCCACTGCTGGGAAACGAGCCTTATCGGAGAACGAGAACGGGCCATAAAACGGCCCGCGGGCCCAGCGGATTGATGTTTGTTAGCAAATGCTAATGCAGCCGCGACCAATGGTATTACGTGGCTTGCGAAATACTGTCTTGTACACGCCACATGAACTAGGGATATAGGACCAGAACTTCATTGTTATCTCGTTGGTAAGTGGACTTAAGCGCAGTCACTTAAGTCCACTTACCAATGGCATGGCAGTCCATGCTACAACAATTACCGGTACCAACAGCTTAAGCCTTTCGAAGCACGAAAGAGTTAAAGATAATTTCAATTTGGTCACCTACCAAAATATCCAGGCATTATAAAAGTTGCTTCGTTTTCGAAATAGCAACTAGAAAGCAGGACCCACAACAAAATAGCTTTAAAAAAATACAGAACTAATTAAAAACGAGCGAAGCCGCGGGCTGTAGCAAGTCAGCCTCAAAATCAAGTTTAACTTTGCGTACATCTAATCCGAGGTTGCCAGTTCCGCCATGTTCCGCCAAGTTGCAGCGGCTTCGATGTCAGAGAAGTAAGAACTTGAAGACATACTTGAGTTGAGCAAACAAAGTTAAGTCTGGTTACGTTATAACTGCTTCGTGTATGAAGCGTTGGAGAAGCATGTTTGGCTGTACTGATTGCCAGAATTTTAAGAGTCAGCTTACAAATCAAAGATATGAACAACTTATAAAAACCTATAGCACATCTTCCCTTTGATCGAGCCAAGGTTACCAAGGCAACCTCAGATTTTCCGTTCTTTGTACCTCACTCAAACGCTACGGAAAACTTGTAAGGCTTAGTACGCTCGTATCGCTCGTGTGATGATCCTTAGAAAAAGTTTGAAGCGAAATATCATGATCATATTAGTTATCTAAATGCTGCTAGCCACTTTGCGTATAAACTGAGGCAGCTGGTAACCTTTCTATACATAAACATTTATAGAAACGACAATTCAATTTAATTCATTTATTTCAGACACTCCAGTCTCAGCAATTCGATTTCAAGCGGTCGGACAATATTAACCAACTTTTACAACCTACAACAATTAATGTAAAAAAAATTGCACGTACTTATGTAGAACTTATGGTTTTGCAATAAATAAATTGAGTATTCAGTACAAACCGGATAACGAAATGAAATGCATTAAAATTTACCTTTATTCAAGTAAACTAATTAAATAAGTTCTTTGGAAGCCTCTCAATGTATTTGCCTACCACCCATTCAAGACGTCCTCTAGCTGTGCTAAAGAACGAGCGCAAGAAACTGCACAGCTTTATATAGAAGAAACGTTTCATAAGATAACACAAGACAACGATAATCTTTTCTTTATTTATCAAGCTACTACATAACTCACAGCGTAAGTTCATTACGAGGAAAATAAAGCCGATGCGGCCACAAAAACGGGGAGCGATTTACAAGAAAAAAAACCGCTATCGTGCCAACCGCTAAATAATCGAGTTAAGTGTGTGGTAACGCGGGCGCCATCATAAATCTAAGGAGATATTACAAAATGGCGTTTTATCTCGAGATATGACGTTGACGAATCGCCTCGCGGTGCGGCGGACAATCTTTTGCTGGGGGCCATTTGTTTACCCCTGAAAGAAGCTGTCGTGAACTTCCGCGGGTCCTCTGGTACTTCGACTTGGTAATTTGAAAATTAATCGGTGCCGTCATGCTCATTAAAATGTTGGTGAGTGTAAGTACTTGAGCCAGCGATGCGCCAAGTTTGAACGTCCAAGGGCAAAGTCCTACTGTAATTCGATCGACTCGATATAAAAAATAATGTTTGATGTTATTATCATATTAGTAGCATCTTACCTAAACATGTCGCTATAACATCAATGTTTGTACCATTGTTGTATTCCGGCAGCAAGAGATAAGATAGCCAGTGCCTCAGTACTTGAGGATTCCGGGTGAAGTGCGCTTCCACCTTCAGACTTATCATCACTTAACATTAGGTGAGGTAAAGGCCAAGTGTTTATCCGTAAGATAATATTAAAAAAAATGCCATTATGAAATTTTTATCTTTATAATTAAATATCTGAATATTTTACCGAAAATTTGTGACACACATGACTGATGTGTGCAATTTTAAGACTTATTTTTATTAATTTTAATCCACAACGGAAGTGCGCTTTACTTTTAGCCCTTTTTTATGCTAAAGAAAACTCATTGCTACCACCACGTTCAGGTTACACCAATCACCAACCAACCACAACCACACCAAGACTGTGTTAATCTCGTCTTTGTCTTGCATGTGGGCAACGCTTTTCGGGAACTCTTCAGCTTACATACTCGTAGTTATCCGCTTTAACTTTCCAAAAAAACATGAGTCATCATCTCCCCTTTACTTGGAACTTGTCTACTATTAAATTAAATTGAATTAATTAATATGTATGTAGGTAAGGCAAGAATGGTCTATAGAAACATGAAATACCTTACAGACTACATACATACATTAGCAAATGCAATCTTAAAATTATGTTACACGGACGGTGACGTGTGGCGCACCGCGGTGTCTGGTAGCCGTCGGAACATGATTCGGCCAAAACTCCTCCTTCATGAAGGTTGATAATAGGTGTTTGTCAATATTATATTTTGTGTGTTAATTTGTAACTGTAAGCTGGTCACGTCTGCCGCATGCCAGAAGTGTCATGGGCCAAGTTGGCAACATTTTGGAAGCCAAACACAACACGGAGGCGCCGCGGTAGACCGAGAAGGAGATGGCGGAACGAACTGGATGAATTTAATCAGGATTGGAGTCAAATAGCAGGGGACCGCAATGGGTGGAAGAGGTGGAGGGAGGCCTTTGCCCAGCAGTGGGACAGCGAGGGCTAATAATAATAAAATAATAAAAAATAATTTGTAATGGAAAGTGTCTTTTTATGATAGGGTATTTTCCAATATTTTGACGCTGTAGGGGAGAAACTGAGTTTCTTGCCGGTTCTTCTCAGTACAAAGTCGGGCCGGAGCAGACTTACGAACCGATGGCATAGTGATATTCATAAGCGCTAAGAGCTTGTAGCCTAAACTGAATAAATGATTTTGAATTTTGAAATATTGACAAATGATTATATTTTAACAGAGATGAAGTAACATGTTCAAATAATTTTTAACGCAAATTTTGTTGCGAACAAATTACAAAAACACAAATGTTGAAAAAATTTCCATGAGCAGGATTTGAACCTGCACTCTTCTGACATTCCGGGTGTTAGTGACGGTAGTTGTTGACGATGAATGAATGGGCGCCTTTGGCTTTCAAAAAAAGTGTTGAATAATTTCGGCGGGCTGATTAGAACCACGATAGCTAAATTGGAAGAGCACCTGACCCGGAATGTCAGAAGGGTGCAGGTTCAAATCCTGCTCGTGGAAATTTTTTCAACATTTGTGTTAGAGATGAAGTAAACACCGAAATCCTTACGATTGTAAAAGATACTTCAAGAATTACTTTTGCAAATGTTTCTCTTAGTCTTGAACATTTTTATTTTATTTCCACCATAAATATTATTTTATTTTACACATATCCGTTTAAAATATGGAGCTTATTGCGTCACACAGAACTTCTGGTTCTCAAGGTTCTTGCCAAGCATTACATCTTATAATTAATTTTGCGTGTGCTCAATGTAATGTCACGAGTGACGTTACTTTGTACTTGGAAAGATATCTGATTAATGGAATGAGAGATGTTATTCGCTCATACTCTGTTTAATAATATAATGTGTTTGCGTTCGTAATGCTCAAAAACCTTTTCTCTCTACGTAGATAATACAAAGTTATCTTTAGATGTCATATGTCTGCTACTACATTGACGGTTATATATTTACTCGTAATTTTAGTAACTGGTTTAGGATTAAGCTCTGAAATAGGTATGCGCCTTTATAACTTATTCATATACAATTGCTACATTTTTATAACCTTTTTCATGTCAGTCAAATTCAAATTAACTATCAATTCAAAATTCAAAATCATTTATTCATAACACCTTTTTACTTGTAGTATTGCTACTTCACTCTTGTCATTTCTTATTACAATTTGACAAAACACAATAGTCGATGGTAGGTTGTGCCTATTTACCAGTACTTATTTGTGCCGCTAAGCAGCATAGAGCGTGTGAACAGAAGAAGGATTGGCAGAATTCGTTAAATAGTTTGTTATTGCTTATTTTGTCTTCCCTACTTCTCTTACCATATCTTGAATACCAATTTGTTACTATTTTGCTCCATTTTTCCTGTCTACCCCGCAGCATGTATCCTGTCTATTTTCATTTCAGATGGTCAATTCGATTCAGTACATCGGTCACTTTCATTCTTTCTTTGATTTGGGGTGGGTGAACTCTTCTAACCTCTTTCTAATTTTATAAGAAGTCTTTGTCCATGTTAGAACCTATTTCATATAAGCATAATATGATTTATGCTTATCGTTACAACGTTTTATATAAGGCAGTAAATTCTAAAACTCAATAAGACTGCCTCACCCAAAGGTGTAGTGCAGCTAAATAATTATGTTCCGTTGTGTGCCGCACAGTTTGCGCGCGTTCATTATTTTTCCGGCGGCGCTGAAGTGGTCCACATTCAATGTGTCTTTTGCTTTACTCCGTGGAGGGGTGAAACTTGTTTACTGAGATACAGCGGTGCTGTGTGCAATTCCCTGTCTGCATCCTTTTTAAAGGCACTCATAACAAAAAATACGAGATGTTGGCGTGATTAAGTCAAAGCGAATGTTTTTAAAAGTATCAGTTGAATGAAATTATATTCTTTTAGGAAGCACTTAGGGAGTGGATGTTTTTTGTTTATCCGCTGAGCTGTCGGTCGTCCGGGTTGCGAGTATCTGGATTTTGTGTCCCACATGAAGCAGTTGTCCTTTTCAAGTGATGACAGATATGATTTGCGGTAAATGCTTTAACAATCAGAATCGAAACCCGAATTGTGATAGCCTCAGTGCCATTTGCCTTTATGATAGAGATAACTTGTTCCTACTCTATAACAAAACTCAGTAACTATATAAGCGTGTACACTCAGCCTAAATCAACCAAATGATCTAAGAATACTTCGATTATATTATTATAATTCGATATCACTACGTAGTATAAAACACAGTCGCTTCGCGCTATCTTTCTGTCTCTATTTATGTATGTATGCTTAGATCTTTAAAACTACGCAACGGATTTTGATGCGGTTTTATTTAATAGATAGAGCGATTCAAAAGGAAAGTTTATATGTATAAATACATGCATAATATAGTAGAGAAACACTGATAATATCAGCATTGCACCCGTGCGAAGCCGGGACGGGTCGCTAGTAGTTTTATAAGTTCACTTAATTGTCATAAAAATCTTTGAATTTA
This sequence comes from Eudonia mercurella, assembly GCA_963082485.1. Lineage (NCBI taxonomy): Eukaryota > Metazoa > Arthropoda > Insecta > Lepidoptera > Crambidae > Eudonia > Eudonia mercurella. The sequence goes on along the minus strand of OY720026.1, from coordinate 21,194,653 downwards.
AGTGAAATATATTGCCAGAGTTAGTAAATCATACTCCAACAACACAATAGTCAGGTTTGTTTTTCTTAAATGCATAGAATTTGATGCTGACTTTAGCTGTTTTCTCTTTCGACTGTTCCATACAATCAAACACTGTCACCGGAATTCTGGTTTGAATGGTGCCAACGGCGCCGTAGTTTGTAATTTTCCAATATTATTTAATCTGAAGCGGAGCTGGTCTAAGTTAAATGGCCAATTTGCTTCGGCAAATTAGCAGCTTCCTTCTGTCTCATAGAAATTCATTCGGAATGATGTCGTGCAAAAACGTTAAATAATTCAAGGAGCGTGCCGGCCAGCGCCAAACGATAATTGATCAAGTTCGCTCAACACGTACATTTATTTCAGACTGTTAGACAACACGACTTTAAAATTTTTTTTTGCACAACCTATTTTAAATATAAATTAATGTGTTATCGTTTTTTCAATGTTTACGCAAGCACCATGAAAGACTTTATCTACAATTCCTTTCGCTTTTATTTTACATATTATTTGGTAGTGGTTGCGTTTCAAATTGTTTTTCATCCCACCATCTCGGAAAGAGTATTTTTGCTCTTCGATATCTGAGTGCAAAAGCCGTTTTTATCCCCTAGAGGATAAAGTAAATTGAATTTAGAACATCGTGTGCACTAAGTTTGTGAATTCAAAACATCATTAAACCTATTTGCTTCTACCTCCATGGTGCCCAATTTATCAGTACTGTAGCAACCGAGACTCCTTGCTCGGGCATACTTACTGGCAGCCACCGAGGCCTGCATTAAAATATAGTAGAAGAGAAAAAAGAAGAACATCGCGGACTCGGTGACGGGTCGCGACGACGAATTGATTGTTATTATTTCATGTTGAAAGTAATATAAATATTTAAAGCTATAAAGCATTATTATTCGATACAACCCCCCGTTCCTTAAGTAACGACCCAGCGGGGTGTTACAGTACACAAGTTACTAACACCAACATTACAGTACCTAACAAAAATATTACACTTAGTAACTGTAGCAACGTTACTTTCAATTTTCCTTAATTATACAGAATAATCTTTAAATTTTAACAAACAATACCTAAGTATTGTTTGTTATAATTTAAAGATTATTCTGTAATACTTACCTTTCATAATGTAGTAGTTAATACCTAAACTAAAATAAAAGTATCTTGTGATTGTAAATGTTTTTTTGCATTTAGTCATTTCCTCGCTGAGGTGGGATGAAAAGTTAGGTGTTGCACTCGAGTGCAAAGATTTTTCACCTGGTGCTCTTTTGATTCCCTCGCTAACGCTCAGGATTCTAATTTCTGAATCACTCGCTGCGCTCATGATTCAATTTTAGAATCCTTCGCTTGCTCGGTCATCAAAATTGAGCACGCGGTTAAAAAACAACTTTGCACTCTTGTATAACAAATAACTATTATTGGTCTGTGGGTACTAAGAAGTCGGCTGCCTTACCTACCCCGGGCGTCTTCTCTGACGGGTCGTTGCGGGTAGTTCGAGATATTTAAATTGGGTCATCCATCTGGTGACTCGCCCTTGGAAAAAATACTTAACTTGTAAGATCATAACCTAAATTAGAAAAAACACTAACGACATTTTTGTCTTCTACTAACCCGTATGGATGAAAAATTGTCTGAATTAAGTGATGTTTATTTCTGATTAGTTTCTAGTATTGCCCTGCAAAAAAAATAAACGGTAGCAATCACAACTGCAAGTGATAATTCTTCATAATCCTGCTTTCAATTTAATTTCGCTAGCAAGTTTCAAAGCTAAGAATATTCGTTGCAAGAGGACGGCTCGACGCAACTGTGCATAGCAATGTTTTAAGGTCTCATGTCTTGCCATTCCAAAGTGGATCTTAATTACAACATTTTAAGAGCCCTAGTCGTGGACGTTTTTTGCCACCGTCCTTGACGGTGCCTGAAGTGCGGCGTGCTCAAGTTTTGGTGTATGGTATGAATGAAGAGAGTTTTTATTGGTTTACAGATAGTTATTATTGGGCATGGTTGCTTATATTATTGGTATAGCTGTGCCCCGCGGTTTCACCTGCGTTCATTGCTACTCCACTTGTATTATTCATAGCGCGATGTAATATAGCCTATAGCCTTCCTCAATAAATGGACTATTCAACACAAAAATAATTTTTCAATTCGAACCAGTAGTTCCTGAGATTAGCACGTTACACCAAACAAACAAACAAAAAAACTCTTCAGCTTTATAATAGTAGTATAGATTAGTAACATATAAACGCAAAAAAAACCATAAAAGGCTTCGGTGGCCGAGTGGCTAAGCGCTCAGTCCGATGCCTGAAGGTCTCGGGTTCACTTCCCAGGTGGGGCCATGTGTTTATCGGATGTTTTTCGATGCATAGCCCGGGTTTGCAATCACCAACCAGCATTTGGCAAACTTGGTATTGAAGCCATAACGTATTGAGAATAGGCTTCTTGTTAATATTTTCGCTGCTTTGAGTGACAAAGTGCTTTATTAAAAAATCGAACATATAATATACATTTATTATTTTGATGAACTTGCATGAGTATGAAGAACAGAGCTTTCACTTTGGAGAAGAAAACGACTAGTTTAACAGTTTTATTTTTGAAAAAAAAAACTTAAACTTTAAAAATGTTCAAATAATTTTTAACGCAAATTTTGTTGCGAACAAATTACAAAAACATAAATGTTGAAAAAATTTCCAAATTTCCACAAAAAAAAAAAATTTTTCTACATTTATGTTTTTTTTAAACTTTTTAATTATATAACTTTATTCCTGCTCTGTAATATTCAATGTAAAAACTAGCTCTTTACTTTCCCGGTTTTTAAAGTATTCAATATATTTTTCCAATGTAAGTGTATCGTAATAAGCAGTAATCAAAATAATCTAATCCAGCTTGGGTAATTGCTATTTTTTTATCTATGTAAATCTAAAACAAACGCGATTCGGACTCGCGTTTGCTTTAGACTTACGCCAGCGTGTTAGGTAAAAGTAAGGTTTCCTTGAGCTGCCCCCGTGGAAATTTTCAGTTTGGATTTACGTTAGTTTATTTTTCAAGTGTTAGGCAATCTCTCTCTTCTTTTTCCAGAAATCAAGAGTCGTTTTAATTTTATAATTTCCGAGAATCAAAGCTGTTTCTTGTTTTTGTACGTATTTTATTTCTTTAAAAATTTAGTAAGCTGTAGCAGACATGCTGTACCCATAAGACGTATTTGACTTTTAAAAATTACACACAGTAAAAATTTGGTACAATATATTTTATAACACACACACTCACATACACATCCACCACACACAAACAGATACTCACCTCATTATTTTTGCTAACTGTTTTAAGCCCTCGTAACTCAACCCTCACAATAGACCTTAGAGGAGTGGGAGCGGCTGAAAATCAGCGCTGTCCTATGTCAGCACTAGCTGAGCCGCCTCCATTTGCCTTCAAAATGTTTATAATGATCTACCCATGTATACTCTTCCATGAAATATGTGTATCTAATGTTTTTTCTTTAGTTATAAGTATGGAATTGTTACCTACATACCAGTTTTTTTGAAAGCAATAAACGTATTTATTATTATTATTTATTATTATAACTTTTATCACATCTAGTTTTATAATATCGGTCTGAGCAAACTGCCTAGCGAGAGACCTGTGCATCAAGACGCGCATTGTAAACGACAATGACTTAACGCGCACTCTGGCTTTGTTGTCACACAATGCACGGATTATTATTGACAATTTAGCTTCTGATATAATAGACGTAAATAATGTTGGGGAGGCTAGGATACGTAGAAACTCAGCTCGGCATGTGTACCGTATGTCTGTGAAACGAATTATATGCGAAGTTGTATGGCTCACTTGAGAGTTAGGTACGCTTTGATGGTTTGTATTAATATGCTCTACAGATTTTTGAACAACAGTTATTATGATCATGAAATAGTATTTGCTGATAGTCGTACATTATAATGTACACTTAATTTTTGTGGCGTCGATGGCCGAGTAGTAGAGAGCTCGGGGCCCGTTACCCGATGGTCCCGGGTTCAATTCCCAGGTCGGGCAAAGTGTGTTTCGGATTTATTCGGTGCATAGCCCGCGTTTATTATCACCTTGATTTCAATGATGGAGTCCTTTGCCCAGCAGTGGGACAGTTATAGGCTATTTTATTTTACTACTAACTAATTTTAGTAGCGGTATAGAATTATAGATACAAAAGAAAGCTTTATCATTAAAAACTATGACAGCAACATTCTAGTTCTTATTTATTGTTCACTTCTTAAAATATTTATAAATACAATGAAAAAATTAAATGCCTACCCGACCCAGCCAGGAATCGAACCTGGGTCTTCCGCAATCCGGGCGGCTGCACTAACCATTATGCTACCGGGAATGCTGACATAAGCACTGACTTTTTCCACTGCTTTTTGATTATTTTTTTCCTGCTTTTTAGCGGCAGAGTGCCATCCATCCATGATTATTGCAACCGATGTCTATGCAGATTTATCTTTGCAGATAAAATACCACACATTTAGTAACACAACGCTATAGTAAATTTTACTCTTTTTTAAAGTGCTAATTGCTGCACTGAAGCCGATTTTTTTTTAAATTTTTATTCTTAAGTTCTAATGGCTGCACTGAAGCCGAATTGAATAGTTATAAAATACAATGAAAAAAGTAATACCTACCCGACCCAGCCAGGAATCGAACCTGGGTCTTCCGCAATCCGGGCGTCTGCACTGACCATTATGCTACCGGGAAGACTGACGTAAGCATTGATTTTCTCCACTGCTTTTTTATTTATTTTTTGACTGCTTTTTAGCGGCAGAGTGCCATCTATCCAATGGTTATTGCAACCGATAGCTATGCAGATTCATCCTTACAGACGAAATACCACAAATTTGATAACACAACGCTATTAGCACTTAATAATAAAAAAAAGTAAAATTTACTTCTTAAAAGTAAGAATCTTCAGTTATGGGATTCATATACATAGTTAACTCAGTTGATGCAGTAACGTTTAACTTACAAATTTTTATTGTAAAACAGGAAAGGGCTTGACCTTTTTTACACCCTTTAATAGATGACGAGGCCAAAGATACTTGAAATATAAGACCACTGAGGAACTGGCTATTTATCTCGAACCGTCAGAGCACAAAAATGATTGGCAAAAGAATTAAATAAGATCTTCGTCGTCGGTCGTACCAAGCCATGCGCATTTAAAATAACGGTAACGGTACGTGCCTTTATAATTAACGATATTTCATTCCTCTATTCTTTGGCAGCATCAGCCTAAATGCTTAGCGATTAAATACTAGAACTAGCTACTTCTAGCGAAACAAAACTACATTGTCACAATCATAGCCTCACCTCACTAAGCCCACCATTAGTTGTTGCTGGGCGACAACAAAATGGATCGACAACATGATTATTCCGTGCAGTGAGGCATCTGATTCATGTAGTACGAATTTCATCTTGTTTAAGAGAGAGCCTCAATTCAAGGTGCGTAAAAGTGTCAAGTTCAATAGTGATAGTAGGCGCTCCGCCAAGTGCGGATAAAGGTCGATTTACGGGGCTCCCCTGATTTCCCTGAGGGGCAGCCTCCGATGTATTGCCGAGCAGTTGGGCTGCGGCGAATGGGGGGAGGGCTACCATTATCCGCATCACTGCATTATTTTTGTATGCAGCCTTTTATAAAAATTATTCACTTGTTACCCTGCTTTAAATAAATGCAGAAGTTTAGACGTTCGCTACTCGGTCAATCAGAAATATAAGTATTCTAAAATGGATAGAAATATACTCGTAGTATAAATATGACGTTCTAATTGTCATTGAATAATGATCGATAAAGTAAGTGTATTAATGATGTAAAAAGGCTAACAAGTGAGAAATGCAAGACGGTTATGGTTTGAATCCGGTATTTGAACAATGAAACCACCACTATTGCAATCTAATTGATAATTACAATAAAAATAATTATTAATATACATTGAGACCAAACCATTATCAACATTATATAACAATTATCATTATCAGCTAGCCAGAACTTTTAACAGCGATCAGAAGCCGCGGCCAACACCGACGAGTTCCAGTAACAAAGCATTACCCAAACATCACTCACACTCGACATTCAAACAGCAATTTGTATCGCTCACTCACTCTTTTATCGTTGCCAAACGGAACTATAAAAATAATATTACCGCAAATATGACGTTATAGCACAAAATTCGCGGGTCGCGATACAAATAAAACGGCCTGTTACAACGATAAACTCACAAGGAACGCCATAAAAAACGGCGAACGCATAAAATCTTGTAGGAAGCACCTTTATCTGCATAAAGAGGCCTTTATTTTTTTGACTGTTTATTGAATAAAAGCTTTATGGTCGTACATCAGGTGAGATCGCGAGGCGTGATACTCCATGTCATGATTATAGTCGCGATAACGCTTCTTTGTAATGCACCTAATGATTTGTTGAGTTATGCAAATCATGTAATAGGTATCAGACCTTATAGTTGGGCAAGCTTCTTGAAGTAGGAATTCTCTTGATTGGAACTTCATAGAACCAGGCCGCATCAATTTTAAAATAAACTATGTTATGGTATTCTAGAACAAAAGTTGAAATCCATGTTCGTAGACATCAGTAATATGGTTTAATAATAAATAACGAGCCGTAACATCACGGGCCCAAGTAGCCATAATGATTGCCGACCTCGGATAGGAGATGGCACATAATGAGAAAAAAGAATAAATAAACACTGTCTTGCTTTAAAAGATTTTGTTAAATCAATTTTGAATAAACCACCATTAACTTGGTCGAATATTGCAAATATTACCATCAGATTTCCAAAAAAAGAAATGACAAATTATGCATTGCTGGGGAAGCGAAATAAAGTGAATTATGCACACAACTGCAGCGATACTTTGTTCTTGGCTCTCGACAACTGAAGTGGGTTGTCGTAAGTACAAAAGATGGCGTTTTTTGAAAAAAATATACTGAAACTGTTATACATCTTAAACATTTTGAGTTTGATGTGACTGATTCACAAGTAAAATATATATAACCATAATCAAATAAGCCATTGGATATTATATCTATATGTTAATACGTGGAGCAAAAACTTTGTATCCCTTTTTACGAAAATTGCGCGGACGGAGGAGTATAAAATTTTGCACACTTATAGTTTACATAGAGAAGCATTGCAGAATGTTAATATTTTAAAATATAAATTAAATCAATAAAACAAACATTACACACACTACCATGTATTTGACACACACGCATATATACTCTTTTCAAAAATTTCAAAAATGGAGGAGAGCCGAAATCTGTCAATGACATAATCCAAGCTCACATTTTATCTTTTTAAATTTTTCATTGGTTAAGATACAATCCGTACAGCCTTAATAAAATTACGGTCTAACTTCGACCACTGGGCGACCACTAGTTATTACCTATAACTATATAATTTTTAGCCTTTGAAGGCATTTATTTATTGATTTCAAAAACCATACAATTTTTTAAATTATATACCAACATTTTGGTAAGACTAAACAGCCTTAGAGCTGGCAAGAAACACAGGAGGGAATTTTTTCCATCTTTTCAACCAAATTACACAATGTTATAATTATGTACGTACATGCCTGCCTTCCAATGTAGAAGGGTAATGAGCAAGAATCTACTGACAATGTAAGTATTCAGTTATGTAAGTAGAACGGATAATAATTGTCTTGGCCTACATCATGAGGAGGACCCAGGAGGTAAGCTAACCGCCTCTGTGGTCTAGTAGCGAAGACCACCGGTTTAGACCCAGAGGTCCCGGGTTCGATCCCCAGCGGGGGGGACATGTGTGTGTACTCGGTTTGGTTGGTGGTAGGGCTTGTTTGTCCGCCTGGCTAGCTACCACCATCTTATCTAAATATGTCGCCATAACATCAATGTTTGTAGCATTGTTGTGTTCCGGCAGCTACAGATAAGATAGCCAGTGCCTCACTAGTTGAGGATCCCAGGTGAGGTAACTTCCATCAATGGCCTTATTATCACTTAACATCAGGTGAGATCAAGGCACTGTTCTTACCCGTTAATACAAAAAAAAATACAGCAACGCACACATAGACGGACACAGATCTCCGAACAGCTGCGATAGGACTGTTCCGAGATTCCGTGTGCGTGAGGGGTTGTATATGTGTGCGTTGCTTGATAAAGCTTATCTTCTGCATTCTCCGTATTTTGTGCTTGGCCTTCTGGGTACGCGGAGTGAGCTACGCGGGAAGTGAGATAGATAGAGAGGGAAAGATTGCTGTTTGCTTATCAGCCGCATTTTTGGATAGAATAATGAATAATAATGTTTTATAGTAGTACCTAAGCGTGGCCCAATAAGATTTTGGATTTTACGCAACCATGTCAAACAAAGAGTTAAAAAAACTGCAGCTATTGCCAAAATTGTTGTAATAATTTTTGTATAATTATTTCTGTAATAAGCGCCATGTCATTGTACAAAGTATTGTGTGCTGAAGAGCTCAATGGCGCAGTGGTTAACGCGCCCGCCCTCCTAGACAAGTGGCCTAACGCTAATAGAATAGAAATTAAATAGAAATAGTTGTCGACCAGTGGTCGAAATTCGACTGTAATTTTATTAAAGCTGCACGGATTGTATCGCAATGAAAAATTTAAAAAGAATGTGAGTTTGGATTGGCATTGACTGATATCGGCCGTTCCTCTTCCATTTTTGAAATTTTTGAAAAGAGTATATATGCGTGTGTATCAAATACATGGTAGTGTGTGTAATGTTTATTTTATTGATTTAATTGATTTATTGATAAATTTAAAACATTCTGCAATCCTTCTCTATATAAACTATAAGTGTGCAAAATTTCATACTCCTTCGTCCGCGCAATTTTCGTAAAAAGGGGTACAAAGTTTTTGCTTCACGTATTAATATATAGATGAATAATGTATGGGATTGACATAAACGTCATTTATACGTATCATTGACTTATGTCAATCGCGTACTATAATTATTATATTTCATTTCTATTTTATTATGCCACTTGTCTAGGGACTGGCCTGCGATTGCTAAATTAAGCAACTTTCGCGAAGGCCGGACTTCTTGTTCACTTTAATACTTTTGTATTTTAGATTGTATATATATGTTAATCTACCCGCTCCGCTTGTCAATATGCGCTCAGCCTACGGCACTAGTCTTCCCCTGGGACCCGTAATGCAGACTTACACCGGGCCGCAGTGTTCCTGCAATTTAAACTTTAATATGCAACCGACTACACGGCCAAATTGGAAATAATCATCTGTACACTCAATTTGCTTCATACTAGCATGCAAACACTGCTTACATTCAGTATGTTTAAAAGTATTTTTCTAAAGGTAAAACATACAGGTACCCACACATTTAGGTAAAGGTAAAAACTTTCTAGAAAGAAAAAAACCTTTTTTTACAACGTTATTTTTTTTGTGACTTGGTAAATTCTTATAAAATAGTTCAGTTTCCTTAAATTTTTCGAATTCGAGCTCATTACGGTCATCAGAAAACTTAAACCTTCGTCATCATCAACAGTTCATTGCTACTGTCCCCACTGCTGGGGCACGAGCCTTCCCTATAGATGGATAGAGAGAACGGGCCATAAACCACCACGCGGGCTCATTGCATGCGTATTGGTGGTCATTAACGACTGCTAATGCAGCCTGACCCTTCAACACACAACCATATGTACCGTAACCGTACGTACATACATATACACTCGAAAAACATAACCCTCCTTCTGATGCAGTCGGGTAAAAACGACCACGAGGCCCGCTAGCCGACCGGCCACCCTTTGACGCGGACAGTGGTATTAATGAGAGTGCCGGCTTCATCGCGGCTTACGCTCACTCCATTTCGTTGAATATCCATGTCAATATCCCAACTGTGACATGACGACAATCCCGTTATTTCATACATTTACGTGGTCATGTTTACAATGTAAGTTTTAAGTCATTGGATGGCCTTAAACCTGCCACCTTACGTACGACCGTGCGTACATATGGCGCGCGAGAGTTTAAGCAGGTGATGGTAATCATTCACAGAATAGAAACAACTTTACGTTCTGGAAAAAATGCTATTTCTTTAAAATAATCAGCTGTTCCTCATATTACGATAATATAAATATGAATTTTTTTTTCAAAAGTTAATGAATTTTGATTCTATACATTACTTTTAAGCTTTATGTGGTTTATTCAATAGTCAAATTTATTGTCAACAGATCACTTAAACACTAGTGTAAACGTTTTAATATATCAGAATAGAGACCCAAGGGCATAGTGAATTACACAATAACATGCCGATATTAACCACAGTCACCCGCTCGCTGGACCGACGACGACCTGAAGAAGGCGGCGGGATGTGGTTGGATGCGAAAGGTGGAGGACCAAGTGTGGTGGCGATCCACTGGGAAGGCCTATGTTCAGCAGTGGACATCTGCAGGCTGAGGATGATGATGATGCTGATGTTTCATGATAAGAGTTATGTGTACACTCGACTCGACTGTCACTTTCCAAAAACAAGTGTGCAACGCATAAAGTAAAACACTTTTTTAAACGCTGCTTAACCGAACTACGTTTCGTCAAACCTCTTTGTGCTAGTGTTATACAAAATGCCTTTTATATTTTCGACCGAGCAAAACTCGTGAGGACAAATTATGAGCCGCCATTTTCCGAGTTTCAAAAGACTGGCCACACAATGGGCGTATTATAAATTTCCTATTCGCACGACGCGGAATGATTCTAAATAGACAATAAATAGCTTACAGCGTCAGTTTTGTACTGAACAGAGTGGTTATTGGCAATTGTGCCAGAACACACAGATTGTAATTTGGAACAGGCGTCTTTTTACCAACAATAAACAACACTATCACAAATCTATACTAATATTATAAAGCTGAAGAGTTTGTTTGTTTGTTTGTTTGTTTGTTTGTTTGAACGCGCTAATCTCAGGAACTACTGGTTCGAATTGAAAAATTCTTTTTGTGTTGAATAGTCCATTTATTGAGGAAGGCTATAGGCATATATATTACATCACGCTATAATTAATAGGAGTGGAACAGTCGCTAATTAACGCGGGTGAAATATTAGATAAAGTAAGTTATTTAAAACATTTTAGTATAAAAGCAAAATTGACTGAATAACGTATCTCATGGACTAAAACCTATAAACTTGAATTTATTAGGTATGTTGCTTATCTAGGTCTATAGCAGTATTTCACATGGGCATGGGTTTGATCTGTAGTTCCCTTCTTTAACTCCAAACTTTATTGCCTAACTACCGAAACTATCGAATATAGTAGTGATACCGAACACAAATACTAACTAGTATGTACGTTTAACCGCCTCTGCGGTCTAGTGGTTAAGACCACCGGTTTAGACCCAGAGGTCCCGGGTTCGATCCTAGCGGGGGGTACATGTTTGTGAACTCGGTTTGGTTGGTGATAGGGCTTGTTTGTCCACCTGGCTAGCTACCACCATCTTATTTAAATATGTCGCCATAATATCAATATTTGTAGCATTGTTGTGTTTCGACAGCTAGAGCTAGCCAGTGCCTCACTAGTTGGGATCCCAGGTGAAGCGCGTTTCCATAATTGACTGATCCATGATTCCATGATGATGTTTCCATGATTGATTGATCTTTAATATTTGTAAAAATATTATGATCGGATGTTAGTGACGGTAGTTGTTAACATTGAATGGGCGTCTTTGGCTTTCAAAGTAAAAAGTGTTGAATAATTTCGGCGGGCTGGTTAGAACCACGATAGCTCAATTGGAAGAGCACCTGACCCGGTATGTCAGAAGGGTGCAGGTTCAAATCCTGCTCGTGGAAATTTTTTTTTTCAACATTTGTGTTTTTGTAATTTGTTGGTAAAAAAATTTGCGTTAAAAATTATTTGAACATTTTATAAATAGCTTGCCTACTTCTTAACTGATCTTAAATATTTGTAAAAATATTATGATCGGATGTTAGTGACGGTAGTTGTTGACATTGAATGGGTGTCTTTGGCTTTCAAAGTAAAAAGTGTTGAATAATTTCGGCGGGCTGGTTAGAACCACGATAGCTCAATTGGAAGAGCACCTGACCCGGTATGTCAGAAGGGTGCAGGTTTAAATCCTGCTCGTGGAAATTTTTTCAACATTTGTATTTTTGTAATTTGTTCGCAACAAAATTTGCGTTAAAAATTATTTGAACATTTTATAATTGACCTTGTCATCACTTAACATCAGGTGAGATCAAGGCACTGTACCTACTCGTAAGATATAAATATATGTTTTGTAATCCACATTACATGCAGTGGCAGTCTCCAATTAAATCGAAAATATTCTACTGTACCTGTCTACGTCTTTAACTCTTACTTATTTTATCGAGTATGCTTAAGGTCGATGCAGATCAGGGACAGTCTTCAGAATACTTTTTTCCGTCCAAAATAAATCACTTTAGACTTTAAACTCGTCACGTAGCGTTACAAAAAAGTACGCCGAGTGCTGTTTCTCGCCTGTGTAGTTGATTCTGATTCAATCCGTACCCCTCGGAGAATCAAGTAGAGCACAGGGACACGCACTAGTGCGTGATGCCGTTCCCTCCAAAAAATCTCCGGAGGTGATTCGTTTCAAAAGACTTGAAAAACCCATTAAGTTTTCGCTGCACCCAAAAAAGCATAGTAAAGCTGAAAATGCCGTCTGAGGCAACCAGCAAACTCTCTCCAAAAAAAGCGCATAGGGCTAGATCGGATGTAAGAGGGGACGAGGACACGCTCGCGTAATGCCATCCCCTCTAGAAACCCTAAAGGAGATATGATAACCACGACTTGAGAAACCTTTGGTTCCTCGCTACCCTTAAACGGCCAGTTATTCCGTAAAGGCGACCAACAGCAATATCTTTTAAAAAAAGACTAACAGACGCAACGGGCCCGTGCGTTTTCCGCGCCCGTGTTTTCAGCCCGAACATATTTTGTTGCCATTCGCGCCACGGGCCGCTCGTAAAACGGCGCCAGCGTAGCAGGTGGCCGGCAGCCGCGCCCGGTGTGTTTACACACATTATAAATGCACGCGACAATCAAAACGTTGCCTCTTTTTATATGTGTTTGATGACTAGCGAAATGGTATCGTTTTTCCGGTATATGTTTGTTTAATTTAAGTGCCTTCAAATGTATGGATATTCCACAAAATTGTAGATTTATCAAACCAACAAGCAAGTAATTGCTAATTAATCTTTTCATGCTACCAAGATTAGCCTACTGCCCTACATTTAGGACAGTACGATTAAATACAAATATTTTATTAATTATTTCTTTTAATCATCATCTGCTCATTTTAGGTCCCCGCTGCTGGGGCACAAGCCTTCCCTATCGATGGATAGGGCGAACGGGCCATAAACCACCACGCGGGCCCAGTGCAGATTGGTGGTTGTTAACGACCGCTAATGCAGCCGGGACCAACGGCTTATCGTGCCTTTCGAAGCACGGAGGAGCTCGAGATTGTAAATTTTTGGTCACCCATCCGATGACCGACCTTTGCGAAAATTGCTTAACCTCAGCACTCGCAGACCGGGTGCATTAACCACCGCGCCATTGGGCTCCTACATTACATTTATTTTAATAATTTAAGTAATTTAGGTTTTTGAGAAAAAAAAATTATGTAACTGGTTATTTATCAATGTCGTATGTATTGACTTTATGGCAAAGCATTTTATAGCTTGTAAGTACAACAAAGTTTGCAGGATAACACATACAATGATATTAAAGACTTCAGGTAGTAACGCAACTACAAAGAACCAACACGCCCTGACTATAAAGTCACATAGCTACATTAATGTATTAACTCATTCACGCCTAACCCTGTGGCAGCCAGTAGAGTGTCGTCCGCAATGTAGCGCCCAGCATAAATCATTTTTTACACAGTGGACATATAAACCTTTGTAACTTATGCTTACATTCACGACCATGAATATAATATTATGAACAAATTGACAACTATAACTGCACCAGAAAAAAATAAAGAACTTTTGTCTACACGATTCTGCAATCGTGTAGACAAAAGTTAAAACCATTAAAAAGACCAGTTAAAACTATAATCATTTATAGACGGCTCTCGTAATGCTAATTCAAAAAATATGTGTCAACTTGAAGCGAACAAATATTATTATAAGATCAATAATTTGTCCTTAGGGACTTATTTACTTTAAATAAAAATAATTAGTAAAAATTAAGCAGTAAATAACACAATTTAAAAATTAAAGTTTGAAATTTTTCAATTTAAGTTTTGCTTTGCTGTTTTCCTGTTTCAATGGTACAAATCCTGTGAAATTAAAGAGACATAAGATGTCTCAACATTTTTTAAAACCTGTATTGAGAAATAAAGTTTTTTTTTAAATATATTTATTTTTTATTACATAAGAACTGAAGCTTCAGGGTCAGCTACACCTACATATGTACATACTCGATACTCTGCAAGAGCTCACAGGCTGCGGTCGCCGCAAAAAAAGGAAAAGTATTTAGCTTATATCTATTCCACTGCTGAACAAAGGCCTCCATGTTTGAAGTCAAGTCATCGCTACAGTTGACGGTCTAATTGCCAAATGCAGGTGGATAATCATCCCAAACCCGGGCTATGCATCCGAAATACACTTTCACCATCAGCTCATTTTATGTCCCGGGCGCGAGCCTTCCCTATGGATGGATAGGGAGAACATGACATAAACCACCACGCGGTCCCAGTGTGGATTGGTGGTTGTTAACGACTGCTAATGCAGAATACAGTTTGCCCGACCGCAAAAAAGGTTAACAAAGAAATATTTAAGTAATATACTTGGCTTGAATTTGACTTAGCTTAGAGGTTTCGTTTTCAATGCGTAAGCTTTTTCATGTCCGTGCGATTGGGTAAAGAAGCCAATTGGGCTCCCGCGCTGAAGTAAAATTTAGGGTCAAAATATGTGGCGATGGATTACTCTGAATATTGCCTACACAACGCTTTATTCAGATGACGACTGTACAAAGTTGTGAGTGCTAAGTACCGGTTGTAATCGAAACAATGCGCTGATTACCATTCGAATTTATTCGATCACGGTAAAGAAAAGGTCATTTTAAAGGTTTCGCTTATTTGTCATAATTTTTTTTGTTTGTTACCGTCACAGAATGGAGAATGAAACTGGCACTAGACACTTTAGTACTCTGTTTATGTTTTAATTGTTTTAAGCATGAGCTAACTCTGTCCACAATGAAATGAAATGTTTATTTGTATATCCACAAAGCTAATACCTCCACCTAAAGTTTTGTGTGAAAACGTGAGAAGTATTCTCACTAGCGAGAGTTGAATTCGCACATCCTGGCAATCGTCCGGATTACCAAGTACCCTACATTTTAGGCTATCGTTGGTTGTATGGGATCCGAGCACATTTCGTCATTTACATTACTGTGCATAAAAATAGTAAAAAAAAACAATAAAAATAAAACTTCTCCGTTAAACTTAGTTCAAAATTTAATTCATCATCATCATCATCTCAGCCAAAAGACGTCCACTGCTGGACAAAGGCCTCCCCCACGGATCTCCATGAGGGGTATTTGCCGTAATCGCCACGCTTGGCAGGCGGGTTGGCGATCGCAGTTGATTAAGAGTAACCTCAGAGAGATGCTGCTGCCCATCCTCTGGAATGATCCCTTAGTCGGCTTTTACGACACCCTCGGGAAGATATGGGGTGGTGCAATTCTTTATCCCCGGCACCACACAGGGAAAAAAAATTAATTAAATACAAGCAATTATTAAATCTAAGACAACTTGCAGCGAATAACATAAATAAAAAATAAAATAAACATATATCTGTAACAGAACTTTTTTTTTATGCAGTAACTTATTATTTTACTGTTGCAAACTGTTTCATTGAAAACGTTTATTATAAATTTAAATTAACATGGCGAACTGCTATAAGCTAAATTGAAAATGAAGCAGGGAAACACACTGTTCATATTGCAGCGAGGGAAGAGAAACAATGCTATTGTAAAATCATATTGTAATTTCATTGTTCTATTTTGTTGGCCCTTATACCCATTATTTAGTTATTAAAGTTTACTGGATTAGACTGAATTTATGTTACAAATTAAGCAGTATAAAGATTTGTCTTTGAATTATTGCTAATTCACATCTAACATCTAACATATAACATCTTGATATCTTGACCTTGTAAATCATAAAACACATTGCTTTTAATTTTACAGTTAAGCATTTTGGAATCCCTTCAATTTACTTAAATGTGTGTGTGTATGTAATACGACTTTGCATGTCAACGGAGTTTTGTTAAGGCGAAGGGTAAGACACACTAGCGCCACCAATTGATAATTTGACAATTACTAACGGACCGGATCTTTTTTTAAACATTGCGTACCGTCCGACAACAGGAAAGCATCCATAGTATTTATTTAATAATTGTGCACTACTTTTTGTTGCGTGGTTTATTCACAAAACGGGCTATCGCATTTATTTACAAACAATGGCCACTGTTGGTGTTAGCGAATGAATACAAAAACAAATCTAAAAGTAGTGCACAATTATTAAATAATAGATATTTGCCTAGTGTCGGAAGGTCGGCGGAAAAAAATCCAGTTTAGCAGTTATCAAATTAAATCTATTAGAGGCGCTAGTGTGCCTTACCCTTCGCCTTAACTACGGCTTTGACGTACCTTTATTGCTAATATACACTTTATCGATTCCCTTAGTAGGTATTCAAGAAACGTCCAGTGCTAAATAAAATTAAAGCGACCGCTAACAGTATAAAAAAGTAAAAGAAAAACTGTAATAAACACTTCCGCAGTAGGTAGGTACTGCATCAACGGACCCTAAAATTTCATCAGGTCCCTTTACAGTAAAAAAAAGAACAGTGCGACCTTCCTCGCGAATTCCTTTATTAGGGAGCGGTGAGCGGCCCCCCAGCCATAAATCAGAAGTTTGAGCAAAAACTAACTAAAAGTTGCCTGCGCGAAAATGATGAAACGACGCGGAGTTTTATTCAGTTAAAGCTGGAGATAACGGCGTAATTGCTGGAAGGGGCTGGAGGTGTTCGGGGCACGTTGTTTCATTGTTGGTGCTAAGGCTTGGCTGTAGGCTGCATGTTTAGGGAACACAATGAATAAGTGTGTAAGGTAACTAGCATAACTTTTACTAAAAGGGGTATTGCGGAGAGGAGACTTTCGGAACGGGGTAAGGTGGGCCAGGCTGCTTACATGAATTTAGAATTATTGCGCAACTAAGATATTAATATTAAGTAAGAAAGTAGATAAATTATTAAATTAGTAAATTGGCGGATGATAGAGAAGAGTGCAGCCACAGAGGGGAGGCTTTTGCCCAGCAATGGGACACAAAATAGGTTATTATAAAATAAAAAAGTAAATCTTATAATATTATAAAGCTGAAAAGTGTGTTTGTTTGTTTGGTTGAACGCGCTAATCTCAGGAACTACTGGATCGAATTAAAAAATTATTATTGTGTTGAATAGTCCATTTTTTGAGGAAAGCTATAGGCTATATTACATCACGCTATGACTAATAGGAGTGGAGCAGTACTGAAAAATGTTGCAAAAACGGGAAAATAAAATCGTTTTTTAATCGATAGTAGCCTATAACTGTCCCACTGCTGGGCAAAGGCCTCCATCACTGAAATCGAGTTATCACTACAATTATCACTCTCTATTAGTCACTACTATAATTAGGGGTATTTCCACTTTTTTTGAGAGAGTTTGCTGATTGCTACTGGGCATTTCAGCTTCAGATTCACTTGGCTTTTTTGGAGGCAACGAGAAACTTAAAGGGTTCCTCAAGCCGTGTGAAACGAATCATCGTCAGAGGTTTTCTAGAGGGAACGGCATCACGCTCTAGTGCGTGTCCCCGTGCCCTACTAGATTCTCCGAGGGGTTCGGATCGGATCGGGTTATCCACACTTATTGCGGGTCGGTGATCACAAATCCGGACTTTGCATCGAACAAATCCGAAACACACTTTGTCTGACCTTTCGACTTCGGGTATCGGTGGCAAGCGCCATCGATTCGTTATTATTATTTTTTTCAATGTACTGATTAGGTGTAACTTATATAACTCTCTATATCCGCGCTTAAGTCAAAATAATTTCAGATTTCATAAGGAAAAACTTAAAATTCATTAAAAAATGTTGTTCAATTTCTTAGCAAAATAGTGTACATTTTTTTATTTTTTTATTTGTCGGCTAAGATCGGTGTCACCGCCGTTGAGGGTGTGCTTTGCGTTAAATTCTCGATTCTCGAATCAACGTTTTACCGCTTAAGTGAATGGCCTTCCAACAATATTATCTGAAAGCTAAAATAGTGAAATATTTATAAATAGTTAATAATAATAGCTTAAATAGTTAGTACCTATGTGTTGATGATGAAGTAGATGTCGACATTGAATAGGGCTCTTTTGGCTTACAGAGTAAGAGTAGATTGTGTTGATTATTTTCAGCGAGTTGGATAGAGCCACCATAGCATAGTTGGTGGTGCACCTGACCCGGCATGTCACGGGGTGCGGGTTCGAATCCCGCTCGTGGTCTTTTTTCAAAAAGTTAATTTATTACGCAACGAACTCTAACCTCAGACTTCGCAATTGAATCTAAAATATTGTTTTTTTAAAGTGGAAAACCAAAGTGTTGTACCAAAGTTATAGGAAGTTGTACTTCATAGTTTGGAACTTCGTCCACAGCTACTCCTAATGAGTGTAATCAACTAGTAGTTTGTTAATTTGAGTAGAAAGAACGAAGAAAATGTACTTATTTGTATATTGAAATAAGAAATTTTAAGGATATGAAAAATTAAATTAAAGTTTAAAATTCTTAAATCTGTCAATAGTAATAATTAAAAACCTGTATTAAAAATGGGATAAAATCTTCCAAATGCAATGCCTTAAAAAAAGTCTCATTTACTTCGACAAAGTAACATTTTTGCAATACCCTATATTATTACTTTATAAAAAATGTAAATGGCTACTATTAATTAAAAATCATTTATTTCAATTAATGTCTATAGGTTTTTTTATGTGCTTCGTACCGCAAGTAAAGCCGTTGGTCCTGACAGTCGCCAAAACGCACTGGGCCCGCGTGGTGGTTTAAGGCCCGTCCTCCCTATCCATCCATAGAGAAGGCTCGTGCCCCAGCAGTGGGGACATAAATATGAGCTGATGATGGCGATGGATGGTAGTTTTTAGAAGAAAAAAACAGCGACGTATTCAAACAAATTTTTTTATAATAACTTTTGTGTTAAAAATCAAAACGATTGAAGTGTCAATTTTTATGTGATGCTACTTATTTATAGCAAATGTTTTTTTTTAAATTTAATATATGTTTATGTAGTTAGAAACCGCACACCACAGGAACCGAATCCAATACCCGGGGTATCACAATAGCACTCCGTCGTGGTCGGTCGCCGAGGCTTGCCGGTTTTATTTCTCGTTCTAACCGTTTCGCCCGTGAATATTTTAAATGTACGCCCCGTTTTACCTGCAGAATTTACTATTACAGAACACGACGAATGGAAATAGTTTTATGTGAATTTTGCTGAGAAACTCAACGCGACTATATTCTAGTGTAGGTATGGTGCGATTGTGAACTACGGAGCACCAAAGTCAGTATCAAGAGTTCAATAAGTCTTTTTACAGTTACTGTGTGGAATTTGGTAATTGTGTTCGAAAACATACTTAGTATTTTATTGTTTGCAATTGTTGTTAATTTACAATAAAGATAACATTGGTAAAATAACGGCTGATTTAAAGAATATTTCTTTTTATTAATAAGACGATTGGTGATTATGTGTTGATAAAAGAGAATATGTGTTATTTTTCGTTGTTTGTTTTTTTAAAATATATTTTACGGGTAAGCACAGCGGCCTTGATCGCACCTGATGTTAAGTGATGATAAGGCTAATAAGAGGAAGCGAACTTCACCCGGGAACCTCAACTAGTGAGGCACTCTCTATCTTTTATTTATTTGTTCAAAAAACTCACTGGCTTACAGTATAATTACACCAAAGCGCCAACAAGCAAAACTTTTTACATGCATTAATTAAAAATTACATTTAAAATCTTACAAACACATTTCAAAATAATAGATAAGTACTAATAATAACAATAATAGACATAGAATAATACAAAACAAAAGTCATTTGAAATCAAAACAATAAATTTGCAAATGAAATGTCAATATTATATAAAAAAAAAGGGAATAATCAAGCCAAAAATAATACTGTTACAGATAAGATACATATGGATCTTCTTATCTCTAGCTACCGGAACACAACAATGCTACAAACATTGAAGTTATGGCGACATATATAGATAAGATGGTGATTGCTAGTCAGGCGGACAAACAATACCCCCCGCTGGGAATCGAACCCGGGACCTCTGGGTCTAAATCGGTGGTTTTACCCACTAGACCACAGAGGCGGTTCAAAGTACAAAAGTAGTTTTTAGCTGATAACTAACATAAGTGTTACTTTGTGTACTTTGTGCGACTTTCACAATTAATTGTTGTATGTGAGAGATCTATTCATCTACAGTAAAAATATATTGAATTTACAATATAAATGTACCTGTAAGTTATTTAAGGTGTTTGAAACCAGACCTGAAATTATCTCTAAATGTATAGATGTACTGTTGTTGTAATTTCGTGACCCGAAATAAATAAATATAGTTAAAAACGTAAAGAGGTAACGTTTGTGATAATGTTTTTTTGTTTGTTTTCCAAAAGTTATTTCCAAATGTCATGAGTTCGATCCTCACTCGAGCTTCTAGAGAATGATTGATTTTTTTCAAGTAAAATTTTATCTTGTAACTTTATTATAGCTTTGTGAATACAAAATTGAAAAATAATAAAAATATTATTTAACAGATAAAATACTACGTTCCCTGTCGGTAACAAACTGTATTTTAGTTTATTTTTATTTTTATATTTTAACTAGTGGACCCGGCGGACTTCGTACCGCTTTTACAGTTTCAAAAGTCTGTTAAAATTTCAATATAAACGTATAAAAAACTACCAGGTACTATTTCCAACATCAAATTCAAGACCTAAGTAGTAAATTATGAGTTTCATTCTTGTAGGAATATCGCGATAAAAACACTGTCCTATATATAAAATCCTATGTGCTAATTCAGGTTATAAACTGTCTGTATGCCGAATTTCATCCAAATCCATCCATCCGTTGCAGCGTGAAGAAGCAGCAAATATACACACACACCAACAAAACTCAAGAAAATCAAGGTTTTTTAATTTTGTTTGTACCTCCATCCATCCACGTGAACGAAGTCGCGGGAAAAGTGCTTGTATTAAATACAGGCATAGATATCTATTCCGTCTGCAACTGTAAACACAGGGCACGGGTTATAAGTAAGGTGGGGGTCGCAGCACCGCTGTAACTTGCGGGGCCAACCGCGCATTGAATATTTAACCTGACACACACACACGCACACGTTCCTTCAACAGAGGTGGGTGTGGATTCTTTTCAGGGTTTTTGTTTGTAACAGCACAAGCGATCCTACATTTAATAAAGATGACAAGTTTGCAAACAGTGTTACTTTTAAACTATGGAGATACTCAATAATTACGAGTATAAACATGGTACGAACCCCGTCAATAATTACTCTAATGTCACTTTTTTTGGTGCTCATAGTGGTTGCAATAATTAATCATATCGTAAGATCTTTTACCATCATGAGGCAAATTATTTAAATATTAACTATGAGTATGACTAAATATTCACTAATTATTGACGTGAAACATTAATATTGTTAAAATAACGTCTGATTTAAAGTAATATTTTTTTAATTATTATGGCTATTCACTAATATTGACGTTATGTTAAATAATGGTTGATGTTAACAACAACTAAAATATTAATATAGTCCTCTTTACCGTATCCGGTGACAGTGACCCAGACTAATCATTCCGATTTCTAGCATGAGCCCTGCGATTACTGGCAAATCCAAATTTGGTTTTTAAAAATAATTTGCGATTGTTCCGGCACTTTTAAAAAGACAATAATGATATTAATAATAAACTTTATATGTACACAAAAAAGACAACGATACAGACAATTTAACGAAGACATATAAGTACAAAGTAGGCGGAGAAGAAGACGATACTTATTTATAGAAATTAATATTTTTAGAAAGTTAAAATTTTATTCGACAGTTTTATATATGATTTACCGTATTTTAGAGTACGTTTCTACTAGTTATCACAGTCTTAAATTGACGGGTAGTCATAATGTTGATTAGCTTGGATCCCTAGCCTTCGTAAACGGGATTAGAAAAAAAATAAAATTCGAAAACGCCGTCTGAGTCGGAGCAGCTGAAAGTTTTTTTTGTAGTTTTGGGATTTAGAAGTTTCCTCGCGCCAGACGCGAAGTTGCGCTATCCCTGCACACCATTATGTGATGCATCTTTCCTAACAGTCCGTCGTTTAGAACTTTGTAACCCCCGTTTGGATAAGTGTCGCAGGAGCGATACCACAATACGTTTGGTTTTCTTTTGTTTTAGTTTCGTCATCGTAATCATTTGTTTTTGTTTGCGTCATCACAATCATTTGTTTTTTATCGTATATGATTGTAATTTGTTTTCTTATCACCATTTTGTCTTATTGATGCTTACAATCATTACTGACGCTTACAGTTAGTAAATTTTAAAGCCTAGCCTTGTTGAGTTTGTTGATGGTTCTTTTCAGAATTCTTTGTAAACTTAAGAACTGATGCCATAACTATTTTCATAAAAAAACATATAGGTAGTAGCTTCAATAGGTATACCTATCTACATATATTATGGCTACTGATATGAGCTGTAAACGTTGCCAAAAATGAATAAATAATTTTGAATGTATTCTTCTCGTTCGCTAAAGTCATGTCGGATGTATGACGTCGTTGATAGCTTTAGAAATACAGATGTCGTATAAATAACATAGTGGGTTAGGCGCATCTTATAGAATATAAAACTTTGTTCTCAGTTTGGAGACTTATTCGTCAACTGGCATGTGTGGAAGTGGCGAGTGCGTGCGAGTTGGCACCTTCCGATTTTACCAATTTTTTTTTGTCGTCAACTCGCTCGATCATGAAAATCTGACGTAGTATGTACAGTCAGTTACAAAAACGTTTGAGGAGGACAAATATATTGGAGGAATCATATAGTGACTGTAAGGGGAAGAGACAAAAGCGAAAAAGAGCTATAAATATTTTTTCTTTTTTTTTAGTGCCATCGTCATATGTACTGAAGTTTGGAGATAAGTATACAAAATTTTCTGCGATCCCATATAGCTTGTTTTAACTGGCGATACATAAGTCCAGTTAATAATTACAAAATATAATAGTTGAAAACAATATATAATAATAATTATTTTTATTATTATATCAACGCCTTGCAAGACCCACTCACCACTCAATACTCCACTTATGACTAAACTCTATGGAGCTAACGTCATGGACACTGGTAAAACAATTGCTTTACCCAAAAAACCGCAAATATGTAAAATTGCAATTCACAAAAACAAAAGTCCTTTGCGGTCTGAACTACAGCTGCGCCACCTAAATATAACGAGTTTTTTTAACCTACGAATACTAGTAAGTAGTCAGCCAACTATGTACAAACTGTACCTGCAAATGCAATTCGACAGAGCCCTTTCGATGCAACGAGACGCTTAAAACAACGTGGAAAATTGAAAAGTATGGTGGGTTATTCTATCTTTTACATATTTAACCTATAAATAAATACTATTTTCATATCCATATCCAAAGAACCGACAACCGCTGGGGTAAACGTGTTCTTGAGTGGAGACCACGACTCGGTAAACGTAGTGTAGGACGACCTCCAGCCAGGTGGGATGATGACCTGCGAAAGACTGCAGGCAGATGCTGGATGCGTCAAGCTGAGGACAGGGCGCTATGGCGCTCATGAGGGGAGGCCTATGTCCAGCAGTGGACTAAGATAGGCCGATGATGATGATGATGACTATTTTACCTTTGTAAACATTCATAAAGTTAAAGGAGTAACTATAAAGTTGAAAAAGTAAAGCTCTTTATAGAAACAACTTACTAAATTCCGATCACAAGAATCGTATTACATTCATGTTACATTTGTTATTTATTTATCATAATTAATGTATGTACTTAAAACGAATCTCATTGTTCTTTTTTATAGTTTGCTACCTTCAATATTATCTTTGTTTTTTTAAAAATTACATATACTAGGTACTGTACTGTTTTACGTAACATTTAGTTTCATGGTCAACACCATGAAACTAAATGTTACGTAGGTATTATTGGTCGACTGTTTACTAGTTGATCATAAACTCTCGTCTGTCTACCGATACAGTCAGCCGAGCCTATGTATACATAGCTGACCTGAATGACACTGAATGGTATACCATTATCATAGGAACAGTAAAAAACCTCTTCAACTTTGCTCCTATTGTTTTTTTGCAACTAACGTTACCTATTTCTATGCAACTCCGTTACCAAATAGCACATTTTTAAGTTTCCTCAGAGTCAACTACCAAAGTTGTACTGTTTGTGCAGCGAGAAATGAGCGAGCCTTACAGCTACTGCCAATTATCGGAAAAAATGGAGTGAACCAGACTAACACCCTTTTACTAAACCTATGAATCGCCTAAGTCTTGGCTTAATTATTACCCGGTCAAGTTAACTCGGCACCTGGCTCAAAAACGTCGCTTACACTCATGTGCCGACTTAACTTGACCGGGTAGTAGTTAGGCAAAGACTTAGGCGATTTATATGTTTAGTGCAAATGGGTTTAAGTGTACAACGTGTAACAGAAAGGTGTGGTAAAAATCTAAAAATACAAAGTGTATCCAATCTAGAATTTGTATGCAGAGTTACTAAGACTTAATTATCAACTTTAATTTATTATGCAAATTTTAATTAAATATTTCTATTTGACGTCACACCAAAATAAACAAGCCTTAGTCGTTTAGTTTAGTCTCTGTGTACTTACATTTATGATCACTGCTGCTTGCTTATGCGGGCCTGACGCGCATAACTTGATTAATATAAATATTTAGCTTACAGTTGCATGACAAATTAAGGTGAACAACTATGTCTCAGTAACTCTGCATACAAGTTCTAGTTTCTAGTACTAGACTTCTATACTAGACGAGATCTAGAATTCTAGGCTCTTTGGATCTTTTCATTTTTACCACACCTTTGTGTTACCCATTGTTTAAAAAACTATCGCCTATGGCACTAAAACGGTTTTGATCATAGCTGTTCTTCATCATAAAACCGAGAGTTTTTTTATCATTCGATAGCAAATTTGCTGTATGTACATATTCGCGTTTTCGTCAACATGATCGAATTTTTTGTGATATCTTCCAAAGCAGGGTCTTCCGGCTAAGTCTAAAAGAAAGCTCCAGATGTACTTACTTCTACTTCAAAATAAAGAATTAAACTTTATTTATTTTATGATGTTAAAATAAAGAAAATCTTAATACCCAAGTACTTCTATCTCTATCTTCTATCTATTTAGGTATATTATGTCGTTTGATGATAAACTAAAAAACCTATGTTCGCAGACAATGAAATAGTCCTCTCGCGCTGCTACCCCGCGCGCCGCGTCTACGTTCGTACTCGTTAGCGTGTTTATATAATCTTTTAACAGCCAGCTTTCAGCGCGCTCCGCTTCTTAATTTGTAAATGCCTTTTAATTGTGTAAAACGAGCGACTGATTACTGAACAGATTTGATATTTTTTCAACGTAACTTTCGTTAAATTCGAGATTTCGAGAACACTGGATTAAATTTTAATGTTTAACTTTAATGATAAAGGTTTTGTTTCTTTTTTGCAGATTAGCTTTTGCAGACTATATTTACGGTAACTATACCTGACACATTATCATATTATTCATTCCTTCTTCATCGTCATCATTGAATACTTAATTTCTATCTTCTTTTAAAGCTATCATACGAGTACATTAAGTGGCAAAAAGCTTTCTTTCTAAAAATAAACGGAAAGATACTTAGTAAAAGAAAATATCATTAGTCTGCTCTATATGCAAAAATAAATAAATACTATCATCATGATATATATAACTGACTGACTGAGCACATATTATCACAATGCTTTTATTTTTACCATTTCTTATGTAAAAAAATAACGTTTTCTTACGTTTTCTAATATATTGTCAGTTCCTTATAAACTTGCCAACAACATGCGTAGAAAACGTAAGAAAACAGTGATTGTATAGTATCTAATACAGAAACATGTATACAAGATTACCACCAGGTACTGTACACGTGAAAAAATCCACATAACAAAATACACACGCGCCAGTACAATTTCCCGGACACGATATCAGTAGCCGATCGACAAAAAAACACCCGAGTATTTTATATTTCTGATCACGACTTAATCGTAAATATGAAGGGTTGAGCGCACCTTCTGTTAGCTATTGCAAAAAGAGCGTTGCGCACTCTCCATAAAATATATTCGGGGGCTTGTACACAGCCCTATTCCAAATCTTTTGAAACGTCTGGTAAACAACAATACATATAGCTATAATCTTCCTAAAAGGGACAGTAACCAGAAATTACAAAAACCTAAATAAAAATAATTTTATTAATTTTGTCAAAAAAGTAACACAAAAATTGATTTACAGGAAATGCTACATAACGAGTATTATTAACTCTAAAGTCTGCTATTGGCTGATAAATAGCATCAAAGTATTATTTATTAAGTGCTTGCTTCAGACCATCATACTTTATTCATGATAGGCTACAATTAGAACCGTTTTCAAAGTAGTACGTAATAAATTTAACTACTAGAAAACTCGTAGGCTCACGCGTCATAGCAGTGGGTATTTCTAGGAAGGGCATAATGAATTTAGGTACTCCACTGGTAAATAGAAGGATAGTAATACGAGCCAAAGTAGTAGTCACTTTAATGTTGAGAAACTAAAGTAGCTTTTACATCAACACCGATTTTCGGTATCACTACGCGGAATCCTTCAGAATAAGGCACCCGGCACAGTATCACATTATATTATTTATATATAATGTAGAAGCCAGTTCTTGGCATATGTTTCGCGCTGTTTTATTTCAACGTATAAAGTGCGTCTCCAAGTTATTTTTTTTCTGGTGTATTTTATTTTAGTAGGATTTATAAAAAGAGAATTTGATTTTTGCCGCCCGAAAAATATTCTTTACTTTTTATGTGGGCACACGGTATACATGAAAAGTTATTACAGCTTATGATTCACATATAATGTATGTTAACATACAGCTCGTAGTGATCTCTGAGGCTACGAGGCGATGCTTACATTGTAAATCAATATCAGTTCAGACTACATCAAACCAAGATCTACTTCTGTAGCATTAGTAGTAGTGTTAATAAGTACTACGTAATACGATTTTTTTACAGTAGGTATAATCTTTTTTTAAGTCATATTGTAAAATTTGCCCAGCCGAAAACTTTACAAAAGCAAATACCTACTATAATATAACCAAATTTATATAATTCATATAAAGTAAGAGTTCTGGAGCTGGATATTAAAGATTTAAATTATTGTATCTCAATTATATTTTTTTTTTGCTAAGAAGAACCTTCGTCTTCGCTAAAGGATAAATCATAAACTGGCTATCTTTTATATGTACCTAAGCCAAACCAGTAGACCACTGAGGCGGTGAAACCCATAAATTTTAATGCATTTTATGCCTTAATACTAAAAAAAACAGTTATTCAATAATTTGTTCAATTTAAATACTTTTACTTAACATTTAAATTAAATAAAGCATCCTTATCACATAAAAATAATATTGGTCAGTCTAAAAAAGCCAAATTGTCTGTTCTGCCGAAAATATTTTTTTCTTCATTACCTTGTTTTCCTTTCGTTATAGTCAATAAATTGGTTCAAAATTTCATATTAAATTTGCCACACGACAAGTTAGTTCACTAGAAACATAGCGTGAAATATCCAAAGGAGCCTTTTAGATCCGAAAAAGTTTCACGCCGAAATCATAACTGTGCAAAAGATAATGTCTCGCAATTAAAACATTGCTGTTGCTTGTCGCAAAAGCATGATAAATTCGGGCAGACACAATGCTCCCCTAACTTTTACGTCCGCGAATAACGAGTTTTTAACTTTGTGGTAAAGCGAAAAATGTCTCCATCTCCTTTACGCACCTGCGCAAAGCATGAGAGGGAGCGAAATTGTTGTTTTGTTTTTTTTTTTACTTTCCCAATAATTTAACAGTTTTTAAAATTAAAAATAAAGTCATCATCTCAGCCGAAGTACGTCCACTGCTAGACAAAGGTTCCCCAAGGTTCTCCTCAACTATTTTTTGTATGTACGAGTATAGCCATTATTTTTGAGCGTTTGTGTACATTCTGCGTCTGCATCTGTACCATGAAGATGATCTACATGTTATATGTATTAGTGTACATACATCTCTCTTCAGCCTATTGCCGTCCACTGCTGAACGTAAGCCTCCCCTAAAAAGCGCCAACCATCCCGGTCCTGTGCAGTCCACATCCATCCACCACCGGACATCTTTTTCAAGTCGTCGGTCCACCGCGCAGCAGGGCGTCCTATATGTATAATATATATGTATATGTAAAAGTCTCAACAAGCTTGATGTCTCGTTCCAATTGCGATATTGCAAGTTGCAAGCAACCTTCACAATGCCAGTTTTAATGGGTGACCACTTAGAATGTCTCGCTCGATATCCGTGTTTTGGAAGATGTGAAACCTTGGATGTTGGCTTAGTGGAATATGACTCGATCTCTTTCTAAATTTATTTTATTTATTGCTAATTTCTTTGCTAATGATCATGTAGGAAAACTTTTTCGTTAGTTCAGTTTCAGTTTAGTTTCATATTTTTCAAACAAAAGCCAATTCTAAAGAAACTTTCTATCTAATAAAAACTTCTATATTTCTATTTCGACTAATCGCATAAATTCTGTAAAATTATTTTTTTTATTATGCAAACACAATTCATGTTTGCAAACAATTAAATAGATTTCGTGTACTCCATCGTATCCGCTCTTAACTTGGACTACAACTTAAGGGTATTCCGAGGAAATTACAGAAGGAAAACGGCCCTGCTTTCAATAAAACTGTCGTCTTTATTTAACAGGGCAAAAGTTATCTTGGCCCCACACCAAAAGCCGCACAGGTCGCTGATATTCCCCGTTATTCTCCTCTCGTGGGGTAAACCGTAGTTTTTATAGTTTGGAGATAACCATCAGCTCTGCCTCCGTCTGTATGTGACAGTGACAGCCACTTTAATCGAAGCAGTGCTGATTATAAATCTTTCAATTGAGTCTATACTATTAACACAGAGTACATATACCCCCCGAACTAATAATAAAGAAGTAAAGTTTGTGTCTATGTTTGTTTGTTTGTCGAGGCTAATCTCTGGAACTACTGATCCAATTCCAAAAAAGTATACCTTGTGGGTAACAAAGGCTACATTTCATTTTGATAAAAAAATATTTCTTTTTAAAACCTCAAATCCACGCGGACGAAGTGTATAGGTATAGTGTAGTATAGTGCTAGTCTATACTAATATTATAAAGAGGAAAGCTTTGTATTTTTGTATGTATGTATGTTTGCAACGAATAAACTCAAAAACTACTGGACCGATTAAAGAAAATCTTTCACCATTAGAATGCTACATTAGCGCTAAATAACATAGGCTATATTAAAAAAAAATTATAAGAAAGTACCCTCCAAAATGTTTGAAATTAAATTAAATTGTTGATGGGAAAGCCTTCCAATGTTTTGATCCATATTTTACGTAATGTTTTAACTTTTTATAATTTGAAATGTTATATGTTATTGTTAATTCAAGTAAATTGCAATACCTGAAAATAGTGATTAAGTTTATATAAGTCACCTACATTTTATCTAGTATAAGATCTATATATAAGTACACACTAAATATGCTAAAAATATATTAATAATTTATTTTAGTTATTGTATTATATTTTTTAAGGTTTTTAGTTTTAGGTTCATTGTTCTTTTAATAATACTAAATCTTTATTAGAATAACTTTTGCATGTCAGTATATGTAATAAACTAGTGCGCTTTGACTTTTAAATAAACGTAACTTGTTGTAGAAAACTACGAGTTTTCGTGCAATGAGAAGTGAGCCGGCTTGACAGCTCCGGTCACCTATCTGGCAAATAGGGAGTGGCTATACATGCGTAGCCATTGTTTACCAGAGAAACATTTAAGAACATCTACTTTTATAATTCAAAATGGTAATCATCGTCATTGTCTATTTGTGAACGAGCTAATAAAGTAAGTATAAAGTAAATAGCCTATGACTGTCCCACTGCTGGGCAAAGGCTTCCATCATTGAAATCCAATCATCACTGCCATTAATGGCTTAATCACCACGCTTGCCAAATGCGTGTAAATTCCGGTGGTAAAATCTAACACTCTTTGCTTGATTTGAGAATTGAACCGAGACCTTCGGGTGTCAGGCCGAGCACTTTGCCACTAGGCCACCGAGGCGTTAACGAGATTATAAACAAAATAAATAAATGGGGAGTGAAAGTGCTACGAGGCTAATATAAAATAAATTTACCCCAAGATTGCGCAAATGAATAACCTTGCGCAATATTAAATAAGCGGGCAATTGATTATATCGGCATGAACTAGGTGGTAATTACCCCGAGGGCGGCCTATCAAGGCATATTGCTTCCCACAACGCATCTAATTCTGAATTAATTGAGAGCAAATCGCAAATCACTTTTAGTGTTATTAGTTAAGTAAAGTTATGCTATAAGAATATTTGAATTTTGCTTACGCGAAATTACTTACCGCATGATTTAATTTAAAAATCTCCTGGTTTGTATGTCACTTTTTAAGGTTTCCAATCCGCACTGAGCACGCGTGGTGGCTTACGGCCCGTTCTCCTTATCAATGCCTAGGGAAGGCTCGTGCCCTCGTGTCCACGTTGATTTTGTATTTTTTTTTATATTAGCGGGTAAGCTCAGTGCCTTGATCTCACCTGATGTTAAGTGATGATAAGGCCAATGATGGAAGCGCACTTCACCCGGAATCCTCAACTAGTGAGGCACTGGCTATCTTATCTATAACTGCCGGAACACAACAATGCTACAAACATTGATGTTATGGTGACATATTTAGCTAAGATAGTGGTATTTTAAAAAATAAATATTTTTTAAATTTAAGGATCTGTAGCCAACATTACCCGCAAGAAATTTATTTTATTCGTGAAAGATTTTTTGGAACTGGACCAGTAGTTCCACAGATAACCCTTCTCAAACAAACAAAGTCACAAACTTTACCTTTTTATTATAATCTTAAAAAGTAAAGTTCCATAAACCTAACACTGCAGCTACGTTTAATAACCATTTTGTATTCATGGCAAAACCTGTCAAATTTCTTCAATAAATGTTTAACCAAATAACATAAGTCATAAAGCTTAAAATCTAATGAGGAAATTTGTCAGTTTGTGATAGTCTATGTGTACTTGCGACAGGAGTAGTTAGTCACATTGGAAGCTGGTCGTAAAAGGTTGAAACATGCTAAAAGGCCTGAGCTGAATGAATAAATAAAACGTTATTTGGCACAAATATACAACATTTTTTTAATGTTAAAAGGAGGCAGACGAGCAGAGAGAAACGTGCTGGTCTTACGAACCACTATCATACTGTACAGACAATCAGTAATCGTACCAAAAAAATTGGCAAGTCCTTCCTCTGTAAGACCATTCGGCTTTGGAATTCTTTGCCGGCGCATGTGTTTCCCAGCTCCTATATTTAAACGGTATTTATGCAGGCCGTCATGAATGGGTGCGCTTGTTACCGTGCTTGTTCCACGGTGAGGAGCGCTCTCATTATTTTGGACTGCATCGGCTGCTTACCATCAGGCAGAATGTGGTCACTATGACGTGTCAATATATAAAAAAAAGGCGGGTCACCTGATAGAAAGAAATCACCGCCGCCCATGGACATCCGCAAAACCAAAGTAATCGCAGATGCGTTGCCGGCCTTGAGGAAGGAGTCGGATCTTGAGGAGGGAGTAGGAATTGGGAGGGGGGTGGGGTGAGAGATCGGCCTCCGGTACTTTCACTCACCGGACGAAACACAACAGACAAAATGAAGAACTTAAAAACATTATATTCATTACAACTTTTGAATAAAACATTAATAATTCTATAAACAGTACAAAATTTAAAAAAAGATTTATTTTTAAAAAAAATGTAAGATTTATTGATCGAAGGTTGTTATTATTGCCATAAATTATTTCAACCTGTGGAGGAGCGGTCCCTTCTAATAGAGACTTATTAGTTTAAAGGGAGGCTCCAACCACTACCTAACTATGTAAGTTCTATAGATAAATAAAACATTTTTCATTTTCATTTTTATTTTCAAACGAACCTAACATCATGGAAACAAAATCACTACCTAAAAAATTTATTAATTTATTACCAAACTTTTTGAAATAACTGTAACAGAATCGTTTCGGCAGTTAAACACTCAATGACTCGTTAACTTCGAGTGTCATACGGAAACTTCAGCGGTGCGGCGTTTTGCACTGAAAATATATATACGTACGAGTATTTTTCGCTTGATTTTATCATAAATCCAGCGAACAAGGATTACTGCGTTTCACAGTTAGTTCGCCTCATATATTTTAAAGCAAACGACCCAAATAAATTCGGTCGTTTGACATTCAACTACTCAACTTCGCGTTTGGGGAGTGTAGCGACAACTGTACCCGCTTGCAACTACTGGCAATATGTTGTTTTAATGATGAACTACTCGGTAACCTAGTGGCTAAGCGCTCCGCTCAACATTCGGAGGTACTGGGTTACCAATTAAAAACTAAATATATAAAAATGCTATTAAAATGCAGTTGGAATGTTAATAATAAATGTAACATCTGATTCCGTTTGTATATAACATTATTATATTAAATGATTTTTTTTAATATGTGCTACGCTATGAGTGCGTGTCAAAATCCCAGTCATTTAATATGCTGTAAGCGGCCGCGACAAATTGCGACCGCGGATATTTCAAACGAGTATCTGGTCGACCTACATCTCACCTAGAGATAAGCGCATTTTAGCCAGACTTTAAAAAAGAGGGATGTCCACAATAGGCCTTGGTTTTCATATAAGTTTGAACACAGATCAGTCCAGTGAGTATTAAATTAATGTGTGTATGTGTCATAAGCTTGATAAGTAACATAAATATTTTGCTTATATTATTTTGAATTTTGCATTCACAAAGCTATACTCGTATATAGATACGAGACAAAATTTTACTGAATTTTTTTTTTTCTAGTTACATTAATATTTTGTGTTTCTTTAAAAACAACTTCCTTGATTAGTTTTATTTTTCATGTGAAAAGCGTTTGCCCGGAGAATAATTATAATTAAAGTTTGATCCTAGTAGTCTATTACAATTAATCAATAAAATTATATTTATTCTCTCTTAAATACTGAAAATTGTGAAAAAATCTTTTCAACTAAGAAACACATAAACACAAATTAAGTTTATGGAGACAGTTTACATTACATAAATCTAGTTAAGGCGAAGGGTAAGGCACACTAGCGCCGTCAATTGATAATTTGACAATTACTAACGAACCGAATCTTTTTTATACATTGCGTACCGTCCGACAACAGGAAAGCATCCATAGTATATATTTAATAATTGTGCACTACTTTTTGTTGCGTGGTTTATTCACAAAACGGGCTATCGCATTTATTCACAAACAATGGCCACTGTTGGTGTTAGCGAATGAATACAAAAACAAACCTAAAAGTAGTGCACAATTATTAAATAAAAGATGTTTGCCTAGTGTCGGAAGGTCCGCAATGTCTGAAAAAAAATCCAGTTTAGCAGTTATCAAATCAAATCCATTAGCGGCGCTAGTGTGTTTCCTTCGCCTTAAGGGACGCCCATACATTATTATTTAAGTAATTTAAACAATACTAGTTAAATCAAAAGAAGAGGAAAATGTCTAACAGTTACTAGGTACCTATCTTCCATCTTACATTTTATCGTCAGATTATTATCTACAATGATGGAATTACTAGGCTGATATACAAAAAAAATTAAATAAATATATTTTTTTATTGTTTTGATGAATCACCACATTTGAATCAACGACCGCAATAGCGTAAACTTTTGACACGTCGAAATATATGATTTATTAACTCGTCACAGAGACAAAGTGTTGGAGTGAGTGTTGGTTCACCAGTGACGCCATACCCATTAATAAAATTCATATTTGCGGCCTTACCATGTTTGCATTCAATCAACAGATTACCATTTAGATAATTGTAATAGTAGACTAACACTTTACACATTTGTTGGAGATACAATTTGTATGAACCCCAGTTGGATTGTTTAATTAATACTTAGTAAACACTTTGTTGTAACACATTGCGGGTATTTTTCAATGTATGATTGTCCGTTCATTAATATAAACCTAACTAAAACTTGTATAATTTGTACTAAAACCTTTAATGTGTTCGGCGAAATATTTTACAGGAGTATTGGCGAGAACTGAATTTATGAATGTTTATTTCGTCGGTCTTTTAATGGCAACTGAGTAACTATATTAAAATTAAATGTTCAAATAATTTTTAACGCAAATTTTGTTGCGAACAAATTATAAAAACACAAACTGACCCGGAATGTCAGAAGGGTGCAGGTTCAAATCCTGCTCGTGGAAATTTTTTCAACATTTGTATTTTTATATTAAAATTAATTTGAAATATAGATTTTTCTTTGATAACTTAACTATATGCTAGTTAAATACTGTTATATTGTTTATATATATCGTATCGAATGCAAACTGCAAATAAAATAAAAAAATATAACTTTTCTTATTTTCTACTTTTAAACTTATGCGTTTTTTCAACACTTGTCATGTGAATCCACTAAAAGCACCTGCTAAAAATATCAATAGGTGCTGAATGTGGACTAGGCCAGGTGCTATTCGTGCAGGTGCTATTTAGGCGGGTGCTCAAAGTGGATTACCTCGTTTTGACGAGCCACGGTCGGAGGATCTCGGTCACCAAACGACCATACAAACATTGAAAGAAGAGTGACATGATAAATTTATCGATTAAATGCATAGGAAACGGACATCCCTTTACAAAAGGTAGTATCTGCGCACATAAAATATGTTTCCGATGTCCTAAGTTCTGAATAGGTAGAAATCTAAGCTTGAGTTATTAACGCTAGCAGAGTCTCAGCACAGCTGTTTATACAATAAAACTTATCTGAATATTACATGTTCGTACCGCAAATCAGCATTTTACTCCGGATATCACACACCGCCTCCGCGACGGACGCTGAATAATTAAATTAACGCCTGTTCTCCTCAAAAAATTGATAGCGTTCCGCAGCCAATCTCAATATTGAAGACGTGACTCGGTTGGCGAGCAGGCGATTCTTGCGTTTCATTTTTTAGCACTCTTTCACTCGGCTAAGTGACTTGATGTGTGCTCAGACTGGCGGAACATGCGCGCTGACTTATGTGCAAAGCTTAGGGGTTTTTCTAAGCAATTGAGGAGATCGAAATGTTTGAATTATTTTCTTATTTTAGCGCGGCATATTAATAATGTAGAGGACTGATAGCGACTGGAACACCACACTGAAGCAAAGAACAGAGAAAGAATAAATATTCACAAATCACTCAAACACGTAATAAACAATACTTAGTCCATTGGAGCAGGGGACCCAAAGTGAGTCTTGGCCTCCAAAATGAGAACTTGTCACTTTCCCCTGTCCAGTCTCTTGCCAGTTGACGGGTCCGAAGTCGCGCAAGTAAGGTTATATAAACGATAGGAACAAAACATTAGCAATCAATGTAGGTAGAACTGGGCTGGACACGTCAGTTGCATGGGCCCAGAGAGGTTCGCCAAGCTCGCCGCTGACTTGGTTCCATGTGACGGACATTAGAGACGTGCCAGGCCAAAGCGGAGATGGCGAGACGAATTAACCATTTTTTGTCGGGGTGGTAATAGGTGGCCCTGGATAGGGACGAGTGGAGACATGGAGGGCTTTTGTCCAGTAATTGGCACAATATAGGCTATTTAAAGAATATAACATGTTTGATAAGAATTGACTTCAGAGTCGATTTCATCCATTATTTATATATTTTTTTTATAAAAT
The DNA here is from genome assembly GCA_963082485.1 of Eudonia mercurella. Classification (NCBI taxonomy): domain Eukaryota; kingdom Metazoa; phylum Arthropoda; class Insecta; order Lepidoptera; family Crambidae; genus Eudonia; species Eudonia mercurella. Next base: position 21,158,457 of record OY720026.1, on the reverse strand, counting down.
AATAACTTTGTATAAGTAGCATTTTTCAGTAAACAGTCGATACTAACGGTTTAAACCAACAGACTTTACAATGATACGTCATATTGTGTAATAAAACTACAATCACAGGCGTCATTGTTTTATTTTTTGTGTGAGTTGTTGTAATTACTTGAATCAAATGAATTTGATTTTATTAATTTATTTATAGCAAAATTATAACACTACATATTCAGGTTTACTTGATACTTCAACAGCTTCTGATATTTACGGACTGAAGTTCTATCTAGAGAATCGTTTAATTGGTTTTACAGACGGTCCATTTCTATTTCATTTTCAATTCCAATAAAGTGGACTGGATAACTAATCCCCTGCAAGTTCAGCAACTACCTTTCACCCGGAACCCAATCGTGGATAAAGCACGAGAGAACAAAAGAAACACGTCTATTACATTATTTATTACAGTAGAACAGAACAACATTAAAATAATACACAATACCCTTCCTTTGCAGTCGGGTTAAAAGACAATTTAAGCTTTTTATTCAGCTTTGAGCTATTGTAATATCGCTAGTTTTCAGTGCTACCAGTAAATGGTAGAAAGAGTAACAATCTAATTTAACAATTACGTTTATAACCGGTTTCTTAGAGAGTTTGCTGATTCCCTCAGACGGCATTTTCAGCTTCAACCGGGCTTTTTTGGGGGCAATGAGAAACTTAAAGGGTTCCTCAAGCCGTGTAAAACGTAGCACCGTCAGAGGTTTTCTCAAAAATATTATAAACATGGTAAAAATCCCGTTATTAATTACTCTAATGCCAATGCCCATGATATTTTTTTTTAAATCTTTTAAAAAACCAAAATAAGAAACAGATAAACATGCGTACAAACTGACCTACTGTAAATAAATAAATATAGTGTCTACTAATGCTGTTTTATCTATGATGATGGCAAGCGTCTATTGGTATAATGTGTAGATTACACATGATTAAAATTGGGGTATTGGGATCATCTGATCGTGTTACCTGCCATGGGATGTACCCATACATGGGGTGCATTAAAGTTATTTTTTATTTATAAAACACTCTCAACTGTTGCCATTCCAAAACAGCACTTTGAGAAATTCTTATTAGAGTTGCAAAGAACCACAACATGTTTACTCTTGGGGTATTGGGATCTGATACTGATCCCAATATCCCAATTTTAATCACAGATCAGATCAAATTGGGTACATCCCATGGCAGGTAACACGTCGCTGGGACGAAACGCTCTCTCCATTATTTTGTTATGTTAATGTATGTAACTTGTAAGTCTATTAATGTGTGTGTTTTTTATTCCTTGCGGTTAAGTCTTTACCTTCATCTCACCTGATGATTAATTGTGTAAGGCCGAAGGTGGAAGCGCAGTTTCCCGGAATCCTCAACTACTGAGTGCCTTAGGAGTAAAGAAAGCTACTAGCTACACTCTAACTGTTGGAACGATTTAGGTAAGATGGTGGTAGCTAGCCAGGCGTACTTAAAATGACACCAACCAAACCTCAAACATGTACACCCCAATGGGAATCAATCTTGGGACCTCTCAATTTGAGACCGGTGCAGTGGTCTAACACAGAGGCTGTTAACTTAACTAATAACTTTTCTTCCTCTATTCACCAACAGGTAAGACGTTCCTTCAGCGTTATGAATTAAAAAAATGGACAAGCGCTCTATAAGGTACAAGGAAAAGCGTCCATCGCGTGCAATACATCACGTCACGTCGGCCATTTTGCCTCGGAAAGGGAAGCACTCAAAAAAAGATAAAATAACACGGACGCTATCAGTAAACATGGAATATTATTAGGACGCATAAACGCGCCGTAATAAACGTGTACTAGATTTTTATGAGTTCGAAATAAATGTTGGTTTTCTTTTGTTGTAAGACCGAGGGGAGTGTACGCGCTGACGTATTCGGAACTCTGAGTGAGAAGGTAAAACGACTTTAGTTTTATTTATACAAATATAAGTTGTACGCAAATAAACTGCTTTAGTTAGGGATTAAAAACTAATCTTACGCATTGCCGCATTACAACAATGCGTTTAGGATGCTGTTGGGGTTGCCGCGCTTTTGAAGTGTGTTGTCAATGTTCGCGGAGGCACGCATCGATAGATTCCACGCCATCAGGTGGAAGAGAGCGGCGTCTTTCCTCGGCAAGGTGCGCTGCAGCAACAAGAGCATCCTGAACACCATTAATGATAAGGTAGATTGCCCCATCCTATGATTGATCTCACCCAGTATTCCAAGTATTTATAAGTAATTTTTTGTGATCTAACTAAATGCTTTACTAACATAGCCTGTAAGAATGTACTATTAACTAACACATTTATGGATGCTCACTATTTGAAATAAAGTTTATATTATTATTACTCGTATTATGTTTTCCTTTAGTTGATGGCTTCGCGTGATTTGCACATTTAACCAGTGTCAAAGTAATTTTTCTTACAAGTAATACATAAATAAACAATATTTCTTTCCTGTATGATGATGATGAATGATAATAGAAGTCATCATCATCATCAGCTCATTTTATGTCCCCACTGCTGGGGCACGAGCCTTCCCTATGGATGGATAGGGAGAACGGGCCATGAACCACCACGCGGGCCCAGTGCGGATTGGTGGTTGTTAACGACTGCTAATGCAGCCGGGAACAACGGCTTAACGTGCCTTCCGAAGCACGGAGGAGCTCGACATGATAAATTTTTGGTCACCCATCCGATGACCGGCCTTTAGGAAAGTTACTTAACCTCAGCACTCGCAGACCGGGCGCGTTAACCACTGCGCCATCGAGCTCCTCATAATAGAAGTGAGAAGTGAGAAACCCCCCAACCCCTCGAGTATCTCGTAAAGATGTGGGTCTCGTAAAGACTAAGTCCTCGGGCGGACTTCTTGAGGGTTTTTGTTTCATTTGCCAACACTCATGCACTCTCACGAATACTTAACGGTTAATAATCCACCATTATTCTACATTCATATTCGACATAACACAAATTTTAGAAAATAAAACAAAACCGCAGACATGACTCTTCACCTTCCCGCCAAGAAGTCCACTCGTAATACTATTATTACGCATTATGCATTGCACTACATAGTGGTGACTTTCCACTATTAGCGCATATGTGTAGCATAACCAACTCCCATCTAGTTATCTTGTTGTACTAACCACTTATATGGATCTTTGTTGTCTGAAAAAAAACCATTTAATTTAATTTAATTTTCTACAAATAATATGCCGTCAAGAATAAAATTATTGACAAGATATCCACAATTTCAAGATCAATTTAATTAACAAGAAAATGAAAAATACTTATTATATATTATTATGAAAGATACGAGTATAGGTACGATAAATAAGGAAACATGTTAAAAAATAATTATAATAACAAAACAACAATAAGAAAACATGAAAGTGTGTGAAGGCCACTTTAGGCAACGCTTAAGTGTGTAATAATAAAAAGTTAACATACCTATTACAAATTTTTAAATTATACCTACTTATTAGTCTAATTTTATTGATGAGCTGAGATCGCTAGGAGTATACATCTCAAGAAGACCAAGAACAGCTTGGATGGGCCATGGTGCTCTAAAGAGAGAGTTGAAAGGAATGGAAACTTCAATGGTCGAGAACGCGTGAATCCATATTGTAACCGCCTCTGTGGTCTAGTTGTTAACACCACCGGTTTAGACCCAGAGGTCCCGGGTTCGATTCCCAGCGAGGATTGGTTGGTGGTAGGGCTTGTTTGTCCGCCTGGCTAGCTACCACCTTCTTATCTAAATATGTCGCCATAAAATTCAAAAATTCAAAATTCAAAATCATTTTATTCAGTTTAGGCTACAAGTAGCTCTTATGAATGTCACTATGCCATCGGTTCGTAAGTCTACTCTGGGCGGGAGATCTTGTACTGAGAAGAACCGGCAAGAAACTCAGCAAGTGTCCAGATCTTTTCTCCCTTACAGCGTCAAAAATATTGGAAAATGCCCGATCATAGCAGGACACTTTCCATTACAAATAAACACAAAACATACTTATAGAAGACAACCACAACATGTAAAAAAAAAACAAAAAAAAAATACAAAAAAAAAAAACATCAATGTTTGTAGCATTTTTGTGTTCCGGCACCTAGACATAAGATAGCTAGTGCCTCACTAGTTGAGGACTCCGAGTGGAGTGCGCTTTCATCAGTTGGCCTTATCATCACTTAACATCAGGTGTGATCAAGAGATCAGAGTTGCTTATCCCTTAAATATTAAAAAAATATTCAATTTAGTAGATGATAATACCTGGTAAAAAAATAATACCCAAATTGCATCGTCACCAGAATACCCCCGTGAGATGTCACAGGCTGTATTCATTCAGAATTTCAATGTCCCTTATCTGGCGGGGCGAGCCGTAAACATTGTCGTAAATACTCGTTATTCCTACAGATTCGGATTCCACTGTTGTGACAAACGCCCTGAATCATTGTCCATTAAGGATCGCTTGCGCACTTAACTTTTGATTGTTATGTGATTAGTACGAGGTCATAATAATTTAAGTGATTTCTTATTCTTTGCTTTTTTGAAGTTGTAAGGCCTTTTTCTTTTTCGTTCGTTTAAGGCTGTGCCGGCATTTTATTGACATTGGTGAATTTGAAAATGTTTATTTGATTATTGTTTATTTTTATTTATTGGAATAAACTGAAGACCTCTCTGTGATTCATAATAATTGTTTAGTTAAATATGAGATGTCAAAATAATGTGACAACTTTTACCTAGCAAATTTACAGCATTAAGAACTATTCTATTCTTTTGTATTCTAGTTACCTCTTCCTATACTTCATCATCATCAGCATCATCTCAGCCAAAAGACGTCCACTGCTGGACAAAGGCCTCCACAACGACCGGTTTTGTGCTGCTTGCATCCAGCGGCTTCCCACGATCTTAATTCGAACTAAGATAATCACATCACACTTATATTATAAATGCGAAAGTTTGTATTGTATGTGTGTCAATTTGTGAATTTGCATACAGATAGTTTATAATCTATATTAACACATAGAATTTACAACACACACATAGACTTTTTATCCCGATATTCCTACGGGAACGGAAACCACGCGGGTGTAACTGCGGGCGGCCGCTAGTTGTTATATAAATCGCTGGTAGGTTCTTTAGTTACATTGTAATTAATCACAGAAATTTTGTAATAATTTGAAACAAAACAATTTTGTGTATGAGCAAAGTAGCAATCGAGAAATAGCAATAAAAAAATATGTATTTTATTTTGTTTTTATTTAATCGGTACATAAACAGTCAAGGCCAATATAAATGTACACAAATAGCTTAGTAAATAACTAGTAATACAGTCTGTGTCTTCATACTGTTTATTATTAAAAACATTCTCCAAAGTTAGCTTAAACACTAATCCCCTTATAAATAAACAGAGAATAAGCTCCGAATAGTTCGAAAAAAGACAGTGTTTAAAAAATCAACGAGCAGGGTTTGAACCCGCACCCCACGACATGCCGGGTCAGGTGCACTGCCAACTATGCTATTATGGCTCAATCCAACTCGCCGAAGTTAATCAACACTATCTACTTTTACTCTATAAGCCAAAGGAGCCCTATTCAATGTTGACAATTACATCATCAACGGAACACGGAATAGTTATTCCGTGTTTTGACTCTTTTACTTGAAGTTTAATTTTAATTGAAGTTTACATGACGGGAACAAAACACGGAATAACTATTCCGTCTTAATTCTCTGTTTATTTGTAAGACCTTTAGTGCCTACAAATAAACAGAGAATAAGGTCCGAATAGTTATTCCGTGTTTGGTCTCTATTACTCTAATTTGAAATGACGTTTACATGACAGGAACAAAACACGGAATATCTATTCCGACCTTATTCTTTGTTTATTTGTAAGACCCTTAACGTTTAAATAAAATATCTTATATGGCTATAGCGAGTTTATTTTTCACCTTAATGTAGCCTGCCATTATCCCCTTTAATAAGAATCTGAGCTGTCGTCAGATTTGTTAATAGGAAATACTTTATTGATAACCTTAGTCGATGTTATTTTAGCTTTTAGTAATAATGTCTTAATATTTTCAAAGATGTTAGGGTAATCACGTCTCAAATAAAATAAAACTTTATTCTTTACGTGGGTAAATAGTACACCATTGTTCATTTACATAAAGAAAATGTATGATTAAAACTTTTTTTACTCTCCAAAATATCAAAGGCAAAAGTATGTGGAGGCAGTCGATGTGACTACAGTTAAAACTTTAATAGAAGTTACGACGTAGCGGCGCCGGCGCTGTCACAGGCTACGAAACGCAGATCTGCTACGTGCTACGACGCTACGAATTTTACTTCACTTATATTCTGTTTTGCTCGCTACAGTTTTTTTGCATTGATATATATTTTTATAGTCTATGTTCTACCAAAAGCCTCCCCTATACGTATGTACGTACACACACACACACTCACACACCCTCACACACACAATAATTTGAATTTATTTTTATTTGCCTTTTATTTTATTTGAATTTTACATACCTGTAAGATAAGACAGGTTTTATAATACTTGCCAGGAACGTCACCACAACTTTGTAATCATTTGTTTCCGTATTGAAATAAAACAATTTGAACACATCAAACTAAAAACATGCACACGCCGATTGTGATAATCCAATAGAATAGAAACAATGTTAACATGCATAAGAAACCAATGAGCGTACTCTACTAAAGTTCTTAATAGCTGCCAATGCTTCTAGTTCTAAGTCGGAATCATAATACCAATAGGCGTACTTAGTTTTCTATTCTGTGGCTTCGATGCTAGTTTTACTTTGAACGCTAAAATAATAGCTTGTTACCGCCACGGCGCGGCTCGATGCGCGAGTCTGACGACTTAAATCGCAGGTGAAGTTAAGTAGTTCTTGCTTAATTATTCAGTGATTATAAGTGCTTCTAGCGGGAATGAATATCGCTTTACAATGATACTGTAGTTCACGAACACTAGTGTGGAAGCGCACCTCACCCTAAATTACTGAGGAGCTGTGGGGTTTTACGTGAGCTCTTTAAGTAGTATTTTTGCTGCTGTCGAAACGAGACGCATCTATATGCGCCGCTACATGCGTCTAGTTTTCAGAACTCATGATAAGTGCCTTCGCCCACGTACGATAATCGGTGACCGATATTTTAGTCGGTGAAACATGTGGAATTCAATGGTAAACCGGTACTAAAACCTCGGAGAAAAAATCTGTCTGATTATCGGTCCTACAAAAAGTCGATCGTGGGCGGGAGCTGTACGACCCCTGGCTATCTTATCCTCACTGTAGCTACCTAACAGCGTTTTTGTGGTGACAGACTAAGAAGATGTAGCTACTTAGGAGGACTTACAACAAGCGCTACCACTAACAAAACAAAGTATAATATATTTCAACACTACTAAGCTTTGAACTTGAGACCTTTTACTCGGAGACTGTTGGTCTTATAAGTATAGCGGCGGCAAATGAAGTGAGTGATGTTATGATATCCTAGCCCGAAGATGAGATATGTCATCATCATTAGCCCATTTTATGTCCCCACTGCTGGGGCACGAGCCTTCCCTGTGGATGGACAGATAACGGGCCATAGGCCACAACGCGGGCCCAGTGCGGATTGGTGGTTGTTAACGACTGCTAATGCAGCCGGGACCAAAGGCTTTACGTGCCTTTCGAAGCACGGAGGAGCTCGAGATGATACATTTTTGGTCACCCATCCGATGACCGGCCTTTGCGAAAGTTGCTTAACCTCAGCACTCGCAGACCGGGCGCGTTAACCACTGCGCCATCGAGCTCTTCATGAGATATGTACTTTAAATAAAATTTATTCATCTGAGAAAACCCCAAAAAAGATATTTAGTAGTAATTATTTTCATATTAAGCTTTTGTTGGCGAGCTGACTAGGATGACTAAGATATATTATATAATCATAAAGCCGAAGCTTCAGTCAAAAAATCCAATCTCAACCCACTATTATATTCTATTTTAATCTGTTGGAAATAACCAAGGAGAATTTAATGTAAAAGAAATCCGAACAACTAGTTATGTTGCTGCGGCATTATGATAAAAACCTTTATTTATTATTAACATAAAAGAACTAAGGCTAAACCGCTAAACCGCTTTTCTATAAAATAGAATATGTTTAGATTATAAGCTGCTTTTACTTTCAATATGTATATATTTTTGTATTTATTTGGGTTTACAAACAGTCACACAATTTTAACAGATTTACATATTGTTTAAGTGTCATACATTTTATTATGCTACCAGCAGCGTTACCCAAATGTTCTACAACAAAATTGAAAAGTGGTGACTCTAGAAATTAAAAAGTAAGACAAATAATCAACAAAATAAACATTTAAAAATTATAACTCGTTCAGTGCATCTTACAAATCTTTTGAATATACTGACACGTGTAACTTACCATTCGATACAGTAATGATAAACGATAATCTAAAAGCAAGATTTGGTGCGCTTGTGTGTTAGTGTTATAATGTTGTTATTCTATTCTAACAGCTCAGTTATTCTGTAAAAACCCGAAACAAAACACCATTAGCTAAAGTCCAATATCAAAATAATGTACAAGCTGGATGCATTTAAAGGGGGATCAGTTAGCAGCCATGCGGATGGCTGTACCAGCAGTGACGTGCGCCTGAGATGTTATCTTAACAAACTGGTTGCGTGGTGACCGGACTTTTTAGGGATGTAGAGATACTGGATGTGGCCGAGCTGGTTTGTTTATTGCGAAATGCGAAGTCCGTAAGAAATAAATAGATTGCGACTAGAAGTACGTTACGTTGTTTCAATGTTGATGTTTTTGTTAATTTATTTAATAAAAGTTACACGATCGCATAATAAAACTAACACTTATTAATTTAAAAAAATAATGATTACACATTGATATTTGAAAGTACTTTTATAATTTTCTTACGTTCGTATATTTATGATCGCAAAAATAGTAAAAAAATCCCCTTTGAACGGTGTGATCGTTTGAAACCTTACACTTATCTAATACCTTTAAACTAGCAATTCTTGTATGTATATATAAATATACAGTGGTGGACTTACAATTAGAAATACTTCATATGAATTATGAAATTTTGAAGTCCACATACAATATTCGTGAAAAATTTATAGATTCAATATTTAATAATCATGCAACAATATAACCACTCAATTAGAATACTCCAGTATCAGAAATAGTCACATCCAGTATCTCTACTGCGTCGCCTACGCCCCGCTGATAAGACTTGAATTTACTGAGCGTAACGAGCACACTGTATGCAAAGCTTTATTGGTTTAGGTGTTTGGATGAGTGCCGCACTCCAGTGGGATCTTATAACACTGCAAATTATATTTTGTTTGATGCAACGGAATGGAATAGAGATGTTTCCATGTACAGTTTAGAATAATGCATCTCATTTTTGAAAGGAGTTGCGTATTATGTGCTATGCTAGTGGTTTAGCGCAACGTAATGCGTACGCATTTGATTTTGCGTGTATTAATGTTTACTGGAACACAAGTTATCAATGACCTTTTATCAAGTTATAGTTTAGTTACCTAAGATATATTAGAATACAATTTTACTAAGTTCACAGTTTTTAAAATTTGCGTCTTGTTCTTCATTGATGCGTCTGTAGTGAAGGTATAGTGTGGTAACTGCCACTGTAGTCTAGTGCTTAGACCACCGGTCTTAGAGCCAGAGGTCACGGATTCAGTTCCTAGATATAGATCATACAGTCACGAGCATTAACATGTATAATTTATAATTTTGTGCGTTATCAGTAAGGCCTTTGATTTTGTAAGTCATGAGAAACTTCTTGCAAAGCTCGAGTTGTATGGTATACGAGGCCCTGCTTATAATTGGATCAAAAGTTATTTAAGTAATAGAATACAGTTTGTGGAAATTTCAAAACTGGATGACAACCTTCAAAGTACGATATACAGATCAGAAGCTAGGATAAATACATCAGGTGTTCCTCAAGGCAGTATATTAGATCCAAAGCTCTTGTATATCAATGATCTACCTAAGTGTACCAAGTATCCATTTACTCTTTTTGCTGATGACATATCTGTGACTACTCATAAACAAATTAAATTTGACTACGAAAATGAAATTAATAATGAGATAGAAAAAATAACAAATTAGTTAGAAAATAATAATTAAATATAAATATAGCAAAAACAAAATATATTCAGTTTTGCAATAAAAATGGTGAACCTCTACATTTATCCATACGTCATGATAGCTTTAATGGCATATCATGGATACGTAGGTTCTATCCGTAGGTATGGGCTGGTCATGTGGGGCAATTCAACCAACATCAATCGTGTCTTCATTTTACAAAAAAAAATGTATAAGGCCTTTATGCGGTGGAGGGCAGTTAGAATCGTGTAGACCACTCTTTAAAAATTTAAACGTTCTTGCGTTACCATCGCTATATTATATTTGAAGTATTAGTGTTCGCGAAGAAAAATACGGATCTTTTTACAAAAAAAAAGAGAAAATTGCAATTTCCAAACAAGATATCCATCTAAATGAACTATACCACCTTCCGCTACAACCTGCTTCACTAGGAATAGTTACAGTATGTGCATTAAATTATACAATTCACTACTGGAGCCGATTCAAAATCTTCTATTTGCAAAGTATAAGCGGATCATTTTTAGAATCCTAGTTGAAAATAAAATTGCTTTTACGACACTGATGAATTCATAAGATTCTGCCGTGATGGACACATTAGAACAATTGCAAATGACCGTTCAGTAATTTTACTTATATGAATTGATGCTGATGTAAATGTATCCGATTTATGTTGTTAATGGTATTTAAAATTAATTATTGACATAAATTATATTAAGTTATTTTATTGTTGAGATGTATTTTATAAATTCTCCATATATTTTTATGTTATGATCATTAGTTTAAGGCATGACGATTGTAAATTTGCTTATCGATAATTCATCATACATTACATTAGCAGTCGTTAACAACCACCAATCCGCACTGGGCCCGTGTGGTGGTTTATTGCCCGTTCTTTCTATCCATCCATAGAGAAGGACCGAGCCCCAGCAGTGGGGACATAAAATGAATTGACGATGATGATGATATGGTAATATAATAAAATTATGCTACGTATATTAATGTTTAACTATGAAGTCAAAACTATAATAACGTAAACGATAAGCAGAATATTTTAAAATATTTGTATTTATGTGTTTTGCAGTTTCATTATGTTGAAATCGTTCTATTGTGACGTCACATTAAAATAAACAAGTCACAGTCCTAGTGGTTCAGTCACCTCTGTGTGCTTACATTTATGATTACTGCTTATACGTGCTTGAAGCGTATGACTTCACTCATATAAATATTTAATTAACAATTGCATGACAAATTAAAGTTAATAATTATGTATAAGTAACTCAGCAAACAAAATCTAGATCAGATACACTTTAGGTCTTTTAGATATGATCACACCAATCTGATACACATTGTATATTATCACATTATCATTTTAAAAAAAATAAGAAAGGAAAATATTTATTATGATGCGCCGAGCCACCCCAATGTATATGTGAAAAATAAATAAAATGTTACTAATATAAACTCTAACCTTAATCATATTTCCACATTTGTTCCACCTATATAGTAGCACTGGAACTTTGTGTTTCAGCAGTTTCCCGTTTTCTCCCGTTTTCCTGCAACGCGTAAGTTCTATGCTTTCTCGATAGATGGCGTTCTTCCTGACACTTGAAAATTGTGTGGCTGCTGTTTTCGGTGAAGCAACCACAGTTGGTCATTTAGTACTGATAATACCGTTAGATGGCGATAGAAAGCTCATTTAATTTTAGGTAAAGCAATTCCACATTTAGTACGATTCCATAGTTTGGGAAAACTCTATCAAGATATTTTATCACCTACAAATGCCCTGAATTGGTTCATAGTATATGATCATGTATATCCGAAATAAGGTCAGAAACTATTTAATTGATAAACGTTGCAAAAAACAGAGTTATTTTGATGTGACATCATTTGTTTTTTAGCGATAAGTCCACCTATTAAACTACTTTTTGTATTGTCCTCTGTATGTTTTCTTTGTAAAATACCTTTATAAAGAATACCTTTATTCAGAAATTAGCTAAGCTGATATATTTTAAAGAATAGAATAGAATAGAATATACTTTATTTGCTTTTGATTGGGGTACATTATAGTTGTTATTATAATATGGCTCCTCTCATTCAGCCAACATTGGTGGCATGTTAATTATAAATTAAAAAAGTAAATTTCACATAAAGCTATTAGCATAGCATATATATTGCCACCATATTTTGAACTTTATACAATTGAGATAAGGTCGAAAACCAATGAAAAAATGGAACATGCCCGTTATAGGGTTAAAGTTAAATCGAAACAATAAGGATGTCAAACTATGGATGCAAGTCATAATCAATCACAAACAAAAGAAAAATGTCGAAAAGGCTATGTCAAATGTCAATGAAAAAGGCGCAAAAGTTTTAGGAACTTAAAACTAAGAAAGTCAAACATTAAAAACTAAAAATAAGTCAAAAACCAAATACAACTTGTGTTTGGGTCGCCTTTGATTCCATGAACCTTTGAGCAACTATTTTCAAATTATGTGAAAGTTAATTAATAACTAAATTTCTGTTTAATCTGGACGATATTCTGATTTTGTTGTAATTAAATTTTTGCAACGAAACAGTTTTAACGTTAACCCTGTTATTCATAATGTGGACTAAAATTAGGCCTGGTTTAAAACTCTATCTCTATCTGTTTAAGGTTAGGTTGTTGCTTTAAATTTAGTTTTTGTTAAAAAGTCGCATCAATTTTTTTATAAAATAAAATTTTAAAAAAACACTACTAACAGCATAGAAAAACTTTTGCTGGAACAAATTGAGATAGCATCAGTTTTAAGCAAGGTCTAGTTTTAGTCAACATTTTTAATAACAAGCTGTAAAATCATTATCAGCTGCATTAATTGAACTCCTATAACACACTACGACATCAGTTGGGAAGTCCTCGTATTCAATGGGGAACAAATTATTGTTCTACGACACGTTGTGTCGTCAGATTATGTATTATTGTATACAAATTCGTATATATATAAAATATATATATATAATTCAAAACTATTTATTCAGCTAAGGTTACAATTAGCTCTTATGAATATCACTATGCCATCGACGCCAGTTCGTAAGTCCACGGAGCGTAGGAGATCGTTTATTGAAAAGAAATTGAAATTGAAATTCTTTATTGTGTAACTGTGTACAATATAGTTCTTAGATATTAAATAATAGTATCAACAGTTTATCCATTTCAGTCGTACAATTTCTTTGTGAGTAAATACCTACCTATTTATCAGCATAGCATTCGTTTAAATTATAAAATGTACTTTCAAACATGTTTCAAAGATTTTACCTTTCAACTTTTTTAACTCTACCAGCAACGTAATTGCACTGTTTTAGTCTCCCTTGTGGAACATTACATTATTACTTTGTGGTACACATAGGTCAAACTGATATTTTGTGCGAATATTCTTGCGGGTGGATGCTTTTGTTGTGAAAAATGCTGTTCAGCAAGGGCATTTCTTTTATCCCTTTCTTTTACAGTGTCACATTTTGGAAATTTATATATTTAATGTATAATACATTTTCCATAAAAACTTTAAAATTTAAATATTTATTAAGCCAAATCTACTTAAACTTTCTATGCCAAACTACGTACTAATATACAATAATCTGTTGACTATTTTTGACTAAAATAAATATTAGCCTTTGGGTTTACTGTAATTATACGGAGAAGTTTCACGTATTTGTTTAATTTTTGAAATATTTAGTTACTTTTGTTTATTTATTTGAATATAGGTACTTACCAAGAGCGGTTTACATTAACTTTTATTATTAGGTTATCTACTTAGATGATATTATTACTCGCGAAACTAGCTAAATAATTACCTAATTTAAATTAACATTTATATTATATTAATATTAGTAATCATTAAAGCCAGTCTAGAAAATAATAGGTTTAAATAGCTTTAAATGTGTTCGTTGTGGTTGTAATGGTTAACGATTACCAAAACTTAGTAAACGGGTATCTACACTACTTTTTCAAAATAAAGAATGTCTGAATTACGTAAAATTTTAAATTCTACAGCTCGCTCTGCTGCGAGCTTAGCTGCGAGGTCGCAAGTTTAACCAACTAAACTTAATTGCTGTAATTGATTATAAAAAATCACAAATCTTCTAAATATTTTTTTCTTATTAATATCCGAAAATTATAAAAGTTCGGGTTGATGAAAATCGGCATATCGAAATTCGGAATTAAGTATTCCAGATTTTATGGGTGTTCCCTTAGTAAAGAGTCTCTCCTTAAAAACTCATCAAACAGTGCGCCTAATTGATATTGACAATCGGTTCTCTTTCTAGCTCGTCGGCCATCAAATACTCTTCAAATAAGATGGAAGAGTAAAATTTGCATTTTCCAAGTACACTCAATTATTATTAGTTGACTAAGACATTTTTGATGATGCCATAGCTTCAACAAGGATTAAAGAAGTGTGAACATGTCTACGTCACGTTTATCGCAACATACTATCACTTCACCAGCTCTTTTTATGTCGCCACCGCTGGGGCACAAGCCTTCCCTATGGATGGATATGGAGACAGTCATACTATACTAAAGTTATATTTCTACCGAGAACTCTTATTATATACTGGTGATCAAACAAAAACTGTTCATTCATCATCATCATCATCACCTCAGCCAAAAGACGTCCACTTCTAGACAAAGGCCTTCAACAAGGATCTCCACAACGACCGGTTTTGTGCTGCTCGCATCTAATTAAAGCTCGAAGAGTTGCTAAGCTCAAGGAGCAGTGGGGAAGGCACATCGCTCGTAGGACTGATGGCCGCTGGGGCATAACAGTTCTCGAGTGGCGACCGCACACCGGAGGACGCACGGTAGACAGGCATCTAACTAGGTAGACCAGACCACTAGGTAGTCGCTGGATGCGAGCGGTACAAAAAACTGTACAGTAAAATATGAAGACCACTCAAACCCCTAAGGATTCATTAAATGGAAATACTGTTTGAAAATGTTCAAATTACCAAAACCAAATTCAATAAAATAATTTAGGTACTATAGTAATCTAATATTTGCGTCCATCAAGCTTCATTACAACTGCCTATTCTCGCTTTTAAACAAATATTTAATTGAAGAATTTACAGGTTGATTAGAAACGTTTAACGTGTCAAAATACATACAGAGAGTTTGCACCTGTCCATAGGGGCACCAATAGCCTGAGAGCTAGCGAAACTTTAATTAAAATTTATATATTTTTTTAGTTTTTTGTTCTAGTTCTGTAACTGTAACATAATAACTAGTATTTATATATAAAAAGCATAGTAACTACAGATTATAATTTAGAACGTTTTGATTATTAAGTTAGTTTATTTAAATGGTACATATATACCATTGACATATTTGGACCAATGAAAGCCATAATCTACTAAACTGTAGAAAATCAAATAATGCATCGTCTTGAAAATATTTAGTGCATATGCACCTCCAGCATATAAATAAATATTGCGCTAGCTCTCGAGGTTACATTCTACGAATGCGTCATTAACGATGAATAAACTGCAAACAACAGGGCGGCATGCGGCAGTGCTAATTTGAATATTTGAGTAAACAACCTACTGTTTTAGAAAGTTAAAATTAAATCAGCCGAGTATTTATTGACGATACAATATATTTATTAAGTACTAACTGCCCCGGCGGACTTCGTACCGCTTTGACAGTTTCCATCATTGAGTTAAATATTATATATCAATGGTTTCCATGACAACAAAACAAACAAATCATTATGTATTGGAAAATTAAATTGTCGTTTTTAGTATTTTATTTAAATTTTTTTATTATAGCCTATGTTGCTCAGCGCTAATGTAGCATTCTAATGGTAAAAGAATTTTTTAAATCGGTCCGGTAGTTTTTGAGTTTATTCGTTGCAAACATACATACATACAAAAATACAAAGGTTTCCTCTTTATTATATTAGTATAGATAAGAATAAATTATTATACCTACCCATAAAGTTACTTTGTTTTAAGTTATCTTATTAAAACTAATATATTTAAATCTTAACTAGTAAATAGGCTATAACTGTCCCACTGCTGGGCAAAGGCCTCCATCACTGAAATCAAGTCATCACTACAATTGATGGGTAATAGCTTAATCACCACGTTTGCCAAATGCGGGTTGGTGATTATAAAGCCGGGCTATGCATCGAACAATCCTAACCACATTACCCGACCAGACAATTGAATCCGGGGCTTTCGGGTATGGGCCGGCAGCTTGCCACTCAGCCACCGAGGCGAATCTAAACTAAATAATTAGAAAGATCAGCCCCAGATCATCTCATCTCCATCAGGCAGAGTACTTAGCAAGCTAGCAGCATTGCCTTGCTAGATAGCGAAGCTTAATCATTGGTCAAAGTAGCTGTTGGCTTTGGGGTCTCGATGGAATTTTTGCAGGGTGCCAAGTGCGAGTTTCATTCGACAATCGATAACGTTAACGAAAACGAGAATTTGTATGGCAAATTTTAACTCTTCTCGTTTGTCGCCAGGAGGCGCTGCTAAAATGCCATACTGATTTTTGTTTTCGGTAACGTAATCGAATGAATACGGATAGTAAACAAAACTCACACTAGGCACCCTGCCTTGTACTATTATGTATTCTGTGACCCTGGTCAGTTAAAAAATGTTTGTTTTTACTTCATGAAGTGTTACTATAGTAATGTAATAGACGAAAGGCGACCTTAATTTATAACTAAATAAAATGTTATATTTTATAATTATATAAATCTTTTTTTATATATTTAAATCATTAACTTGTAAAAAGGTTTTGTTAAAAGAAATAAAATAAATCCTAATATTGATCGTCGGAAAACCCTTTAGCAACGAGTCACCAGAAGAATCAGTACTATTGATATTGACGAAAAAGGACCTTAAAAATAACCGGTTTGCTCCGTAGCTACGGTATCGCGGTAAACAATAACAGGTCGTAAAATAATAGGTTACAATGTGGACACGTGTGGCCCTACTTTGAATGAATTAATAAGGGTAAAGAATTGAATAAAGCTGGACACGAAGGATTTGATTCAAGGAGCATATCAAAGCTGTAAAGAATAACGATACACAAAAATCGGCCATTGCTTTGTTTCGCGATCTGATACGAACAGTGTAGTGTGTTTGGCCACGGAGGTCGTCTAAAGTTTGTGTTTATTTTCCAATTATGTATGTACTTTTTGATATAACTAATGGTTGGATTAAATAAACAAAGTGGTCTAATCTAATATAGAGACAATTAGAGACTAGCTTCCGGAGATTTAGTAGCTTAGTTTTTTGTATAAACTATTATTAAAAAAAGTTGACATTAGGTAATGTATTGCTCTGTTAAGGCAGCGAGCATACGCCATACTTTTAATAGAAGCTGATAATTTTTAAAACTACTAAACAGATTCCGGAAAATAAAGCGCTAATAGAAAACATCCATCTATCCAGCGTTAATACCAACCAA